>JBBAXF010000012.1:21793213-22370966 GCA_037837765.1 Delichon dasypus
GGGGCAAATTTGGGAGAAAACCCCTGTATAGGATCCCTCTAAGGAAGCAAACCCAGGTGGCCCCTCCCTCCAACCAGTCTGGTAAAAAAAAAACCTCTTTGGAGAAAAGTGGAAAAAACTATTTTACTAAACAAATGTGCATACAAGTATAAAGAATGAATAATATGAAACAATAAAACCTCTCCTTCTGAAGTGAGATGGCAAATTGAGAAAGTCCTTGCCGTGGGTGGAGCTCGGCTCGCTCTCTCTCAGTCTCTCAGTCTCTCCTCAGTCCCAGTCCCTCCGGCGCTGCTGGTAAATGCCGAGGTCCAGGCCCCGGTGGGCCGCAGGTGCAGCCCCCAGTGCTCCCCTGGGTTTTCAGTCCAGAGTAGGTTTAAACAGTTCCAAGAAAAAGGAAAAAAAACAGTCCAGGGAACTTCTCTGCCCTAGCTAGCTGAAACTAACTAAAAGCAAAAAAAATCTCTGTCCTGCAGTCTCCAAGCCTCCGCCGAACACACCGTCCGGAGAAGAATGTGGAGGAGTCAGGCAGTTTTCTCAAAACAAACTCCGCGCTTCTCCTTGCTCTTAGAACCAGTCTTAAAGGCACAGGACTCAATATACAGCACAAACAGAACAGACGATTGTGGATACAAGCATCATAAAGTTACCCTAGGACAGGCGCCAGGCCTGAAAGGCTGAAAAGAAATCATTCTTTATCCCTCCCCACAGGGTTTGGGTGCGATTGTTGAGGCCTCAGATGTAGCATCTTAGACCGGGACAAGCAAAAAAACCTGAGTATATATTCCGAATGATGTTCATTGCCTCGGAGGTTATCATACAATAAACATAATAGACCAATAAAGCAATTTTGGTACCATACCCTGGTCTACACATGAGCATTTAGAACAGCAAATACTGCCCCATGTGCGGAAAAATGTAGAGAGCTAGGTATAAGACAAATGTAAGCATGCTGAGCATCAGAGCGAAGAGTTTTGGGTTTTTTCTCAATACAAAATTGTAATTCTGACTTTTCTCAGTACCTCGTGCCCCACACTGGGTGCCAAAAATATGTGCTGGCTTGAAAGCAAAACCAGCGAGAGACTCCAAGTCAGAAAAAACAATTTAATAGGATAAAAAAAAAAAAGGTAAAATAAAATAAAATAAAATAAATGCAATAGTGCAAAAGATCACTGACAGAGTCAGAATACAACCTGACACCCTGTTAGTTAGGGTGGTGGTAACAGTCCAGATGAAGTGGTCTTGTTGAAGCAGTGATCCTAGAGAATGGTCTGGTAGCTCTTGTCCTCTGGGAATCCAGTGGGTAAGGCTACCAGTGCTGTCCCAAATCCCAGATTACATCCAGGTGGGAATTCTTGGCTCCTCCTGCTGGGCAGAGCATCTCACAATGGGCTGATACCATTCTATGAGTCATGCAATGGGTTCTTGATTGCTCATTGAACAGATAGCTCCCGGAGGGAGTTACCTATGAGTCATGTGCCAAGGCATTGATGGCCCATTAACAGAAAATAGTCCGGAGGGAGGGGGCAAGAGAAACAGTGCCCAACCTAGTTTCAACAGTGCATTTAGATGGTGATAGAATACATACTTTGGACACATCTTACACTGTAACCTAGGACAATAGCCTACGTAATATATCCCTGACTAGTTTGGAGGTAACCTGCGATAGGCATGTTGGGCACCTATGGCCTGTTGTCAGATCCTCCTGGCCTTCTGCAGACCCAACAATTGCTAAGGTGTCTCAGTTTGAGAGACGGGTATCTGCTAGGGAGGGATGGGGCCTCTCTAGGAATGGGGAATTCCAATCCCTTCCCTCCAAAGTTATTATAATTTTGAAGATTAAAGAGGCTTTTCAGTCAGAGCCATGGGGAAAGGTATAACAGTTCTTTACTGGTAAGTATAACAAGGCAAACAAACAACAACAACTACAGCATTAATAATAAACAGAACCAGGAACCTTGAGGGGCTTTGTTTCACAAAGCCCAGGGCAGTCTGATCCCTTGGAACCCCAAGAGCACCAAGCTGAAACAGTGGAAACTCCCGGGCTTGTGGGGGAGGGGGGGGGGGGAATGTCCCAGCAAAGTGAGCAGTACTGAAGAAGCCGTGACGGCTGGACAGGGCTGGCCCAGCTCCAGCAGGGCAGGTGAAGGGGCTCCGAATTCCTGGATACACGAGCAGATGTTGGATGGTGGTAGAATTCCCAGGACTGGACCCTCCGTTAACAGTAGACTCCTCACGCAGCAAGCAGCCACCCGACCGTGCCTCTCTGATGCCCAGAGGAGGATAAAGAAGCTCAGCTCCCCCCAGCCCTGTCGTTTTCTCTCCCCCAAACTTCGTGTGATCGTCTTCCTCCCGGCCACGTCTTTTTGTGTTAGTCAAGTACCCTTTAAGTATCAGCATTTTGTTTCCTAGTAATTTATGGGGAAAAATTCTTTAAGACAAAAAGGAACAAATCTAATCCCCAACATAAGGTTAAAGAGTTTTGCTACTTCTCCTAAGACTAAAAAAACAGTTCTCCCACATCTGGCCCAAATCTAACTGACAATATAAAGGTAAGATTATTAAGAAAAACATTCTAATGATGTAATCTAATTTCCTAATCTAATTCTCAGGTTGTCTTCTGCGCCATCTGTGACAAGTGAAGGTGCGGAAATAACTTAAGATAAAGAAAACAATGACAGCAAGGATTATCCCCCAATGACTGGAGAGCCGAAAGGAGGGATGCCCATACAGACTATTTCAGCAGACATTCTGTGAGTAGGCACACGAGGCTTCCCCCGATGTCTATGCACTGGCTACTGCTCCAGTCCACTCCTGCAGAGTGTCAGTCACAGCCTCCCATCCTTCTCCTCCATCTGAGATGACCAAATCTCCGGGGCCTCTGAGACTATGGTCCGAGTCTGATGGGTCTACCTGTGTTCAGCTGACTTGACGGCTGTTTCTGTGGTCAGTAATACCTGGAAAAGCCCACGCCACTTAGCCACTAGTGGTGCTTTTTTCACTCCTTAGCGAGGACCCAATCTTCTAGTTGGATGTTGTGAACAGCAAAGTCCAAAGGTAGGGTCTGTGCCAGCTGAGCTTCCTCTCGAAGAGATTTCACAAGAGACAGTATCCTGGCTGCATATTGTTTTAAATACACATCAGTTATTTCCACTCCTCCACTAGGTTGAGAATTAAAAGGGTGAGGAATTCCAAACATCAATTCAAAGGGAGATAACTGAATAACTCCTCTGGGTCTGGCCTTTGTTCTTGCCAAAGCCAATGGCAGAAGCCATAGCCATGGCATCTTAGTTTCTATCACCAGCTTCAAAAGGTGTTTTTTTATTTCTCCATTCATTCTTTCAACTTGGCCTGAGCTCTGAGGGTATCAGGGGGTATGGAGGTTCCATTATATTCCTAAAGCTGTCATAACCCCTTGAAGAATTTTTCCTGTAAAATGAGTTACCCTATCTGAGTCTATTGCTTTCACAATCCCATATCTTGGAATTATTTGTTCCAAAAATACTTTAATAACTGATCTTGTAGTTGCTGAAATGGCAGGAAATGCTTCTGGCCACCCTGTTAGCTGACATGCTATTACCAGAAGATATCTAAACCTTGCCACTTGGGGCATTTTGGTAAAATCCACCTGGCATCTTTGGAAGGGACGTACAGCCCAAGTCCTTCCTCCCCTGTCAGTTTTCTTTGTAACCCTGTTATTGGTTTTAGCACAAATCAATCAACCCTCAATAGCTTGCTTTGCTAAAGTAAAAAGACCCACAGTAACATACATTTTGAGGAAGGCTTCTGCCAGTCCTCGAGAGCCCCAATGGCTCCCTTCATGGAGTTGTTTTAATATCTGTAAGGCTAGAGCCTTTAGTATCCACTGCTTACCATCACTTGTAAACCAATTATCCCCTCTTTCCTCTGCCCCACTCTTTAATTATCTCAAGCCCCACTGATGGAAAAGAGTTTCTCTGGCAGTGGTGGGGTTACTGGGAGCAAGGGGAAAATCTTAGAAATTTCTGGCAGCAATGCAGCTTTCCAAGCTTCTTCATCAGTCAGTTGGTTACCTATTGCCTCTTCTGAGCACTCTGCCTGGCGTCCTCTAACGTGTATTATTGCCACCCCTTTTGGTAAATTCACCACTTCCAATAGGTGAGAAATTAAGCTCTCATGAGCTAACGTTTTTCCTCTGCAGGTTAATAAACCTCTTTCTTCCCATAATTTCCCAAATGCATATATCATCCCATATGCATATTTAAAATCAGTAAAAATATTCACTATCTTGTCCCGATATAATTCACAGGCTCTCACAAGCGCATACAGCTCTGCTGTCTGAGTTGACCATGTGGGTGGAAATCTTCCCCCTTCCTTTAATTCCTTTACATTAATGATAGCGTATCCTGTAAATTGCTTCCCTTCTACCACCCTTGAAGACCCATCAATAAACACATTTTCTTCCTCAGGCCAGGGAGTTCCTTGTAAATCTTCTCTAGCCCGGATCTGGAGATCTATCGCTTGAATGCAGTCATGGGTTTCTTCCTGGCCCCCCTCTTCAGAGGCTGGATTAAACCCTTCCCCACTTTTCAATTCTAAGTCCACCTGTTCCATTAAACAAGATTCATACTGTAATAACCGAGCGCTGGTCATCCACTTAGAGGCTCTTTTAGTTAACAAAGCTTTTGGTTGATGTGAAACTTTAACATTCAGATATCCTCCTACTGTCATTTTTTGTGCCTCAATTACCATCAAAGCTGTGGCTGCACAGTTCTGCAGACCATGAGGCCAGCCTCTGGCCACAGGGTCTAACAGCTTAGAAAAATAAGCAGTAGGTTGCTGTGTTTCCCCGTGCTCTTGTACCAAATTTCCTTTAGCATGGCCCTGTTTAACATCCACAAATAATTCCTATTCCTTTTCTGAGTCTGGAAGAGCTAAGACTGGGCCATTAATCAATTTGTCTTTTAATTTTCTAAAGCTTTGCTCTCCTTCTGGTGTCCATAAGAACATTAGGACTGCCTTGGGTTAAAAAGTCATATAAAGGTCTGGCTAAAACAGAAAAATTCTCAATCCATGTTCTGAAGTACCCTACTAACTTTAAAAACTGCCATAACTTCTTTGTCTGGAATAATGGTACTTGTAAAATTCCTTGTATTCTTTTTGGATCAATACACTGTAACCCTCCAGTCAAAACGTGTCCCAAATATTTAACCTTTTTCTCTACCAACTGTGCCTTCTTTTCAGTCTAAGCCCCTTTTTAGCAAGAAAATTAAGCAGCTTCACAGTAGCCTCTTCAACCACCTTTTCTGGTTCCCCTGATAAAAGCAAATCATCCACATACTGCAACAACCTAAATCCTGAGGGGGGAGTAAACTCTTAATATTTTCAGCAAGGCTTGTCCAAACAAAACTGGTGACTCTGTATATCCCTGCTGGAGGACTGTCCATGTCAATTGTTTTACCATCTTCCCTCCTTCCTCCTGCTCCCACTCAAAGGCAAAATACTGTTTACTGTCCTCAGTAATCAGATACTCCCAGAAGCATCCTTCAAATCCAGTACTGAATAATACTTATGTGAAGAAGGGATTTGATTCAGGATGGTATAGGGATCAGGAACTGTGGATGCCTTGGTTTGACAATTTCATTTATTATTCTTTGATACTGCACCATTCTGTAGGTTCCATCCTGTTTCTTAACCAGCAGGATAGGAGTGTTATAGGGAAACATCCATGGCTCCGAAGACCTTCCTTTAGCAGGGACTCAATGACAGGCTGTAATCCCTTCCTTCCCTTGAAATAGGGTATTGCTTTTTAGACAGCACTTGTACTGGTTGCTTCAAAGTAATTTGGAAAGGCTCGATAGCTAAGCTTACGTATTTGCCTGGGGCTGCTCACATTTCTGGGTTTATTTCAGCATAAGCTTTTGTCTTGGTTTGAAAGACAGGTATCTGCTAGGGAGGGATGGGGCCTCTCTAGGAATGGGGGAATTCCAATCCCCTCCCCTCAAGTTATTATAATTTAGAAAATTAAAGGAGTTTTTTCAGGCAGAGGTATGGGGAAAGGAATAACAGTTCTTTACTAGTAAATATAACAGGACAAACAAACAACAACAACTACAGCAATAATAATAATAAACAGAACCAAGAACCTCGAGGGACTTTGTTTCATAAGCCCGGGGCAGTCTGATCTCTTGGGCCCCTCCCCAAGAGCACCAGGCTGGAACTGTGGAATACTCCGGGGCTGATGGCTGGAAACGGCGGGTAGTCCCCAGCAGGCAAAGGGGAGTGTCCCGGCAAAGTGAGCAGTGCTGAAGAAACCGCGACGGCTGGACGGGGCTGGCCCAGCTCCAGCAGGGCAGGCAAAGGGGCTCCAAATTCCTGGGCACATGAGTGGATGATGGATGGTGGTAGAATTCCCAGGACCAGACCCTCCGTTAACAGTGGACTCTTCATGCAGCAAGCCGCCGCCCGACCGTGCCTCTCCGATGCCCAGAGCAGGAAAAAGGACACTCAGATCCCAGAGCGCTGTGCTTTTCCCTCCCCCAACCTTAAGTGATCTTCCCCCACCCTTGGCCACTTCTTTTGTGTAGGTCAAGCACCCTCTAAGCATCAGTATTTAGTCTCTTAGCAACTCATGGGGGGGAAAAAAGTCTATAGGAAAAAAAAAAACCCAAAACCAAACCTAACCCCCAACAGCCTTATCAGACATTTTGCTCAAAGTTACCACAGTGTTAGACTCTGTATAATTTTTCACAATAGAGTGACACAGCCTGTGATTTTCAGTCAGTTTCACCATTTAAACATAATCTTTCATCACTTTGGGAGAGGAGTCTCTCTAGAGTCTTAAGGAGACATTCGCCACAAGACAAAAACAGTCCTGTGGCTCCCAATGTCACAAATCTGTAACCGCTTGGAGTTTTTGCAGATTGTGCTGTTCCACCCATTATCAGCTTTTCTCTTGGATACTCATGGGCCTCTCAGTGTATCTGGGGTACTGTTTAAGAATGCTTCCTCTAGCACAAAACAAGGATTCTCTTTTATCTCTAAAATCGTCTCTATCTCAAAAGAAATAGAGACCTCCTTTTACCCCAGGAGCCGAGGGCTTCAAATCACTTTCTCTCTAAAATCATCTTTGTCTCAAAGGCTGATATCTCCTTTTACCCCAGGAGCGAGGGGCTTTGAGATTCTCACTTAAATCTCAATCATATCAATCCCCAGTTTTGATTAGAACCAGCATTCCCCCAAACAACATTAAGATGTTACAAGAAATAGTCCATTTCTCCATAGTTTACCCCAGATAAGTCCACATCCTCAATCCTTTCTTCCAATAATCTTTATCAGTTCTTTCACTCTTGTTCCACTGACTTTATGTGATGTCTTTTCTACATCCACTCTGTCTCTTTCTTCTCTCTCTCAGGGAAGGGTTAGGCCTTGGAAGCTTCATGTTGCCAGGAAAGAGTTAAATCTGCCCAGGCCTGCAGTGGCCAAGTGATTTTGCCTCAGGCAGGGGCAGCAGTCTCTCCCTGGCTGCATCTCAGATCAATTAGCCTGGTTTCTTCCCTCCACTCTTTCCTTCTCCATCTGGAAAATCATGGCGGGGGGGCGGGGGGAGCTCTTCCCACCCCTCAGTGACAGTAGTTGGTATTAAGCTGCAACCTCTCCTCCCCTGCCCAGAGCTGATGGAGCCCAGCTAGGCCTCAGGCCAGCTCCCCCTCAAATGGGGGGGGGGGGGGGGGGGGGGGGGGGGGGAACAGCAGGCCCCACTCAATGTTACCTGTTCAGCTGACCAGGAGGAAAAGGACTGACCTGAACAAAATTAGGATTTATATGGGTACTTCCCAAAGTCGCATTCCACATTCTCTGTGGTCAAAGCAGATGCCAATATCCCAACCTAGTTTCTGATAGGTCCCTGTCCTTCCAAGGTCCTGATAGGGTAACACTCCACATTCCTCCCTAACTAAAAACTAAACTGTGCCAACCTATGACACATTCCCACTTTAGCCATAAAATCCCTTCTCAGGAAATTACAATCACAATTAGGAACAAACAGGAATTCATGCATTTCAAATCTATCCCCCACATCTAATAAAAGCAGTTGTATAAATGTACTCTCTCATCCTTTCCACTCACCCCTTGAATAATCAAAGATCTTTTTGAAAATTTTCCTCCTGTAAAGATAAAATTCAAGGTGGATTGAGAGGCCCGTGTCTACCAGAAAACACACCTCCTCTTGATCCAGACCTGCCTTAAAACTTAGCAAGGGCTCCAGTGTGGTGGGTGCCTGGTATAATGGGAGCCCCTGACACCCCTAACAATCTATCTGCATTATCCTCTGGACTTCCTCCTGAGGATCTAGCTGTCTCTGCGGACATTCCTGCTTCCAGTGTCCCTCTGCCCTGCAGATAGCACACTGATTCTTTCCCAACGGCTATTTTGGTTGGCTCTCGCCTGCTGAGGAAGGAATGCTTCTACCACTTCCTTGCGGCCAACCCCATCCCTTCTACTCCGGGGGACCCCTTGGGTCCTGCGGTTTATCCCTCTGTGACTTATTAAAGAAATATGGGTATTGATCTAGTATCGATACCCAACTGTGACGGACAAAAACTCTCTAACAGTTTAAAGTTAGAGAAAGTGTATGTTTATTACGGCCGGGCAGCACGGCGGGATATTTCCCTAATTCGCACTGCGAAATTCACAGGTAATTACAAAGCTTTTTATTTACAAAAGTGTTGAATACCCAAAATACAAATGCATATTCATACCCCTGTCACCTCCCATTCTTCGCTTTGTATGCTAATTGGCAAAAAGGCCATTAAGCATGCATACTTTGTTTCCTAAAATGAGTCAGGGGTCTATTCTGGGGAGGGGTCACTCCAAATGAGGAAGTAAAATGAGTCTTCTTAGTCCTGACCTTTCTACCTTTTCAATGCATTCATGACAAATGAATCCTTGGTAGAACTTATAGTTTCCTGTGTTCAATGGGTCCTTAAAGCAGGAAGCCTGCAGCTATCTTATGTCCTATTTACCACATTTTGTTTTTCGTTACAGGCACAGCTACATAAACATAAAGCTGACAAGCAATGAGTTACTAAATCCAGGGTATCTTATCTAAGATCTGGCTTCTGTTAACTGTGAACAAAGCTTACCTACCTACTTCAGCTAATTCATCAACTTATTATCTTAACTTTCCTAAAATTCCTAATTCTGCAAATTTAATGTCTCATTCCCCACTTCTTCTTTGAAATGAGTAAATTCTTTTACTCAGTATACAGTCTTCCTCATCTAAGCTGTACAGCTAGTGTCTCTCAAGACCAAGCCATATGCCTTTGACAGTGATGTTAAAGCTGCCACTCATCGTAGCATCTTCTAATTCTAAACAAGTATTACAACAGATAACACTAAACTTATGCTGACCAAAATAAGCAACACAAATATAGGGTGCATTAAGGCATTCAGTATACTGGTTGCAGTCAGTGACCACCTAAAAGGCACATCCCACTAATGAGACAAATTTTCCTCAAGCCTTTTAAAAACCCTTTTGATGGTCTCTGTGTCATGGTGTATTGTAATTAATGTCTTTTTCCCTCCATCTCTAATTTCTTTTAAGATCTCTCTCAATTCATGATGTTTCAACAATTGAGCAACTAAAGTCAAATTCATTCTTATGGGCACAAGCAGTATCTTCTGCACAGTGGCTAGGTTGGCCTTTATATATTGATGTGATATTACAAGTGCCCCATAGGAAAAATCACATCCCTTAATTCTAACAAAATTGCAAACACACAAATTGAATTGAGTCTCATTCACAATTTGGTTGTCTATCTTTACAATGGGGCATGCTGTCCTAAGACAGACACAACCTAGTCCTATAAACACAAGCAAAGTTGTCTGTTTGCCTGGATGCATTTACTACAATAGTTACAACTTTCCACATAATGTCCATAATAACTATTAGTCCATTTATTTGTTGTTCCAAGTGAGCTTTAGCTTCAGTTTGTTATCGCATGGTGTGACCTTCCAAATCCCTCTGGGGCTTTCTTCACTCGGGAGTGATGGATCCAGGCCTTCTGTTCTTTGATCTTGATTGCAGTGAAGGTAGTGAGGAGCACCTGGAATGGCCCTTCCAACTGTGGTTCTAAGTTAGTTGTTTCTTTTTTTTTTTGCAAAAGACTTAACATACACCTAATCCCCAGGTTGTACATCATGTACTGGCCCATCTAGTTCTCTGTTTTGAGTTCCAGCCACATATTTCTCAATTTCTCTAAGTTGTTTATTTAGGGCCACCATTGTTTCGAAATAAAGTGTGGTCCCCTGTCTGAGGATACGGTGGCTGGAACTCCTAATTGTGGTATTATCTCTTGCAACAGTGCTTTGGTCACCTCGCGGGCCCCAGCTGTCCTGGCAGGAAAGGCTTCTGGCCATCCTGAAAAGGTATCAGTTAATACCAATAGTTAACAATACCCTTCCTTCCTGGGTAGTTCTGTAAAATCAATTTGCCATTGCTGCCCAGGTCCACAACGTTTCCCAATTTGTCCCACTTTAGTCTTTGGGGTATTTATAGGGTTAGTTCGGAGGTAAAGACTACACTGACGAGTTACTTGTATCACTGTGCCCTGCAATTTCCTGGCCATGATTCTTTCTTTCAAATGGTTATACAGGGCATCTATTCCCCAGTGTGTTTTCTCATGTTCCCTCTGTACTAATGTTGACAATAACCAGAGGGTCCCCTAGGGTAGGGCCCTCTGGTCCCCCTCAGTCCTCCTTTACATGAGCAACTACTTTTTCCTTTTTCTGATCACCTTTTCTATGTTCATTACCCTTTCTTAATTCTGGGCACTGGTTTTTCCAATGACCAGATTTCTTGCAAAATGCACATTGATCTTTTCCTAGTCGGGGTGGTCCTTGTTTTGGTGGACCTCGCCCACGTTTTCCTTTTTCTCCTTCTTTTACTACTGCTACTAATTTCTTCATCCCTTGTTTATATCCTTCTTTCTGGTTACTAAAACCTTTTTATGCTTTCTTTAGTAAAGTTTCTAAATTCCGGCTGTTTGGACCCCAGATCTTTTGGAGTTTCCACTTGATGTCTCCTGTGGATTGTCCTAAAAATAAATTTATTAATTGCTGCATTCCTTCATCAGATCCAGGATCCAGGGTGGTGTGTCGGCCCATTGCGTCTCGCAGGTGATCTAGAAATTCAGAAGGTGTTTGAGAGGGGCCCTGTTTGATAGCATATAAGGCTGACCAGTTTATGGTTTTGGGGATTGCTCTTTCTAGCCCTTTTACTATCAGTTCTTGGTATCTCTTTAACCGCCCTAACTCCTCATCATCATTAGGATCCAACCTGGGTCTTGAAGGGGAAATACATCTTGAACATCCTCCTGTGTTGTCCTACAATCATCTTCAGCCAGATCCCCAGCTACTTTCAAAGCTAATTGCTTCTCAGTTTCTGTTAAGGCATCAAGTAGCAGTTGTAGATCTGCCCAATCAGGTGAATGCTGCTTAATCATATCTCAGCACCAAAAAATTCTCGGCTATTTCTGCCAGCTCTGGGCATAAATTCTGGGCTCTCTGCTTTCTGCACACAATCAAAGCCTTTTCTTAGAGACCCAACTCCAAACACCAACTGTTTTAGGCTCGCAAAGAAAATAGCCAGGGGTCCCTCATGACCCCAAACACACGCCACCATAAGTTTCAACAAGGTCTCCCTGAAAAATCCTACGGATTTCGGCCGGGACACCACACACAAATCCCTCTGTGAGAATGAGGTGGGGGGGGTAACCCTGATCCCATGCTGCCTCTGCACTCCTCTGTGGTTAGGGACTACACCACCAGGACTTTAAAATATTACCACACACTCTAGCAACTGCAAGCCTCAAAAACAAGCAAAAACTTTTTTCCCTTTAACTAAAACACTCACTCGCCAAAATAACTTCTTAGGGTTTTACAGGGAGTTTAGAGACACGGCCCGAGGCTGCCGAGCCTGGATTCCCCTGCGGTTACCAGGGAAACAAATCACCCCCTCCCAATTGCTGGGGCTGGCTCAGGTTTCAAATCTCCTTACACCGCTCGCTTCTTTAAGCTCAAAAAATAAACAATTTAAACTTACACAAATGCTTTTTTTTTTTTTTTTTTTCACCTAACAAAACGTCAGCAGAATCTTGTTGCCAAAAGCACACGCTGTTCAAGCTCACACAGTCTAATTCCCCTCCAGCACACAATCTGGATACAACACAAACACTTTAAATCCTTCCACTCTCTCAAACAGAGGTATCCCTCTGCTGATCAGGCGGGGAATTCAAAAAGGCTTTTACAACTTCAAGCTTGCAAAACTCCTAAAAACACTTACACAGGTTACTAACACACTCCAAAATCACACAAATCAAAACGCTTACACAAACTCTCACAGACCACGATACATATGGTGCACCAATAATTCTTCCACACCTGAACACACAAACACATAAAACCACGAGACCACAAGACACGGATCCGTTCACACCACACACACTCCGTGCACTCGGGCCGCAATCGGGATTTTCCGTGACCCAGAATGGGACCCTTCGTGTTCCAGAATGGGCTACCCACTCGGATTATGGATTGTCAAGGTACCTTTAAACCACAAACTGTAACCAGAGCCGCCACTGCTCCTAATACACAACAACACCGGCTATTTTACTGCCGCCGTCGCTGCCCCCTCACGGGACACGGACTACCAAGGCATCTTTAAACTGCAAAATGACATAACAAAAAACCGGTTACCGCTGTCCCCACTACGGGACACGGACTACTAAACCACTGACACCAAGCTCCGCAGAGCTGTCACAACTTTTACAAACAAACCCAAGAGGCGTATGCTGTGCACGAGACGTCTCTCAGTGTCTTGCCAACCGCCTATACCAAGGTACCTCTTTTCAAATATAAACATACCTTCTGTCCGTAGTTCCAGCAGGTTCTGGTCTTTCCCCGGGTGGTCAGCAGGACCGCAGGAGCCCTCTTCCCAGAAAATTCCAGGTGGGCGCCCAGAGGGGTCCTGAACCCAGCTGGCCCCACGGCCAGAGAGAGCAGTCTCCTGCCTGGCTCACCAAAATGACTTATTAAAGAAATATGGATATTGATCTAGTATCGATACCCAACTGTGACAGACAAAAACTCTCTAACAGTTTAAAGTTAGAGAAAGTGTATGTTTTTTACAGCCGGGCAGCACGGCGGGATAGTTCCCTAATTCGCACTGCGAAATTCACGGGTAATTACAAAGCCTTTTATTTACAAAAGTGTTGAATACCCAAAATACAAATGCATATTCATACCCCTGTCACCTCCCATTCCTCGCTTTGTATGCTAATTGGCAAAAAGGCCATTAAGCATGCGTACTTTGTTTCCTAAAATGAGTCAGGGGTCTATTCTGGGGAGGGGTCACTCCAAATGAGGAAGTAAAATGAGTCTTCTTAGTCCTGACCTTTCTACCTTTTCAATGCATTCATGACAAATGAATCCTTGGTAGAACTTATAGTTTCCTGTGTTCAATGGGTCCTTAAAGCAGGAAGCCTGCAGCTATCTTATGTCCTATTTACTACATTTTGTTTTTCATTACAAGCACAACTACATAAACATAAACCTGACAAGCAATGAGTTACTAAATCCGGGGTATCTTATCTAAGATCTGGCTTCTGTTAACTGCGAACAAAGATTACCTACCTACTTCAGCTAATTCAGCGACTTATTATCTTAACTTTCCTAAAAATCTCTAATTCTTCAAATTTAATATCTCATCTGGGTCCGTGAAAAGTCTGCTATCATCTTTGCTTTTGCCTTTTCCTCATACCTTCTCACATCCACTTGTTGTATCTTTCTAACCAGTTCATCCAGGGACTTATTCTGTTCTTCCTCTAGTCCCCCCTACTACTGCCTGTGGGTACTCATTTTCCCACAGCTCAAAACCACTCATTTTTTCAGTGAACCAAACAAAATCCTTAAAAAAAAATCCTAATCCTTTCACGTACAGTCTGCATTTCCCAGACAGGTCCTCCTCTTCCTCCTTGTGCTCACTCTCTTTATCACACAATGTATACCAGAGCCGGTCCCTGTCCTGCCGCAGTGCTCAAATGGCTCCTCCCCCGGCGCTTCTGGCAGGTATGGCCGTGTCCTGGTTTGGGGCAAATTTGGGAGAAAACCCCTGTATAGGATCCCTCCAAGGAAGCAAACCCAGGTGGCCCCTCCCTCCAACCAGTCTGGTAAAAAAAAAAACAAACCTCTTTGGAGAAAAGTGGAAAAAACTATTTTACTAAACAAATGTGCATACAAGTATAAAGAATGAATAATATGAAACAATAAAACCTCTCCTTCTGAAGTGAGATGGCAAATTGAGAAAGTCCTTGCCGTGGGTGGAGCTCGGCTCTCTCTCTCTCTCACCAGTCCCAGTCCCTCCGGCGCTGCTGGAAAATGCCGAAGTCCAGGCCCCGGTGGGCCGCAGGTGCAGCCCCCAGTGCTCCCCTGGGTTTTCAGTCCAGAGTAGGTTTAAACAGTTCCAAGAAAAAAAAGGGAAAAAAACAGTCCAGGGAACTTCTCTGCCCTAGCTAGCTGAAACTAACTAAAAGCAAAAAAAAATCTCTGTCCTGCAGTCTCCAAGCCTCCGCCGAACACACCGTCCGGAGAAGAATGTGGAGGAGTCAGGCAGTTTTCTCAAAACAAACTCCGCACTTCTCCTTGCTCTTAGAACCAGTCTTAAAGGCACAGGACTCAATATACAGCACAAACAGAACAGACGATTGGGGATACAAGCATCATAAAGTTACCCTAGGACAGGCCGGCAGCATCACAGGCAGCCGGGACGTCCCTCAGCCTCATGGGGGCCAGCAGCCACTGCCGCCCCTGCCCGGTGGTGGCGGGGTCAGGCACTGCCCGGCGCTGAGTTCCAGCTGCCCCACAGCTCCCATAGGTCCCCAGCCCATGCTCCCGGTCCCGCACTTCCACGTCCGGTCCTGCTGCTCCTTGCCTCAACCATATCTCTCTACATTCCCCTTCAACTAATCTTTTCTCAACATATCAACACTATTTGTCTATCTACTGTTGTCAAGACTCCTTCTCGACTCCCCTTATTGCCCCCCTCGGGCATGGATTGTTGAGACCCTTTCTCGACTTTCCCTTATTGCCCTCTGTGATATATGTCCTAAAGTTAATTCGTGTTAAAAGATATAAGATGTAATTCACCCCCTGTAAATATAAGTTTTACTTCTAATCAAATATACTACGGGTTAACTGAGACGAAAGCTGCACGGAGAGGGGTACAAGGAATTTCTTTTGCCAGAGATTACACAGGAGGGACACGAGAAACTATGCTAAGAATTACACGAAAAGGGACACGAGGATACCTCTGCCGGGAATCGTTAAAAGGAGAACAAAAACAACAGAAAAGGGAGATGGAGAAACCGGAGAACCAAATGATTACATCAGATCGATATCTCATCCGTCTCCTCCCGACATTAACATCTCTACACAGCACCTGGACACAACAATGAAGGACATTGTCTTCCCGGGCAAATCCATTCAAAAACATCAGAACCCGAACATGAATATCTAATGAGGCTGCCTCGGAAGAGGGAACCTCGGAGTCCCGATTTTCTCTCAGCGATCCAGTGTATAAAAAGAGACAGCTCCAAGCCAGAAATGTGAACTTGGGGGGTGACATACTGACTGAGTGTGTTACCGCGTTCACCCAGCGCCGATCCCGGGCTCGATGCTGTCCTTTTAATTGTGGCTATCAGAGACTGTTATTTTGTCTCTCAATAAAATTCTAAAATTTTGATTTATAGAATTTGGTCTATCGTATTTATAACACCCTCTTTGGGCATCCATGTCTTTAATTACTTCAGGAATAATGTGTAAACCAACTCCACATTCTTCCAAGGGATTCTTTGGAGATATTTTGGGATCGTCATCCCTTTTGCTGGGGCCCCTTCCCAGCTTTACCTTTGCTACCCTCCATGTGTGCCCTGTTTTACCTGTGCTACCCTCCATGGGTTCCCTCCCAGGTTTACTCCCCAAAGATCCCATTTTATTCACTGGTGAGATTTTCAGTGGTTCTTCCCTATGGACTCGTCACGAATCCCCCTGGTCTACCACTTGTCTGTCTCCTGGACAGTCTCGGGAACCCAATCGATCGCCCGGTGCCGGCCACCACCAAGGGGAGCTGATCACCGCAACTGTGTGGGGTGTGCCTTCAGCTCTGCTCGCTTCCCACCACCCCCAGACAGTGGAAATGTCCTGGACAAGAGCCCCCATTTTGTCAGGGCTACCATCAGGCTCACAGTTTGTTTGTAAAGACACCTCCTTCTCATTCCTTTCACTTCCAACTGGAACTATTCTATTTATTTAATTTACATCACCTGAATTTGAAACTTATTTATGTTTTATTCAAGTTGCTGAAAGATAGGTTGGTTCCTACTGACATAAATTTAATCAGTTGTAACCATGTCAGAAAGGAAACACATTGGAAGGAGGCTTCTGTTTCTGTTGACTTTAAATAATTCCTGTGATAGCTCTACAGTAGCTTGCGTGAAAAAGAGAAATTAGACAGGTAGCCAGATAGTTATCGCAAACAGATAATTGCTTCTTTGAAGTTACATTAAAGCAAAAGTGGTATTTGCATTTAAAGATATTAATTGAAGATCAAGATCAGAATCAAGACATTCCTCCTTCAAATTCAGATCAAGCAAACATCTAGCCACTTGATTTCTGAGGGTTCTTGATTCGACCATCAAATCAAGAGGGCTGAGGGTTGTTTTTTTTTTCCAGTAGTTAAGGCTGTTTCTCTTAAGTTTGAAAGGATATCAGGAAAACAAAATTTTCTGGGACCAGAGGGAACCTGGTTCTCACACAAAGCTACTCAATAGCATTCAAAGCTTCTGTAAGAGTTCAGTCATTTTATTTCTATCCAAACTAGGTGGTACTTCAAAGCCTCCAAAAAGGCTAGGAAGTTTATGAAGAGCTGTGACAAATACCTCCTGCTCCTGATCTCTCGTAATATGGTTAGCATAACTAATGCCTTTTTATAAGGTAAATGGCGATTCTCTGTGATTAAGCTGGTCATGTATTGGTCCCTTCTTGCCTCCTCAGGGTCTTGAAGGTCCTTCACACTATGCAGACTTCTCCCCTTCCCTATTGGTCTCCAGGTTTTTGGGCACCATGCTGACTTCTTCCTGCCTTACCGGCTTTGAAGGTACCAAGGCACCTGGTCAAATTTTTATTTTCATTTCTAGTAGGTGTGGGAGATTAGGGACAGGCGGTCGGAAGATATCGCGTTGTACGGGCAGACAGAACCCCTCCCTCAATTCTTAGTTGGTCAGTGTCCTTGATAAGCTAAGCAACACCTAACTTGTAACGTAAGCAGACGGATGTGATGTAGCAAACAGAGGTGTTATAACCCCATGTAACCAGTTAATAAACGCCATTAGCCGTCCACCACACTGGTGTCTGTGAGCTGGTGGTCCGAGCAGCCTGGGTGTGGCTGCCGTGTCGTTCCTGGAACCAGGTCGCTACGCCTCAGCGGAGGTAACAAGTGGTGCCGAAACCCGGGAGTTGCCCGGGAGAACGGGAGTCGCCTGGACGGGTGAACGATGGCCGAGCGGCGGGGCCAGCTCGGTGGGAGGGACGCCTCTGGACCCGCGAGGAAGATGGAAGCCCTCGTGAAGGTAGTTTCTCAGATTCATAAGCAGTGGGGAATTGATTGTAAAGCAAAAGATTTTACCCTCGCAGTGACGAGGCTTTTGCAACTTAGTATTATTGATAGACCGGTGGATATCCTCCACCCAGATGTTTGGGATCAATGTACTAAGGCTCTTGCCAAAGACACAATGTCTTCTGGCTCGGGGAAAAATCTTAAGGCATGGGGAAGGGTCATAAATGCACTGCAGAAGGCTTTGCAGGAACAAGACACCTGGAGAGCTGCCCGAAATTGTTTAAAGGTTTCCCCCCAATTAGGTATCGCAGCAGCGATGCAAACTTTCTCATAGGAAACTGTTGTTGAGAATTTTCAGAGTGTAAAAGAATGTAGTCTGAATGTTAGTGATAATGTTCAGAGTGTTGATGGGGTTGGTTCTGCCGAATGCAGAGGCTCGGAAAACCAAAAGCTCGCTTCAAAGCCTCCAAGCTCAAGGTCGCTCACTGACGAGATAAAACAGATGCAGTCATTTTACAACAGTCTAGCTGAAGAAGCTAGGAATGCTGAAAAAGCGGGGGAGGGACCTCCACCTTATGCGCCTCAAGATAGCGCTGAATCCGAGAGGGAAAGCAAGAACTATACTACAGAAAACAAAGAAGGTCATTTAGATAGTGGGCTCATTGCCAACAAAAACAAAGAGAGCTCGTTTGCTAACGCAGGGGCGCGCGAGCAGAAAAAGGGAGGAGAGCGCAAAGAGAGAACTGAAGCTAATCTTTGCCAAAAAGCGCGTTTTTCTAAGGTGAGAAGCTCCCACAGCAGGAGGCGGGGGGAGAGCAGGTGCAGGGGGCGGCTCAGCCCCAAGAGAAAGGGGCGGGGGCCCAGGGGGAAGGAGTGGCCCAGCCCAGAGGGAAAGGGGTGGGGGCCCAGAGGGGAAGGACGGCCCAGCCCTGTGGGAAAGGGGCGGGGTGGAGCCCGACCAAAAGGCTCCGGAGCCCGGAAACAGCCAGTCAGTCGACTTCCGACTCTGAACTGGACTCCAGCTGGGACTGGGACAGCCAGTCCTCTGCTGCCAGCTCTAGCTTCGGCTCCGACAAAGAAGAAGTAACAGTATATAAAATCAGTAACAACAATGTTTCTACCCGGGTTGAGGGGAAGTCAGAAAAAGAACGAACTCCCCTCACAGACTGGAGGAAGATACAGAGAGCCTGTGCTGATTGGAATCCATCAGCCAAACTAGCTTTTCCAGTCTGACTAGGGGGGGCAGGGGGAAACCAGAGAACGTACTCACCGGTAAATCCTAAGGATGTACAAGCAATTGTTAAAGCAATCACTGACAGAGGGATCAATTCAGCAATGGTTTCTATTCTCATTGATAGTGTTTTTGGAGGAGATGACATGCTGCCATTTGACATAAAGCAAACTTGCAGATTGATTTTCGATGGGGCAGGGATCATTGTTTTTAAACAAGAGTGGGAGGACAATTGTGCAAAGCAACTAGCTTTGGTCACTGGTGCAGATCATCCTCTATACGGCTCCAGCCTGCAGCGGCTCATGGGCACAGACCCAACCATGATCACCCCCCAGGCACAAGCTGAGGGCCTACGGGCCCATGAGGTAGTGACAACTACCCGTGCTGCCAGGGAAGCCATCCACTCTGCTTCCATGGTCATTGCTAAACCATCATCATGGTCCACAATAAAGCAAAATGAGAGTGAAAGTTTTGCACAATTCGTGGACCGGCTCCAAGCAGCACTCGACTCCTCAGCTTTGCCCTCAGAGGCAAAGGGTCCTGTGTTAGCAGAGTGTCTGCGCCAACAATGCAATTCAGCCACCAAGGACATTTTACGGTCTTTACCACTCGAGTCCAGCATTGCAGACATGATCAGGCATGTTGCAAAAGAAGAGCGTTTTGCCCCAATTCAACCAGCCGTCCATACCACAATTACTAGTATAATGGCATGCTTTAAATGTGGCAGGGCAGGCCACGTTGCAATGGACTTCCCCCAGTTAGGGCACCCTTCAACACTGGTTCCCCCACGCCAGTTGTGACCTAGGGGGCCATGCTGGGCATGTGGAAAGAAGGGGCATTTTGCCAAAGAATGTAGATCTAAAAACCAGGGAAACGGGAGGGGGAGAGGGCAACAGGGCCGCACACAGCCCTCTCCCACTTGGGACGTGAGGCGGCCCAACTATGCAAACCCCAAATGGGGCGAGGCACTCCCGAACCCTTTTCCCCCATGAGAAGCTACCAACTTTATGGCACAACCAGCGACCCAGCCGTATCTGTCCCTGTCCCAGGAACAACAAGGACCACCCCCTGGGGACCAGACCCCTGGGTGGCCTTGGCAGTGAAGTGTGACAACCCACCAGTAATATGGGGGATCTGTACTTGCTATGACGTTTTAGATGACATTGCCATCAGTGTCCCCTTTCTGATTGATACTGGAGCAGACGTCACTGTTATTGCTGAGACAAATTGGCCCCCACACTGGAAATTACAAGACACACCCATGGTAGGTGGAGTCGGGGGATTGAGCCGAGCTTGCAAGAGTGTCCAATTAATAGCAATTACACTCCACACTGAAAAAGGACCAGAAAAAACCATCACCCTTTTTCCATACGTCATGTCAGGAGTCCCACACTTGCTGGGGAGAGACGTGTTAGCCCTTTTAAAAGCCAGAGTGACAAATTTACCATAAGGGCCACTGCAGCATACCCACCCCCACCGATCAAGCTGACGTGGAAGTCGTCCGACCCAGTGTGGGTTGAGCAGTGGCCCCTGTCAAAGCCTCGAATAGATGCTCTTCTTAAGCTAGTTGATCATGAATTGCAGAAAGGTCATGTCGAGCCTTCCACCAGCCCATGGAATACCCCAGTTTTTGTGATACCCAAACGGAGTGGCGAAGGGTTTCGCCTTCTCCATGATCTGCGTGAAGTAAATAAGAAAATTCAACCAATGGGCCCCGTGCAAACCTCGCTGCCCATGAGCTCAATGATACCAAAAGGGCAGCCTTGTGCAGTGCTTGACATTAAAGACTGTTTCTTTTCCATACCCCTGCATGATGAAGACAAAGAGCGGTTTGCCTTTTCCATTGTCTTCCCGAACAGCCAGCGTCCTAAACCTGCGCTTCCAGTGGAAGGTACTGCCTCAAGGTATGGTCAACTCGCCCACCATCTGTCAGATCACGGTGGACCAAGCACTGGAGCCAGTCCGACGCAGTGACCCGACCGCGACCATTGTCCAATACATGGATGACATCCAGATTGTCGCACCATCAGCGAGCCAGGTAGACAGAGCAGTGTCAACAGTCTCAGAGACCTTAAAAACAAATGGCTTTGAAATTGCAAGTGCAAAAATAAAAAAGAGACCATGTGTAACCTTTTTAGGAGTGGGGATTTCAAGCTCCTACATAACCCCTCCCCAGATAAAAATCCACCGAGACATTGAGACGCTCCATGACATGCAGCAGTTGGTAGGATCTCTACAGTGGCTCTGCAACATCATCCTGATTCCTCCCGAGGTCATGGACCCCTTGAATGACCTTTTGAAAGGGAAAAACTCATGGGAGCAGAAAACACTGACACCAGAAGCAACACGCTCGCTTGATTTTATCGAACAGCAAATGTCAAGAAGCACACTCACCAGATGGGATGCAAGTGCACCAATTGATTTATACGTCCACTTTACGAAGAAAGGAGGAGTAGGAGCGCTGGCCCAAGGGCCACCCGACAAAGCTCAACCGATACTGTGGGTGGTCTTGGGAAAACCGTCACGTGCATTTTCCCCAGGAGTTGAGTGTCTTCGCAACCTCATCATGAAAGGCAGGAAACTTGCCCTGAAGCACTTAGGCGCTGAACCCACCAAGATATACTTGCCCTTCCGCAAGCAGCTTTCTGCGCAATCAACAACAATATCAGAGCATCTGGCCATGGCCCTTGCTGGTTTTGGAGGAGAGATTCGCTATGCAGCAAAACCTCCTTGGACTCAGTTGCTCGCAATCGTCGACATTGATCTCCCGCCAAAAATCGTCAACCGACCACAGCCAGGACCGACGATCTTCACAGACGCATCTTCACTAACATCGACTGCAGCAGCAGTGTGGCAGTCAGAAGAGCAGTGGCAATGCATCAAAACAACTGACCCCACGCTTTCAGTTCAACAACTCGAAGCAGCAGCCGTTGTACTAGCGTGTGGACTGTTCCCTGAAGAGCACCTCAACATCGTAACTGACTCTATATTCGTGGCCAAGCTCTGCCTAGCCATGTCAGGGCCAGGCGTGGCAGTGTCCACAGTGGCCATGATGCTTGAAGAAGCACTCTTTTCACGAAAAGGCACCATATCTGTCATCCACGTTAATAGCCACAATCCAGTTAAAGGGTTCTTTCAAATCGGCAAAGACAAGGCAGACGCCGCTGCAAAAGGACTGTGGACACTAAGAGATGCCCGTCAGCTACATGAGTCTCTTCACATCGGAGCTAAAGCACTAGCGAAAAAATGTGGGATTTCAACCGCCGACACGAAACACGTTGTGGCCACATGCCCTTACTGCCAAAAATCACCACTGTGGTCCAGCGGAGTCAACCCCAGAGGCCTCAAAGCCTCAGAAATATGGCAAACAGACTTTACCCTGTGTCAGTTGCTAAAACCCCGAGCATGGCTTGCAGTGACTGTAGATACATATAGTGGAGTGATCGTAGCCACACAACACCCAAAAACTGACTCCAAAGCAACCATCCAGCATTGGCTGACAGCCATGGCGTGGCTGGGCATTCCAAAGCAAATTAAAACAGACAATGGCCCAAATTTTGTCTCAAAATCAACTCAAGCATTTGTTGCTAAATGGGGAATCACTTTAGTACACGGCATTCCGTACAATAGCACTGGGCAGGCCATCGTTGAGCGAGCAAATCAAACCCTGAAAGCCAAATTAGAAGTACTAGCAAAAACAGAGGGCTTTACCAGTTCCATTCCTACAGGAGACCAGACACGTATATTAACAACCGTTCTGTTAGCACTAAATCAGTTCCCTAGGGGAGATGAGACAAACAGCCCAGCCCAAAAACACTGGGCCACCCGAGCACTTGAGGAAGGCCCGCACGTTGTAGTTAAAAATGAACTAGGAGAGTGGGAACAGGGCTGGAGACTAGTGCTCGCGGGGCGAGGATACGCAGCTGTTAAAAAAGACGGTAAAGTAAAATGGTGCCCACTTAAGTCAATCAAACCAGACCTTCAGAATAGAACTAATGAAAATTGAGGTCTCATTTGCAGGATTGGATCATTGGACGCCCCCGTGATGCGTACACTCCGGTACCAGAAGAGAATGATGAACCTCCAAGTAACCCAGCAGCACCCAAAGATCCCGCACCGGTGAGGTCCAAGCAACTACGGTGTCTTTGTGTAATTTTATTTTTGGGTCTTGTAGGCAGAGGGCAAGCAAACGTAGTGTATTACCCTCACCAACCATTTAGATGGGTCCTGCGCCATCTTTCAAGTGATGAAGCAGTCAAAGAAATCATTAGAGTAGACAGCCCATCCTTTGAGTTTAAGCTAACAGACATATTTCCCTCACAGCTAGGATTCCCTAAAATTGAAGATTCTTCACTGTACCAAACCTATTGGTGCCCTGCCTCCAACCCAGGTAAAAGCTACTGTAGCCATCTGAAGTACGGGTACTGTGGGTACTGGGGATGCGAAACTATCGTGACGAGTGATAGATGGCAACCGCAGCAACCCGACAAGCTCCTACAAGTCAAGTACGCTCCCCGTGGCTGTCGCAAACCTAATTTCGGGATGGATGGATTGATATACACACCCCGAGACGGCAGACGACACACCTGTAAGAACTATGCAATGACAATTTTGCAGCCGACCCATGTAAGTTGGGCCACAGGGAAAGTATGGTCAGTGTTTGTTCGCGCCTTTCGTAACTTCTGGGTGAATGTGCAAATTATCAGACTCCCACCTTCAGTGCCTCAGTCATTCAAACCCTATCAGAATCTCGCAGCACGCAGACACAAGAGGGAGGCCACATCTGGCACCTCCTCCTCATCCCGTCCTTTAGCCATTTACCAAAAACCTAAGTCAGCTCCTTACAATCTGTTTCTTAGTGTGTTAAATGCTACCTTTTTGTCGTTGAACCAATCCAATCCAAACTTTACAAAATCATGCTAATTATGTTATAACGCAGAACCTCCTTTTTATGAGGGTGTCGCCCTTGATGTTCCTTTCGAATATTCTGCAGCAAACAATCCACACAACTGTAAGTGGGACACCCCCCTGAGGGAAATTACCCTGAGTCAAGTCACAGGCCGAGGCAAATGTTTTGGCAGTGTAGCTGCAGCAAAACAGAAGGGAAATATCTGTGCTGAGTTCATCCAACCTAGTCAAAAGACTGACAAGTGGGCAGTTCCGCTCCTGCCAGGAATGTGGGTCTGTCAACAAATCGGAATAACCCCCTGTGTGCACCTTAGCAAACTCAATAACCTTGCTGACTTTTGTGTCCAAGTTCTGATTGTTCCTAGAGTCCTGTATCACCAAGAAGAAGAAATGTATCGCTTTTTAGAAGAAACCATCCAGCTCCACAAAAGAGAAGTAATAACAGGTATAACCATTGCAATGCTCCTTGGCCTAGGAGCCACTGGCACAGCCACAGGTGCTTCAGCTCTCGTGACCCAACATCAAAGACTCTCTCAGCTGCAAATGACAATTGACGAAGACTTACTGAGAACTGAAAAATCCATCTCCTCTCTGGAAAGATCTATCTCCTCGCTTTCGGAAGTCGTCCTGCAGAACAGGCGAGGACTGGACCTCTTGCTCATGCAGCAAGGAGGCCTGTGTGCCGCCTTGAGAGAAGAATGCTGTTTTTATGCAGACCATACCGGAGTTGTGCGAGACTCCATGGCTGAACTGAGAGAAAGACTGGCCCAGAGAAAGAGAGAGAGAGAGGCCCAACGAGGATGGTTCGAGTCATGGTTCAATCAGTCCCCATGGCTGGCCACCCTTGTTTCCACCCTAATAGGCCCTCTCACCATGATACTCCTGACACTGATTTTTGGGCCTTGCATTTTGAACAAGTTAGTGTCATTTGTTAGAAGCCGTTTAGAGAAAGTCGACATCCTACTTGTCGAACGCATGCAATTACCGTGAAGTGCACTTGTTACTAACATTTTATACCACTTTTGTATCCTATTATACTAACTTTAACAGCTTTTGCATTTTTATGACATTTATACTTTTATAACATTTCTACTTTTATACTTTTTTACTTAGTCATGGGAGGGGGGGGAAATGTGGGAGATTAGGGACAGGCGGTAGGAAGATATCGCATTGTACGGGCAGACAGAACCCCTCCCTCAATCCTTAGTTGGTTAGTGTCCTTGATAAGCTAAGCAACACCTAACTTGTAACGTAAGCAGACGGATGTGATGTAGCAAACAGAGGTTTTATAACTCCATGTAACCAGTTAATAAACGCCATTAGCCGTCCACCACACTGGTGTCTGTGAGCTGGTGGTCCGAGCAGCCTGGGTGTGGCTGCCGTGTCGTTCCTGGAACCAGGTCGCTACGCCTCAGTGGAGGTAACAAGTAGGCATGATATAAATTATTGAGACCACACAGTCAATAGGAGCTAAGAACATTATTAGTGTATAATTACTGAATCATTATCTGGAGACCCAAGACACCTACTAAGTGCAAGTGATCAAGTAAATTAATTTTTGCAAGAAGAGAGATTTCTTATTTGAAGGATCCATATGTAAGAGAAACATAAATTGCTGATGCCTAATAAATTTTCAGAAGTTAATGATGGAAATATCAGGATTAACAGATAAATCAAAAGGATGCTGACAGATAATTATACTGCACTACCTACAAAATACATTTTTGTAACATATGTTGCTATGCTGTACCACGTTTCACAGAATCACAGATTCACAGAATTTTTTAGGTTGGAAGAGACCTTCAGGATCATCGAGTCCAACCCATCTCTAATACCTCAACTAGACCATAACACCAAGTGCCACATCCAGTCTTTTTTTAAACACTTCTAGGGATGGTGACCACCACCTCCCCAGGCAAGCCATTCCAGTACTTTATCACTCTTCCAGTGAAAAACTTTTTCCTAATATCCAGCCTATATCTCCCTCGTCGCAGCTTGAGACTGTGTCCTCTTGTTCTGTCCGTTGTTGCCTGAAGAAAGAGACCAACCCCCAGCTGACCACGGCCACCCTTCAGGAAGTTGTAGAGAGTGATAAGGTCACCTCTGAGTCTCCTTTTCTCCAAGCTAAACAACCCCAGTTCCCTCAGTCGTTCTTCATACGGCTTGTGCTCCAAGCCCTTCACCAGCCTTGTTGCCCTCCTCTGGACACTCTCAAGCATCTCAACGTCCTTCCTAAACTGAGGGGGCCAGAAGTGGACACAATACTCAAGGTGTGGCCTCACCAGTGCCGAGTACAGGGGAAGAATGACCTCCTTGCTCCTGCTGGCCACACCATTCCTGATACAGGCCAGGATGCCATTGGCCCTCTTAGCCACCTGGGCACACTGCTGGCCCATGTTCAGCTTGCTGCCGACCAGTACCCCCAGGTCTCTTTCCTCCTGGGCACTCCAGCCACACCGTCCCCAGCTATTAACGTTGCAGGGGGTTATTGCGGCCAAAGTGCAAGACTCGGCACTTGGACTTATTAAACTTCATCCTATTGGACTCTGCCCATCTGTCCAACCGTTCCAGGTCTTTCTGCAAAGCCCTTTGTCCTTCCAACAGGTTGACACATGCTCCCAGCTTAGTGTCATCTGCAAATTTACTAATGTAAGACTCCATGCCTTCATCCATGTCATCAATAAAAATCTTGAACAGAACTGGCCCCAGCACAGACCCCTGAGGGACACCACTGGTGACTGGCCACCAGCTGGATGCAGCACCGTTCATCACCACTCTCTGGGCCCGGCCATCCAGCCAGTTCCTAACCCAGCGAAGAGTGCTCCTGTCCAAGCCATGAACTGCCAGCTTATTTAGGAGTATGCTGTGAGAGACAGTGTCAAAGGCTTTGCTGAAGTCCAAATAGACAACATCCACAGCCCTCCCTGCATCCACCAGGCGGGTCACCTGGTCATAAAAGGAGATCAGGTTGGTCAAACACAACCTACCCCTCCTAAACCCATGCTGGCTGGGTCTGATACCCTGGCCATCCTGTAAGTTCTGTGTGATGGCACTTAATATAAACTGTTCCATTATTTTGCCAGGTACTGAGGTCAGACTGACTGGTCTATAATTACCAGGATCCTCCTTTGCACCCTTTTTGTGAATGGGTGTCACATTGGCCAGTTTCCAGTCATCTGGAACCTCACCAGTGAGCCAAGACTGATGGTAGATGATGGAGAGTGGCTTAGCAAGCTCATCTACCAGCTCTCTCATCACTCTGGGATGGATCCCGTCTGGTCCCATAGATTTATGGATATACAGGCATTTCAGCAGTTCTCTGATTGCCACCTCTTGGATAATGAGCAGACCATTCTGCTCCCTGACACCATCTACCAGCCCAGGAGGGCAGTTGTCTTGAAGGCAAGTCATCTCCTCACTAAAAACTGAGGCAAAGTAGGCATTAAGCACTTCTGCCTTCTCCTCATCTGCAGATATTAAGTTCCCTCCCTTGTCCAGTAAAGAACAAAGGTTGGTCTTACCCCTCCTTTTAGCATTAATGTATTTGTAAAAACATTTCTTATTATCCTTTACAGAAGTTGCCATTCTAAGTTCAAACTGAGCTTTGGCCTTGTCCTAGGGTAACTTTATGATGCTTGTATCCCCAATCGTCTGTTCTGTTTGTGCTGTATATTGAGTCCTGTGCCTTTAAGACTGGTTCTAAGAGCAAGGAGAAGCGCGGAGTTTGTTTTGAGAAAACTGCCTGACTCCTCCACATTCTTCGGCGGACGGGGTGTTCGGCGGAGGCTTGGAGAGACTGCAGGAAAGAGATTTATTTTGCTTTTAGTTAGTTTCAGCTAGCTAGGGCAGAGAAGTTCCCTGGACTGGTTTTTTTTCCTTTTTCTTGGAACTGTTTAAACCTACTCTGGACTGAAAACCCAGAGGAGCACTGGGGGCTGCACCTGCGGACCACTGGGGCCTGGACCTCGGCATTTTCCAGCAGCGCCGGAGGGACTGGGACTGGTGACACACTGAGAGAGAGCCGAGCTCCACCCACGGCAAGGACTTTCTCAATTTGCCATCTCACTTCAGAAGGAGAGGTTTTATTGTTTCATATTATTCATTCTTTATACTTGTATGCACTTCATTTGTTTAGTAAAATAGTTTTTTCCACTTTTCTCCAGAGGTTTTTTTTTTTTTACCGGACTGGTTGGAGGGAGGGGCCACCTGGGTTTGCTTCCTTGGAGGGATCCTATACAGGGGTTTTCTCCCAAATTTGCCCCAAACCAGGACAGGCCTCCCTAATTTTTTCCTACATGCTTTAGCAGCTCCCTTAAATACTTCCTGAGAGACCTGACCCCCCTTCCAAAGCTGATACATCCTCTTTTTATTCCTAAGTTCCTCCAAAACCTCCTTGCTCATCCAGGCTGGATGTTTACCCCGTCGACTTACCTTTCAGCACACAGGGACAGTCTGTTCCTGTGCCCTCAAGATCTCTGTTTTGAGGCATGCCCAGCTTTCCTGAACTCCTTTGTTTTTAAAGGCTGCTTCCCAAGGGATGCTCTGAATAAGTCTCCTAAACAGGCCAAAGTCTGCCCTCCGGAAGTCCAATGCAAGGGTTTTACTGGTGCTCCTCCTGACTTCACCAAAAATTGAGAACTCTATTATTTCATGATCACTTTGCCCCAAGCAAACTCCAACCACATCTCCCACCAGTCCATCTCTATTCACAAACAATAGATCTAACATAGTCCCTGCCCTGGTGGGCTCACCCACCAGGTGCGACAAAAAGTTGTCCTCCATACACTCTAAAAATTTCCTGGACTGCCTCTTTTCTGATGTATTAAGTCCCCAGGAGATGTCTGGTAGGTTGAAGTCACTCACAAGAACAATTCGTAATCTGAATTAGTAGGTGGATGATTCATATCAAACCCCCTAAAAATCCCTTGTTTGGCTGAGACATCTCATGCGCTTGAATAAATACATACTTTTGTAATTCTATACTTTGTGTCCTAGCCTCTCTCCTCAGTCGTCACGGGCCAAATTTGTAACATAGCATATCCATAGCTGATTTTTCTTTCTTATGATGGCTTACACATTTTCTTTCCTATGATGGCGAGAGGGTAGTGTACAGCCACTGACTCCCAAGGCCTGTTTAAGGAAGCGGTACCGCTGCCATAAACCACTGTGGGCACTTCATGAGGCAGCACTAGATCCACCGCGTTGGGTGGGCGGATGGGAGGGGAAAGATGGACATTCACCGCCCCAGGGCCTAGTGGCCAGAGTTTGGAGAAGGGCTAACAGACAGCCAACTGGGGATAAGCCCACACCACTCTCCGCTACGACGCCACTCTCCTCGACGGAGCGCCGAGAGACGGCAGTGGAGGAAAAGGAGCGCCTGCGCGGTAACGAGTAGTGGTGGACTAGGTGGAGGATTGCTTCCTGCGCTCCTGTCGCAGTTCGGAATTTGCAGTGCGCCTGCGCGTTGGTGGAGGGGAAGAGGGCGGTGTCCGGTCCCGTGTTTTGAACGTCTCGATGCGGCTAGCTCACTATTTGGCAGGAAGGTGAGGAGGCCTCTATCCTGGTGGTAGAGTTCATGTACGGAGAGGAGGATCCAAATGTAGCAGAGGTGAATTGGAGGCAGCAGTGGTGACTGCGGAATGGGACAAACGAAGCAAGGGGAGCAGCTCCCCATGTTGCTGCTGCTGAGAATCTGAGTGGCCTAGTGAGACAGGAGGACTGCTGCGGCTGCAGTGCTAATGCTTCTAGACTATCCTCCTGGCACTCCCAGGCGCCCATCCTCCCAGCAGGTGAGTAGTGAATGCGGGGGAAGGGAAAGGAAAGCGCAGCCTAGAGTCGGGTAGAACCGGAGGGAGTCGCTGCGGAATGAGCTCGGAACCGCTGTTCGAAGCTTTACCTCCCCTCCTCCTCTTTCCCTGCGGCTGACGTTATTTCTATACTTGCAATGTTCCGTCTCTGTTAACCCTTTCTTCTTCACTGTTTGCCTCAGCACCCGCCTAAAAGCCGCGGGAGGCGGGCGAGAGCGGAGGCCCTTGGGCTCCCTTCCCACGTAGCGCCCCGACTCCTTGGCAACCACCACTCTTTTGGGGTCCGGGGGACTGCTGCTCTCGTTTGGCATGGCCCCTCCCGGTATCTACCCCGCCCACATCGCGTCCGTTGCTGGAGAGAAGGGGTTGCAGTTGCACATTCCCCCTTCCTCTCTGTGGATCTATTGTACTGTGGGCTGGGGCTCACTAAGGGGCTCCCAGCAGATAAGTATCTCTGTCGATAGTGCACGTTGAGGGAGGCAGGTATCTCTGACCTGTCATCTATTGGCTCCCCTCATGAGGAAATGTGGTGAGGGGGATGTGAGGGTGGTGGCCGGGCTCGGCCGCGCCTCAATAGCCAAAGGCTGGAGCTATGAAAGTTGCTAATGCGTCGGGCTGGCAGCACTGGAGCTGTACACGCCACCGCTGCTGTCCGGGACACCCAGAGTATGTGTACGTACGCGCGCGCTTGGCTCGAGCTTTTCTGGGTTCCTTTGTCTGCTGCTGCCGCCGCTTTCCCCTCCTCCCCCGATTCCCTCTCTCTCCTCCCTCCTCTCCTTTCTTTCCCCCTCCCTTCTTTCCTCTCTCTTCCAGACTCAAAACGCTGCTGCAGCTGCAGGTTTGTAAATACTGGACTAACACACACAAACATGGCTGACATTCGCCCTGCTCCTTCAATGGGCTCTCCTCTTTCTCCCTCTGTCTCCACTGCTTAGCCTCTTTTCCATTTAGTCTTTTGTTTCTTCTCATTCATCTCCCATTAAAAAAAAAAAAAAAAAAAAAAAAATCACCCTCTTTATTGCGCCCATGGCGGGATTTCAAGGGTAAGGATCGTCATTTTGGAGGCTTTCTCCTTTCGTTTTGCCGTTTACAACAAAATCCAAACCTAAAATCAGAGGGGGTTTGGGAACCTAGCAAGGCCTGGTGGGAGGGCGAGAATTGGCGGAGCCCTGCTGAGAGAGGATCGGTTGGAATGCGCGTAGCTCTTTGGGGGGAGGGGGCTGGTGCACTTAAGTGCTGGCAGAAATTAAATATATTATGTTTGCAAAATGATCTAGTAATTTCTTTCATTTTGGGATGTAGCTCAGTATAAGAGATCAACTTGGCACAGTCTTAATAAAAAAACTGAGCTACTTATGTTAGACTAGGCATTGTGTAGTGAAAAAACACAGCATAGGTTTTCTTGGCTTTCTCTGTATCTCCTGGTCGGTATCTTAAACAGCTCACAGATCACAGGATATAAAACTGAAATCAACATTTGCCAGGTCTCTTTGTGTTGCTAGTTTTCTGTCACAGAATTATTTGCCCTTGTGATGACAATAGTATAAACAGAAGTGTGTTGTTTTTGTTGTTAATAGGAGCATTTTTTCTTAAAAAGGAAAAAGGCATGGCATTGTGAACTGAAGTGCGATACTGAACTACACAACAGCATATTTCTGACTTCTAACATGAGACAAATTTTCAGTTCAGCACCTACCAACCTCATTTATTCAGAGTACTGTCTTCTGACTTCAAAGAAAATAACATATATTTTATTGGGTGTTTGGGGTTTTTTAATGACATAAAGCCAAAATGACATTTTAATTTCCTAGACATACCTAAAATGATCTGCTGGGGAACAGCATATCTAGGTTGTAAGGATGAGTACTCAAGGTGCAAAGGATGTGATGCTTTCTATTGCTTTCTAAATATGTTACTGTAACTCATAGTCAATGTTTTATTTTCAAAGATTATATTTAAAAGCACAGTATATTCAAAGTATGAACACATTGATAGCCATGGCTTCTATCAGAGCAGTGCCCTAAAGTAATGTCTTAACTTTTTTGTTTGTTTGTTTTTGCTATTTTGCTTTAGAAACTTCTGGTGGAGGAGCACTGGCATAGCATAATCAGTTTATCAGTTTTTATTGAGTTAGAAGTAGTTACTGCATTTTAATGCTAGAATAAAGTATCATATATTAATATGTTCTTTAATTTCTTTCCCTCCTGCTTTTTCCCTCCCCATTAACAAGTGTTGATTAACTGGAGAAGACAATAAATTATAGGATCGAGTTTACCACAATGTAAAACTTGAGTGGAGTAATCCAAATTGCATTTTGAAATATATATTCATGTCATGACTCCAAAGCCAATTGTAATATCTCTAGATGGAAAAGTCTGAACAAAAGTTTGTAACTTGATATGTTGGTGAATTTGTGCAGCACTCAGTTACTCTAACTATCATTAACTAATCAAAACATTAGTTAACTAATTTGTATTTTATCTGTGAACAGTATAAAGTGGGCCTGGTATTGCTAAAGTAATTTTCAAGTAATGGTGAAATTATTTAATTGAATAATATGCAGTACTTATTACTTTTTTTCATGTGACAGTGGTTGGATTTAACTTTCTCTTTTAATCTAAAATATGAATTTGGTGATGACATGCAGAAATGTAGGAGGTGAATTGATTTGACTATTTGAGAGGTTGAGGAGAATGTTTTCCTATTCTTTGACCATGTTGTAGCTGATAGTCCCCTTGTATTAACAGTGCCAGGTACTTTAATTGAAGTGCTTTGGATTCAGTCCCAGCAGTTCCATTTCCTGGAAGTGATCAGTGGTGTGTGGTAACCTGACTAGTCTTAATGTTCCATTCTGGAGGTTTTGCCTTGTTTGATTTTGTGTCAGAGTTCTGGGGAGCCTATCTGTTTGCTTAAGTTTAAGACTGCTTGTATCTGAAAATTTGGAAATGCTTTAGGATAAAAGTGCTCCAATAAAATATGTTGTTAATGTTTAAGTTCACTGGTTGATCTCTCATCCTTCTGTTTTCAGTGTCTTCCTAGTAGTTCAGAGGTAGTCCTGAATACCAAGTTCCCTATGTAACTTTGGGTATAGATAGCCTATTAAGATTATAATTCTCTCTGAATGTGTACCTCAAAGGCTTTTTCATTCTATCCACTGTATTGCTTGGTGTTTTTTTGTTTTTTTTTTTTTGGTTTTTTTTTGTTTTTTTTTGTTTTTTGTTTTTTTGTTTTTTTGTTTTTGTTTTCCCCACATTACTATTAGGTCAGAACAAGTAATGAATATAGGGAACATGGGTAACTATTCTGTTATAATATTACTATGATGACTAGGTTATAAAGTATAACCTTACTTAGCAAACTGATGTCTACCACTGGTGCTGCTTCTTAAGGTGATATTTCTTTGCCCAGATGTTGCCAGTCACTTCTAAAATGAAGAAGTAGGCTTGATATTTTCAGTAGTGTTCACTTGATTCCTTGGAGTGGCTACCTAGAACAGAGGCTAGACAGAGTTTAAAGAATAAAGTAGGTATTTATTAAAGGCCTTCAATAGATACACCTTGGGCAGTGCAAAAGCCTCGCAGAGACTACGCCCAAGATGGGGTTTACTGTTGTTAGGCGTTTACTGTTGTTAGATATATACTGTTGTTAAATGCATACCACTAGTGGATATTTAGTATAGAGACTCGACAAGGTAGAGGCCTTGTCAAGCCTCTAAAGAGGGGAATGATGCTTTAAGTTTTAGCTTTTATATTTTTCAGACCCTGTACTGCATTAGTGTATAACTCTGAACTCCATATAGAGTGTTAGTAAGCTCTCTTCACATTTTGGTCAGACAAAAAAATCCTTCCAGGCCTGAGAACCAAGGACACCATCTGCCTCAGGCTCCAAAAAGTATAAACAAAAGTGTATGGGGGAAGCAAACTGGGGGAATATGACTTCATTACCTGAAGCTATAATTGGACAATTAACCTCTGATATGCAAATAGACCAAACTTATATCCATCTGAGAAACTCGTGACCATTGTCCATCTTGGGCGTAGTCTCTGCGAGGCTTTTGCACTGCCCAAGGTGTATCTATTGAAGGCCTTTAATAAATACTTACTTTATTCTTTTAACTCTGTCTAGCCTCTGTTCTAGGTAGCCATTGCAACAGTAAATATCTATTTGATCTGAAGCATATCAATTATGCTAATTTCTGAAAAAAACCTTCACCTATCTACACCGTAAGTTGACCCCCCTTTCAAAAATATAAATGACTTTTTTCTTTTTTTCTGAACCTTTATTAGTCATATTTAAATGTAAAAATGAACTTTACTAGATCATGACCTCTTACTCCAAGAAGCACAAATGAAAGACATATCAAACATCATATTTCTGGTCTGGTATGTGTTAAGATCAAATAATAATTTTCAGAACACAAACAGTTTCCTAGTTCCGTATGTATTTTCTTTATTAAAAATTCTTCCCTAGTATGTTCAAAGAAGGTAAAATTTCAAGCTTGCTGTTGAGATTTTTAAATCTGGAATTTCCCAGCAGCATAGAAGAAAGCATGTTCTAGAATAGTTCTCTTGTGACATTTTTTTTATTGGGTATAATTGGCAAAGTTGGGGTGTGGGGGGAGAGCAGAGTTTGGCTTCATGAGTGACCTTCGTGGGAGAAACTTGTTGACTGCCCTGTACTGGTTAGTTGGTTCTAGACAGCTCATCAGCAACCCCATTGCAGGTCAAAGATGAGCCAATCAGTAAACTTTGTGGTGCCTCTGTGAAAATAAAGCAAGGAAGGGTGGTAAATGCTGAAAAAAAGGAAGAAAAGCAATAACAGCAGAGCAGAAGAAAGAGGAGACAGAAGACCATGCTGGAACAGGAAGAGAGCAGGAGCTCAAGTAGTAGTCAGCAGGAGCTGAGAGGCCTGACTCTAAAGGGACTGCTACCAGTACAGGAACCACCACACACTGACCCAAATTTCCTGAGCTGCCTCTTGCCCCATCAAAGAGACTTTTATGTGTGGTGATGGGATTGGAGAAAGAACAGAGGGAAAGAGAGATTTTGCAGGGGCAATGGATGATGAAGTGGATTGAAAGCTGTCTGAATGGCTGGACCCAGAGAGTGATGATCAGTAGTACAAAGTCTAGTTGGAGGCTAGTAACTAGTAGTGTAGCCCAGGGGTCAATACTGGATACAGTTCTTTTCAACATCTTCATTAATGGCCTGGATGGATGGGTCAGAGTGTACCCTCAGCAAGGGAGGGAGTGACTAATATACCAGAGGGTTGTGCTGCCACCCAGAGGGACCTGGGCAGGCTGGAGAAATGGGCTGACAAAAACCTCATGAAAATCATCAAAGGGAAGTGTCAAGTTCTGCCCCTGAGGAGCAACCTCATGTACAAGTACATGCAGGGAGCCACTCATCTGGAAAGCAGCTTTGCAGAAAAGGACCTGGAGATCCTGGTGAGCACTAGGTTGAACGTGAGCCAGCAATGTGCCTTTATGGCAAAGAAGCCTGATGTTATGCTTGGCTGCATTAGGCAAAGTATTGCCAGCAGGTCAAGGGAGGTGATCCTTCCCTTATATTAAGCCCTTGTGAGGTCACACATGGAGTACCATGTCCAGTTCTGGGCTCCATAGTAGAGGGGAGATATGGACATACTGGACAGAGCCCAGTGAAGGGCGACTAAGATGATTAAGGGACTACAGCATCTCTCATCTGAGGAAAAACTGAGAGAGCTGGGAATGTTTAGCCTGAAGAAAAGAAGGCTTGGGTAGAATCTTATTATCTATAAACACCTGAAGAGAAGCTGTAATGAAGATGGAGCCAGACTCTTTCCAGTGGTACACAGGGACAGGACTAGAGGGAATGGGCACACAATGAAACAGGAGATTCCATCTGAGCATTAGAAAACACTTTACTGTGAGGGTGACCAAGCACTGGGACAGGTTGCCCAGAGAGATGGTGGAGTCTCTGTCCTTGGAAAGATTAAAAATGTCTGGACATAGTACTGGACAACTGGCTCTAGGTGGCCCTGCTTGAGCAGGGGGATTGAACCAGATGACCTCCAGATGTCCCTTCCAACCTCAACCATTCTGTTATTTTGTGATTTCTGAGGGAGAATGAGCATGGCTTTTTTGTTTGTTTCAGTAACAGAATTGGTAATAAGTTTTTAATTGACAGCAAATTAAATTGATTGAAATTCCCCAAAAATCAGTAAACCTTTTTGCTCATAACACATTCATGTTAAGTTTTCCTGTTATCCTTTTTCAAATACTGTGTCAAACATAACTAAAATTCAGTACAGTTCTTAGGTCTCTTGTATGCTTAGATAATGGACATCATCATACCGATGAACATTTTATTTTAGTTCTTATGTATATCTGAAACTTATCTGGTCTTCAGCTTGAATTGTAAAATGTTTGGAGAGTAAACTGTCTTTAAATTTTCTAGGAATTATACAAATAATGAAAATAAGGCTTGGAAAATGTAGGTTGTCTAACACATTTTGTACTCAAAAGACAACTACATCTGTATGATTTGGGATGGTTACCTATTCTCTTCCTTAATCTGTATTTTGGGCAGTCATAAGATCTCTGTCTTAATGTTGAAAGAAGACACAAGGTTTCATTAATGGCTGATTTGCCATCGGTGGAACTGCAGTTATAGAATATCTGATCTGTCAAAATATCCACTGGCAAGAGTGTCTTCAAAATACAGCGTAAGAGAAAATTCTGTCTCTTGTGTAGTACAAATACTTTTCAAAAATCTGACTCTTAAATGCTTTTGGAGTTAGGGAATACACAGGTGTTTGACATATTTGGAAACTGGAAATCATTGAGTACTTATTGCTTGACATTTTGTGAGTAGGGAGAGCATTCACAAAAGCTGCCCTCAGGTCCCATAGAATCATCTCTACTTAGGAAAAGGCTTTTTCTAGAAGGGACTCAAGATAGAAATCTCTCTTGGTCCATTGACTGCTGAGGGCACCTCAGGTAACTACTAGCTTATTTTTATTGCTAGTATTTGTGAATGAAATCTCTTTTGATCTTCTATGTGTGTCCTCTGTCCCCCCCCATTTTATAAGTATAAACATACTTTACTGTTAGGTGTCAACCATAAGACAGAGCAAGTAACCTCTCTTCTGGTTTATGTGCTGTCCTAATAACACTGAAATCAGCCGGAATAAACTTTCTAACACAATTTGAAGCATTAGAAAGCAGGCATTATTTTTCTGAGTAGAACAAACAGAGGATCCATCCTTATTCTGTGTGTACAATGAGACTTTACAACAAAGTATTTATCCATCATCATCATCATACATATTTATTACAGCGTATCTCCTATCTGATACATAAACATCACTTTCCTAGAACTAATTTGCATGCATCTGCCTCCTACTGGAAGTTCTTTTATGGTCCTGGAGGGTCATCAAAAGGGGTCTCTGGTGGTTATATTCACTGAATGCTTCGATAATAAAGGTGACCTTTCCTTGAACTTTTTCTTTGGGCATGTGCTGTTGCTTCTTGTTACATAACTTGCAAAAAAACCTACTGTAGGCCTTTTTATCTGGTTCTCCACTGGTTCTAGCTATGTTTATAATCCTGTGTGCATATCTTTACTTCCTTTTATATTTTTTTTTCCAGTTAGTCTTTAAGCTCTATTCAGCAGGTTCAGGGAAACTGAAAATTTCTATTCTCTGTTGTTTATCACTAACAATTCACTTGTTTAAAGTTGGGGGGGAGGAAAGGATTGACTAACTCCTACCCTCAGTTATAGCAGTGTTGGCTTGTATAGAGAGGATGATGAGGCAAATTTAATTCATATGATTAGAGATGTAACTGTTAATGTTGGATGAAAAATATATTTTTAAATGGTAATGACTTAGGACAGGATTCTTTGCTGTGAATAAACATCCTAGTTGTCAGTCATGCTGAGGCCTCTAACCACAATTCTGGAAGACTGTATGTTTGTGTGGGGGCAGAGCAAGTTTAAATATGAAGCAGGGATGTGGTGGGAAAAAATAGGAAGAACAGGAGCAAGTTCTGTGGGTCAAAACAATGACAGGGAGATCACTTGCCAATAAACTGCCATGAGCAAAACAGACGACTTGGGGAATTTAATCACCAGAGGAGTGAGGTTTTGAAAAAGCTTAATTTATTGCCAAGTCATATATATATACTAATTCAAATATTGGGAAACAGAATCAAACATTTAAAGACTTATGGAGAACATACTTAGGAAAATGCTTTTCCTTCCCCTTTTCCCAGCCTCTGCTTTATTCCAAACTCTTCCCCTTTCCCCTTATGTCTGCAGGTTACACTTAGTCCCTTCAGTGATGCAGTGTGTGTATGTGTAAGTTGTTATGGTCAGCATATAGCAACTTCTCTGCTGCTCATTCCTTGTCATTTTTTTTCTGTTCTGGCATGGGTTCTCTACAGGCTGTAGTTCTTTCAGGAATATCTGCTCTGGCATGGGTTCTCTGCAGACTGCAGTTCTTTCAGGAATGTTTGCTCTGCTATGAAGCTCTTTCTATTTTGACCTTGATGTTTCCTCTGTTGTTTTTCACTTCTTTTTGTTCCCTTCTCCCATTTTTAAATGTTTCCACAGAGGTGCTGCCAGCTTTGCTGCTTGGTTCAGCTTTGGCCTGTGATGGATTTGTTGCTGAGCAGGCTGGAATTGGCTGTGGCAGGTGCAGGGTAGTCCTAATTTCTTGCCACATACACCCAATGGACTATGAAAGGCAGAGGGAGGTGTCTGTTCTTTTGTGTGCTCCATTTATCCATAGGATAGACTTCCAGAAAGCCTTACCTGTATATAAGGGGAGGAATACCCTGCTTTCTGAGATCCAAACTTTTTCCCTCTCTGTGAGAATTTTGTTTGTTATTGCCAATATATATATTTATGCAAAATCTCAGGAAATCCAGGACATCATTAAGTGTTCATGTTGTTTAATCCAGTTCAGGTCAGACATAAAGCTTTCTGCCAAATTTTTTCAAGCTAAGAGGAAAAGGATCTCTCTCTTGTCCCTGCCAAAAGTTCTCACTCTGAAGTCCTATCTTGGTGAATGTACTTTCCCATTTCTTTTCGATTTGTGCCACATGTACAATAAATAAAATAATTTAGAAGCAATATTTTTTAATAAAAAATATTATCAAAGTAAGAAATTAATGCACTTTTTTTGTAGGACAAACAAGGTATGCTAGGAAAAAAAAAAAGATTTCAAGATGGTCTTCATTCTTAGTGCCTTGGCTTCCTTGCCATATTTTTTCACCTCTCTGCTAATACAGGACAAGAAGAACTAAATGTTTGAGGCATATATTTTGCTTGTCTGTAGAGGCAATTCCTCAAAGTCTATTCACAGACAGTCCTTCCAGTTATATAATATTTTGAAGTACAATAACATAAAATTATCTTCTTTCTCTGCTGAATTCTCACATCTGTAAATTATTCTAGGTGTTGGTAAGTGCTACCAAATACTGGTCTGGTTCATAAGGGGAGTGTTGTTTTCTCAAGATGCTAGGTATTTTGTGTTCTGAAAAAACATTCTAGCAAGAAGGGAAAAGCATAGAATACAGTGTGAATTCTTGAGCTACAGGTTGATTTTGACAGCTCAGTTAAAAGAAATTTAAACCAGTTTTGCTAATTTCTGAAGAAAAACTGTTCATATACTTACAAACTTATGCAGGTGTTCTCTGAAAGTACATTTTTTCATAGCCCAATGTACAACTTTTCACCAAATAACTTAAAATGTTTATTCTTCCTCTTAAATACTTCCTTAAGATCTACTGGTTCTCATTTATTTTCATGGATATGCAAATATGCATTCGTTTCAGAGCCAGTTCTTGGTGCATTTTTTTCCCCCACTTCTGAAAGCACCAGCAGTATCATGATCACTGTTCTCTGTTTTTTCCTCCCTATCTGGGAAGGGTTGTCAGTTTTACAACTTTATTCTCCCCCCATTCCTTTTTTCTTTCTTTTTTAATTATGCTGGATGTTACTTGTTTTCCATGAAAAATCTGAAAGACCTGTATATAAATAGAAAATAACATACAGTGCTATGATGCTGAGGAATAATCTTTTGTGTGTGTGTGTAAAAACCAAACTCACAACACACCAGTATAGTAAGCAGTTAAAGTTTTCATTTGCCCTTGCTGATGATTTCAGTGTTAATTACAGTATTTAAATTATCAGTATTACAGGGCTATGATTTCTACAGCTGAGCTACTCTTCTACAAGCAACACTTCACTTTAAATAACTATTTTTCACTGACCTTTCAAATTTATAAATTTATAGAATATTTAGCAGGGCTACTCTCAAGGAGTTTCTTTCCCAGCCAGTGCTCACATCTGGGATTGTCCTGACCCAGATGCAACACTTTGCACTTGGATCTGTTGAAATTCATGAGGCTCTCATGGGCCGAATTCTCAGGTTTGACCAGGTCCCTCTGGTTGGCATCCCTTCCTTCTGTTGTGTCAGCTGCACTGCTCAGCTTGGTGTCATCTGCAAACTTGCTGAGGGTGCACTCAATCTCACTGTCTATGTCACTGATAAAGATTAAAGAGCACAGGTCCCAAGAAAGAGCCCTGAGGGACATCACTCATCACTGGCCTCCACTTGAACATAGAGCCATTGACCGCAAGTCTCTGGCTGTGTCCATCCAGCGAATTCCTTATCCACTGAATAGTCCATACATCAAATCCATGTCTCTCCAATTTGGAGATAATGATGTCGTGTGGGACTGTATCAATCCAAACCAAAATAAAACTATCTATGTGGAGGTGGGGATGGAGGAGGGAGGGAGGAGAAGGAGAGACAAAAGGATAGAAAGGGTAACAATAAAAAGGAATATGGCCTAAAGGCCCAACAGCACTTAACAGCACTTTAACAGTATTTAACTTAACTTAAAACTCAAACAATTTAGCAAAGGATTCATATAGGATTTAGTATACCACAACAGTAATTTACTTACAGGCCTAACTTAGAAATCTAAAGTACTTAAGAATCTAGGAGAGCAGCATTTCTCCCACATTTGATATAGCATATGCACGCCTGCATGAACACAAAGTCTGCACAATGTACCAATGAAAAATTCCCCTCAAAGGTAGTGAGATACTTCAGATGCTTTTGCATCTTCTCAACTGGTGAAGGGTTGAGCCTTGAGGAATGGGGGTATCAGCCCAGGATCTGTTGTCATTTGCTAGTCCTCAACTATAGCAAACTTGAGAGTTCACTGGCTCTGAGAGGCTCCACTCAGAGGGAGGTTGCTGGTTGCAGCTGCTGTGGTCCAGGAGAGCTCAAAAGGTGTCAGCTTGTACTGCTGTTTATAGGCTCGCAAGAGAGTGGGCATTGCTCATAACAGTGTTTCACCCTGGCCACACTTCAGGTTGGAAACTCTCTTTGAAAGTGTGATAAAAAAATATAATTCCACTTGACTTGTTATTCAGGCAAAAAAAAAAAGAAAATTTCAAGGCTGTTCATTAGAAAAAGAGCAGGAGCTCATAAGCGAGCACTAGTTCCTGGGAGCAGACAGTGTTTCTGATAAGCTGAAGAGGAGCTGAGCCCATGTGCTGTTCATCAAGCCTGAGGCCTAACAAACATTTCTGAGATCATAGTGCAGCCTGGGAGAGGTGGGGGATGCACCACGAGTAAGGACATAACACTTGCATTCTACTACTTGAAGTTCACTTGCATCTACCTATGGTGGGTTGACCTTGACTGGCTGCCAGGTACCTACTAAGCCATTCTGTTACTCCCCCTTGTCAACAGGATGGGGAGAAAATAAGATGAAAAACCCATGGGGTGAGATAAAGGCATTTTATTGAAGAAAAGCAAAGGCTGTGCATAGGAGCAAAAAGTTTTATTTTCTACTTTCTATCAGCAATGTCCAGCAACTTCCTAGGAAGTCCTCTCTAATTTGATATCCTTCTATGATAAGGTCACCCACCTAGTGGATGAAGGAAAGGTGGTGGATGTAGGTTTTCTTGGATTTTAGTAAGGCTTTTGATACTGTCCCTCACAGCATCCTTTTGGACAAGTTTTCCAACTGTGAGATGAGCAGGTTCATGGTATGCTGGGTGAAGAACTGGCTGAAGGGCAGAGCCCAAAGGGTTGTAGTTAGTGGGGCTGCATCAGGCTGGTGACAGGTCACTAGCAGTGTTCCTCAGGGCTCAATTCTAGGGCCAGTTTTGTTCAATATTTTGGTCAGTGATCTGGAGGCCGGAGTTGAATGCACCATCAGCAAGTCTGCAGAGGATATCAAACTGGGAGGGGCTGCTGTCTCTTGAGGGCCAAGAGGCCTTGCAGAGGTATATATATATATATATATATATATATATGAGCATTGGACAGTCATTAATGGCATGAAAATTAGCAAGAACAAATGCTGGATTATGCACGACGGACGGACAAATATAAATTGGGAGAGGAGTGGCTGGAGAACAGCCCTGCAGGAAAGGATTTGGAGGTGCTGGTTGACAACAGGCTCAACATAACTCCGCAGCGTACCCTGGCAACCAAGAGGGCAAAATGTGTTCCAGGGTGCATCAAACACAGCATAACTAGCTGGTCTGTATTTAGCATTGGTCCAGTCTCATCTTGAGTATTGTGTGTGGTTCTGGGCCCCACAAAATGCTGGAGTCAGCAGAATGGCCACCCTGGACTTCTGAAGGGCAGACTTTGGCCTGTTTAGGAGACTGGCTGAGAGAGTTCCTTGGAAGGCAGTCTTAAAGGGCAAAGGATTCCAGAAAGGGTGGACGTGTTTTAAGAAAGAAATGTCAAAGGAGTAGGCCATTTTCCATGCATTTGTGAGTCATTGAGGAGCAAAGGGTGGAGCTTCTTGAGCTGATACTGAGTGGTTGATTATAAGATTGTTGAGCAGGTGAGTGATTTGCATTTGTGAGTCATTGAGGAGCAAGGGGTGGAGCTTCCTGTGCTGATACTGAGTGGCTGATTATAAGAGGTCTCTGGGGAGCGCGGCGACCCAGAGCGCTGGGGCGTGGACAAGGCAGTTTGCGCAGGCAGTATTGCAAGTAAGGTGTCCTCTGTGTTGTTTGAAGTATTTCTGCTGCCTGGTTGCTTTTGGGGTGTCTGCTAGTAATGGTTTCTACACAGTCGAAAACTGTGGTTGGTATAAGTGTGTGTGACCAAATGGAGCCCTCCAAAAAGGATGCGTCTGTACAGACCCATTCCTGCCCAGAGTGTTTGAGCTTATTGGTGGCTTCAGGGGGTGCTGTGGAGGAGGCCTGCCTACGGTGTGAACAGGTGAGTGATCTCCTTTTGCTGGTGGCTGAGCTTAGGGAAGAAGTTGAAAGATTAAGAAGTATCAGGGAAAGTGAAATGGAAATAGACTGGTGGAGTTCAGCCCTTCCATCTTTAAGGGAGGCCTCTGACCGTGAGTCTGAGGACTTACATGCCTCCTGCTCTCAGGTAATAGAAGGGCACCTGGTAAATGAAGAGGAGTGGAAATGGGTCCCCGCTCAGGGAGATAATAACAAAAACTCCTCCTCTTCCCTCAGCCAGGTGCCACTTCAGAATAGGTATGAGGTCCTGGATCTAGAGGGCCAACTAGATGATTTAGAAGAAAATTGTCTGCCCAGTGAGTCCCCCAATTATGATTCATCGGAAAGATGCATCACCACCTCTAACATCAAGAAGAAAAGAAGGGTAATCGTAGTAGGTGACTCCCTTCTGAGGGGGACAGAGGGCCCCATATGTCGACCGGACCCGTCTCACAGGGAGGTCTGCTGCCTCCCTGGGGCTCGGGTACAAAATATCACAGAGAGACTTCCTGGGCTGATTCAGCCCTCTGATTATTACCCACTGCTGATACTTCAGGCTGGCAGTGATGAGACTGAAAAGAGGAGTGTCAAGGAAATTCAAAGAGACTTTAGGGCACTGAGTCAGGTAATTGATAGGGCAGGAGCACAGGTAGTGTTCTGCTCAGAGCCAGTCTCTTTGGTGGCAGAGGAAAATGATGAAAGAAACAGGAGAACTCACACCATCAACAAGTGGCTTAAGGGTTGGTGTCATCGGCAAAATTTTGGATTCTTTGATCATGGAGAAATTTTTTACAGCACCTGCTCTGCTGGAACCAAATGGGATACATCTCTCTGTTAAGGGCAAAAGATTCTTAGCTCATGAACTGGCAGAACTTGTTGAGAGGGCTTTAAACTAGGTTTGAAGGGGGAAGGGGATGCAGCTGGACTGTCTGGAAGCACGCCCAAGGATTGCAAGGCTGAGTTAGGGGCAAAGTCAGTAGCCCAGCTGAGGTGCATGTATACCAATGCACGCAGCATGAGTAACAAAAAAGAAGAGTTGGAGGCCATGGTGCAACAGCAGAGCTATGATGTAGTTGCCATCACGGAAACATGGTGGGATGACTCACATGGCTGGAGCACTGCACTCAATGGCTACAAGCTCTTCAGAAGAGACAGGCAAGGAAGAAGAGGTGGAGGGGTGGCCCTTTATATTAAGCAGACTTTTGATACTGTAGGAATTGAAACTAAGGAAGATAGAGTTGAATGCCTATGGGAAAGAATTAAGGGGAAGGCCAACAAGGCTGACATCCTACTGGGAGTCTGTTATCGTCCACCCAACCAGGAAGAAGAGGTGGATAACTTATTCTATAAGCAGCTAGGTAATGTTTCAGGATCATCAGCCCTTGTTCTTGTGGGTGACTTCAACCTACCAGACATCTGCTGGGAACTTAATACAGCAGAAAAGAGGCAGTCCAGGAAATTTTTAGAGTGTATGGAGGACAACTTTTTGTCGCACCTGGTGGGTGAGCCCACCAGGGCAGGGACTATGTTAGATCTATTGTTTGTGAATAGAGATGGACTGGTGGGAGATGTGGTGGTTGGAGTTTGCTTGGGGCAAAGTGATCATGAAATAATAGAGTTCTCAATTTTTGGTGAAGTCAGGAGGAGCACCAGTAAAACCCTTGCATTGGACTTCCGGAGGGCAGACTTTGGCCTGTTTAGGAGACTTATTCAGAGCATCCCTTGGGAAGCAGCCTTTAAAAACAAAGGAGTTCAGGAAAGCTGGGCATGCCTCAAAACAGAGATCTTGAGGGCACAGGAACAGACTGTCCCTGTGTGCTGAAAGGTAAGTCGACAGGGTAAACATCCAGCCTGGATGAGCAAGGAGGTTTTGGAGGAACTTAGGAATAAAAAGAGGATGTATCAGCTTTGGAAGGGGGGTCAGGTCTCTCAGGAAGTATTTAAGGGAGCTGCTAAAGCATGTAGGAAAAAAATTAGGGAGGCCAAAGCTCAGTTTGAACTTAGAATGGCAACTTCTGTAAAGGATAATAAGAAATGTTTTTACAAATACATTAATGCTAAAAGGAGGGGTAAGACCAACCTTTGTTCTTTACTGGACAAGGGAGGGAACTTAATATCTGCAGATGAGGAGAAGGCAGAAGTGCTTAATGCCTACTTTGCCTCAGTTTTTAGTGAGGAGATGACTTGCCTTCAAGACAACTGCCCTCCTGGGCTGGTAGATGGTGTCAGGGAGCAGAATGGTCTGCTCATTATCCAAGAGGTGGCAATCAGAGAACTGCTGAAATGCCTGTATATCCATAAATCTATGGGACCAGACGGGATCCATCCCAGAGTGATGAGAGAGCTGGTAGATGAGCTTGCTAAGCCACTCTCCATCATCTACCATCAGTCTTGGCTCACTGGTGAGGTTCCAGATGACTGGAAACTGGCCAATGTGACACCCATTCACAAAAAGGGTGCAAAGGAGGATCCTGGTAATTATAGACCAGTCAGTCTGACCTCAGTACCTGGCAAAATAATGGAACAGTTTATATTAAGTGCCATCACACAGAACTTACAGGATGGCCGAGGTATCAGACCCAGCCAGCATGGGTTTAGGAGGGGTAGGTTGTGTTTGACCAACCTGATCTCCTTTTATGACCAGGTGACCCGCCTGGTGGATGCAGGGAGGGCTGTGGATGTTGTCTATTTGGACTTCAGCAAAGCCTTTGACACTGTCTCTCACAGCATACTCCTAAATAAGCTGGCAGTTCATGGCTTGGACAGGAGCACTCTTCACTGGGTTAGGAACTGGCTGGATGGCCAGGCCCAGAGAGTGGTGGTGAACGGTGCTGCATCCAGCTGGTGGCCAGTCACCAGTGGTGTCCCTCAGGGGTCTGTGCTGGGGCCAGTTCTGTTCAAGATTTTTATTGATGACATGGATGAAGGCATGGAGTCTTTCATTAGTAAATTTGCAGATGACACTAAGCTGGGAGCATGTGTCAACCTGTTGGAAGGACAAAGGGCTTTGCAGAAAGACCTGGAACGGTTGGACAGATGGGCAGAGTCCAATAGGATGAGGTTTAATAAGTCCAAGTGCCGAGTCCTGCACTTTGGCCGCAATAACCCCCTGCAACGTTAATAGCTGGGGACGGTGTGGCTGGAGTGCCCAGGAGGAAAGAGACCTGGGGGTACTGGTCGGCAGCAAGCTGAACATGGGCCAGCAGTGTGCCCAGGTGGCTAAGAGGGCCAATGGCATCCTGGCCTGTATCAGGAATGGTGTGGCCAGCAGGAGCAAGGAGGTCATTCTTCCCCTGTACTCGGCACTGGTGAGGCCACACCTTGAGTATTGTGTCCACTTCTGGCCCCCTCAGTTTAGGAAGGACGTTGAGATGCTTGAGAGTGTCCAGAGGAGGGCAACAAGGCTGGTGAAGGGCTTGGAGCACAAGCCGTATGAAGAACGACTGAGGGAACTGGGGTTGTTTAGCTTGGAGAAAAGGAGACTCAGAGGTGACCTTATCACTCTCTACAACTTCCTGAAGGGTGGCCGTGGTCAGCTGGGGGTTGGTCTCTTTCTTCAGGCAACAACGGACAGAACAAGAGGACACAGTCTCAAGCTGCGACGAGGGAGATATAGGCTGGATATTAGGAAAAAGTTTTTCACTGGAAGAGTGATAAAGTACTGGAATGGCTTGCCTGGGGAGGTGGTGGTCACCATCCCTAGAAGTGTTTAAAAAAAGACTGGATGTGGCACTTGGTGTTATGGTCTAGTTGAGGTATTAGAGATGGGTTGGACTCGATGATCTTGAAGGTCTCTTCCAACCTAAAAAATTCTGTGAATCTGTGATTCTGTGAAAGGAAAGCCAGCACAGAAGACAACTGGCATGGCAGAACAGAGAGTTTTAGCTCAAAGTCATGGAAAAAAAATGAGTTTATCACCCCTGGAAAAAAGGGCAGGCAACTCAGAACTACAAGGATGTCATGAGGTCATGCAGGGAGAAAATTAGAAGGGCCAAAAAGCCCAGCTGGAACTTAATCTGGCCACTGCTGTAAAAAAGAACAAAAAGTATTTCTACAAATACATCAGCATCAAAAGCAGGAACAAGGAGAATCTCCATTTTTTTTTGGATGTGGAGGGGAAACATAGTAACAAAGGATGAGGAAAAGGCCAAGGTACTGAATGTCGTCTTTGCCTCAATCTTTAGTAAGACCAGTTGTCCTCAGGTGTCTTAGTTTGGAAAGACGAGTGTCTGCCAGGGAAAAGCTGGAGCTTCCCTTGGAATGGAGAATGTAAACTCCCTCCCTCTGAATTAATATAATTTTGAAATTAAGGGGCTTTCAGGCAAAGACATGGGAATAGGAATAACAGTTCTTTACTAGGAATATTAAAAATAAAAATATGGTAGTACAAAAAAAAGAAAACACTGACAGTCAGAATACAACCTGACACCCTGTTGGTCAGGGTGTTGGTAGCAGTCCAATCAAGTCCTCCTGGAGTGATAGATGTGGTTCTGTTGGAGCAGAGATAATCCTGTAGAAGGGTGTAGTTTTCCTCTGAAGGTGGAATAGGATCCATGTGCTCAAGATTAATGTTAAAACTATGGTAATTATGCCAATCCATTTTCTTAAGGTTGCATTTAAGCTAGGTATCCAAGAGGTTAACCAATTGAATATATCCTTTCCTTGGTCATTTTGTATTTCATGCAAGACTCCAGTGTTTTTCCTAATTTCCTCTAGGTCAGTTTGTATTCTCAAGGTTTGGTCTATGTATACACAGCAGCTGGTATTTACAACTGTGCATACCCCACCTTTGGAGGCTTAAAGTAGATCTAAAGCCATTTGATTTTGTTTGACTGCTTTTGAGAGGCTGGTAACTTCTTGTTGTAGGGCACTGATTGCATCATTTGTTCAATTTTGTATTTGTTCAATAACTCCAGATATGGTTACTATTGCTTTTTCTAACTCAGGGACTTCTAACCATGGTAGGAATCTTCTTACAAATTTGTGGAATCCAGAGTGTGGTATTTCTTTATTGGACCCAGACGACCGCTGATGGCAAAAGGAAAGAGCCTGCTCTTTGTCCGGGGGGGCGAAATATTGCTTTATTTGCGTAGGAGCTAGTTTTAGCTCCTTTCCTGTCCACGCCGGAGCCAGAGTCCCCAAGGCCCCGCCCATGCCGGGGCTTTTTCCCCAGGGGGCAGGGCCCAGAGGCAGGGACAAGCCACTGCCCAATCAGGGATAAAGTGGGAGTAGAACAGAGTTGGGTTACATTCCAGTGTGGGGGATGGGCGCGGCCGAGCATGGACAAACCACGTGATATAGTTTCTAAGGGAAACCGGGGAAATATTACAAATCAAATGAAACACAATATTAACCAAATTAATACACTGTAACACCAAAGGATCTTTCTACTAAGGGGTTTGAATTCCTTTTGTCTTGTTATAAAAGATCATAGGTATCCTTTGGGGAATTCCGATTTATCAATGATGTCTATTTCTGGGACTACAATTCCAATGGTGCATATCCTTTGCCATTTAGGGGATAGAGCTTTTCTAGCTTGATTTCCACAAAGGCAATGGTATCCCATGTTGTCTGGAATAGGTCACCAACATGTGTTAAGAGTGCTTTGTCCAGTTGCGTCCAAATATGAATACATTTGGGATAAATTTCTACTGTTATTCCTTGGTTACATTCAGGTAATTAAATTTTTTGGTGTGAAGATTGCCCTGGTCCCTCTAGACATCTATGAACACAGGAGGTTTCAATGGCTATTATATCTATTGTCAGGATTTGTTGAACTATGGAGGTTTGAGTTGTTTTTTATCTAGAGGGAGCATTATTCTGACTGGAGGGACACCATTGGAAGATATTTTTGGCATTAGAATTCCCATCATTCAGACACTTTCATCTGAATGTGTAGGAAATTGAGAGCAAATCCAACAGTTACTACGGTTTGTTATTAGTGTTACAGCTTGCATCAGTTTTATGTGTGAGTTTCTTTTCCATGGTTGAGGTAGCATTTGTTCTATGTGGTTTATGTTGGAGTGACCCTTGGGAAAGGTGATATTGTTGTCTTCTTTTCCTTTTACAATTGTTAACCACAAGGCTTGGTTGGGGTGGCTGACTAGCCATGCTGTGCTACTAAAAACATTGATCTGTAAGCATAAATATGTAAACAACACCACAATTATCATTTTTGGTTACAATAGATTCACTAGTTACTGTGCAGTCCAGTATGGCTTCTCTTTGTGCTCGGAATTGGCTTTATCTGCCTATAGTCATAGAGGAATGTGGAGTGATTTTTCGGGTCAGGACCTGGGAATTGCTTTAGAAAGGACAGGGACTTATCAGAAGGTTAGTTGGAATATTAGCATCTGTTTTGACTACTGAAAATTATTGGTTACGACTTTGGGAAGTACCATATAAAACCCCTTAATTTCCTGCAGGTCGGCCTTTTCCTTTTTCCTTTGGCCAGAGAGAGACAGGTAACATCAAGTTGGGCCTGCTGCTTCCCCCCTTTTGGGGGGGGAGCCGGCCTGAGGCCTGGCCGAGTTCTATCAACTCCCGGGTGGGGGGGGAAGGAGAGGTTGCTGCTTTACAACAACTACTTTCTCCAAACTTCCCTGGAGCAGGGAGAGATCTCTGCCAGGCCCCTGATAAGAGCTATGGGCAAAATTTAAGATGAGGCCGCCCGGATTTACACCGAGGGGTGGGCCGAAAAAGCATTTATATTCCTGCCTAGTTTTTTTGTGATTCCAGACTGCCTGGGTGCTCTGATCTCTGATGTTTCTGTGTGAGTTCTTCCTCCCTCACCAGCGAGGCCTTGAGCATCTAATACCATGAGCTACCCGTGGGAGATGGGAGAGAAAAGACTCTGGGCAGATTTAACCCTTTCCTAGCAACATGAAGCTTCCAGAGCTTGGCCCTTCTTTGAGAGAGAAAAAAAAGGGACAGAGTGAACATAAAGAAGAAACAGCATGAAGTCAGTAGAGCGAGAGTGAAAAGACTATTGGGACAGTGGGTTGAAGAGTTGGTTGTTCCATTCTTATTTGAGCCATGGAAATGAACTCTATATGCAGATTATCCCTTTAAATCATGGGAAAGATATGAATTTGGGGAGATGTTTGTTTAGATTTATGTGTGGATTAGAGCAAAAGTGTTTGTGATGGACTAAGTAATATTAATCCTATAAGATGCTTGAACAGAGATAGAGATGAGAAGCCCTCTGCACCAGTGAAGAAGTGAGAAGATATCGCTGTGAGATGAAGAATCCTTTACCGTGCTGTCGCAGTGTCCCTCATGCCTGGCAGGCGTTGACCACAGGCTAGCTCAGTCCTGCACTGCAGCTAAAGCGGATCGGTCGGGGTTGCAGGCAGGGCAAGCAACCTCCTTCCTGTGGGTCTTGGTTCCCCACACCGGCGGCTGGACCTGATGGTGTTGTGACTGTGGCGATGGACAAAGGGTCGACTCTCTCTTGAGCAGGGTTAAAGGTGGTTTATTAAAGGGGAGTCTGGCAAGGAGCTCTGCCTCTGACCCTTGCTGCCCAGAGAGAACCTTTAGAACCGGGCTGCACGAACTTATAAACGGGGGAGGATCAAGGGGTGGCGACAACAGGTCAGCAAATCAGGGAATATGGGGGTGTAACAGGGGGTGTTAACTTTTAAACATAGGATCAATCACAAGACAGGAGAAGGGGATTTCCCAGGTGCCATCCTATCACTCGACACCTCCCCTGGATCTTTCTAGAAGCCAGGGAAGGGCCCCGAAGTGACAGACAGGGCGCCCAAGAGGAGAGAGAGGGGATTGACAAGGACAGGTGGGGGAGTGGGATGATTGACATAAAACAACTTGTTATACAGCAAACTCATGGGGGGGGAACCATTACAGAAAACAGGGGCACAGTGGAATGAACCATTACAAAAAACTTCTTATAAAACTTACAAAAATTACTTAAGAACTTAATAAAACAACTCTTGCACCACCACACTTTACCTTTAGAGTTATTTATCTTTAAACAGTGACACCCTAATATGCAAAAGTCTAAGACCCATGACCCATAAGCAGCTTAGGAACCTGCTAATAAGAGAGGTCACAAAAGCAGGTTTCCCATGGCGGCTGTTTTTGTGACAGTTAAAAAACCCACAAGAAAACCGTTCTAAGTTGTCAGTAGGATCCATGACTCTAAGAAAGACTCTTCTCCTAAAGAATTAATGAAAGACTATTATCAAATGGTGAAACTGACTGAAAATTACAAGTTTTGTCTCTTTATGTTGTTTTGTAAGAAAGTGAACAGTTTGTAAGGGGAGGGAAGAGTGGTTTTTGGAGTTTCATTCTGTTTTGTTTTAGGTTTTTTTCCCCAACTTTCTTTTTCCATTCTTTTAGTGTGTGTTAATAAAACTATTTATTCATTTTTAAGGTTGAGCCTGCTTTACTTTTCTCCTAGTCTCTCTCCCACAGAAAAAGAGTGAGTACTAAGACCAGAATTTAGTGAACATGAAACCACTACAACTTACTACTGCCACATGAGGATAGTGTAGAAACAGCTTGTGAGGCTTCACTGAGAAAGTTTGGTTTTGTTCAGAGCAAAGCCAAACTTGTACAGGGACAAGAACAAGTTAAAATGTAGGGAATATCCATCGAGAGCTGATTCTGTGTTGGTGGCTATTAGAATCGATAGCCACCCAAGCCATTGGTCCTTGAGTGTCTGTCAGAGACATAGAAACAACTCCAGTTTGGGGTAATTTTACCATGACTGGCTGGCCCACCATTAAGTTATTCTGAAAAGTTTCTGTTTTGTTATATGGCGCTATCTTAAAAGACATAGGGCTCAGAAAGGCTTGTGAAACTGGGCTGCCCATTGGCCCATATCGGTTATTCATCTGGTACTGCACAGAAGGTAATCTTTTATCCCATCCAGGTTTGTGTGGCTTAAGGTAGCACTTTAGCAAACCATTGGCATGTTCCACAATTCCATTTGCCTGAGCATAATAAGGTGTGTGTAAAACCCATTTGATACCCTCCATCCTGGCCCAGTTCTGTACCATCACACTGGTGAACTGTGATCCATTGTCACTCTATGGAATCTGGGACAGGGAGACTGGAAAACCAGTTGCTAACTCCCAGGACAGTAGTTTTTACATCAGCATGTTTGCTCTTAGCGGCCATTAATAGCCCAGATATTACTTCTACACCTGTTAGTATGTACTTGTAACCATTAGATGCTTTCAGAGGTACAATATCATGTAGACGCCGAGTTGACCAGTGTTTTGTTACTTTTGATGTGTAAAGGCGGTGCCAGGTCTGGGTGATTTTGTTCAAGTCTCAGCTGGTACTGTGGACACTGTGTGAGAATGTCTTTACACATCTTCCTGGTTATTGGCCAGCCTCTGCTTTGTGCTGCAAAAAATAGGGCTTCCTGTCCTGTATGTCTTAATTTGCAGTGCAACCATTCACCCAATCAGTACCAATGTTGTGGGTCCTCTAATTGATCAATTTCTATTTTCTTGATTATTTTCAGCTGATCTACCTTGTTGTTACAATAGGTTTGCAAGGCTTGGTCATTTACATGGGCTTTAACCCATCCTATCCAGATTTGACGGGTTTGAGCTTGTAATGATAGCCATTTCCAATTTTTCTGCCAAAATGCTTTCCCATTCACTTGCCAGTCTAATGCTTCCCACTGACACAGCCACTGTGTGGCACCAGCCCAAACTGCATATCAATCAATATATACAATTTTTGCATTTTCTTTTACTGCCAGTAATACAGCTTTTAATTCCCCTGCCTGTGTACTTCCCAGTCCTTTTTCTACCACTTCCCCTCCTGTTTCAACATTCAGGGCCACTGCCCTGTATTTCCATTTACCATCAATGCACTTTGCAGAGGCATCCATAAAACAGACACCTTTGACTTCAGAGTCTGAGGTAAAAGCAGTGGCATCCAGTATAGGGCTCTGTATGGTTGCTGTAAAGCTAATGTGTCTGGAGTTAGTTATCTGTAATTTTGTAGGCTTTGTTGCCCCTTCAGTAACATCCATTTGGTCTGTGACTCCAGAAATGTATGCATACCATTTGTGAACTGTGGATTGTTGTGCTATGCCCTTGGGAAGCACCACCTTTCTTAATGCTGGCTAGCAGATTGAAAGGTCCTTAGATTTTTACAGGCTGCTGCTGCTGAATTTTCTCTTCGTGTTTGAGAGCTGGGGTCAAAGATAATAATCCCTTTTCCCAATCTGTGTATCTCTTTTCAGTATTTTTTAATGCTGTGGAACTGAATCCTAGTGTTCGTTTTGGTCTGTGTGGTCCTTTCTGAAACAAATTAGTTCTGTGCTCAGCAAAGCCCCACTCAGCTATTATAGAATCACTGGGGTGGACTAGCCCGAGTGATTGGTATGTTTTCAGTTCTTCTATTAGTGTTTGCAAAGCCTGTTTGTGGCTATCAAGCCACTCCTACTTTTGATTTTTTCCTCATTAGTGTGTATAAGGGTCTTGCTATTATAGAAAACCTGGGAGGATGATTTCTCCAGTACCCCAGAGTGCCCATGATTTTTTGAAGTTCCTTTTTAGTAGTGGGAGTAGATATAGTGTTTAGTTTTGTAATGGTTTAATCTGGAATTACAGCCTGGCCCACTACCCACCAAGTGCCTAAGAATTTGACTTCTTTAGAGGGTCCCTGGCATTTGTCAGAAGGTACTTCTATTCCCTCTAAATTAAATTTATTCCATGTCTTGTGCTGCAATCCTTACTGCATTTTCTTCCTCCCCCCCTACTAACCCATCATCAGTGTATTGGTAAATTTGCACTCCTTCCTGGGTTTTTATTTGCTAGAGGTGTTTGGCTAAGGCATTATGTGCGATGGTAGGTGAGTGTTTATATCCCTGGGGTAGACAATTCAATGTGTATTGTGTTCCTTTCCAAGTGAATGCAAATTTGGGTTTATCTTCCTCCCAAATTGGAACCATAAAAAACATATCCTTTATATCCAAGACTGCCATCCATTTGTGCACTGATGCTTGCAGGGTGGCAGTGAGATTTGCAATATTCGGGACGGCTGCAGTTAGTGGACCTGTATTAGCATTGAGCCTTCGATAATCAACTGTTAGGTGCCAGCTCCTGTCTGCCTTTTTCACTAGCCAAACAGGATAATTGAATGCAGAATGTGTTCTAAGTATAATGTCTCTTTATTCCAAATTTTTAATTACTTCACTTATTCCTTGTCTGGCTGCAGGGGGTATAGGGTATTGTTTGATGTTAGTTACAGCGGAAGCAGGCAATACTGAGGCCATTTTTAGGAGATTAATATTTCTATTTTTCCCAAAAAGTTTACTCTGGGGGGGTTTTGCAGATCCAGAGGACCACACATCCCCATTTGGTAATCGCCAAATTTTTCCTTGAAGGATATCATATCCTCAAATGTTTTCTTCATGGTCTGCAATGGCAAATGTATGTGAGGTCATTTGCTTTTCCCCCAGTAACTATAACCGGACTCTTGCAGTGTAGCCTATGGTGCTTTTCCTGTTAAAGCCAGTTAAATAAATTATTTTCTTTTTAAAACTTAGGTTTAATTTTTTGGCCTCTGCCAGGGTAATTAAAGAAACTTGGGCTGCTGTATCTATCCAGAACTTGAAAGGTTGTCTTTTGGCTCCTACCTGTAAATAAACATGAGGGCTTATCTCATTGGAAATCCATTGATAAATGCACTGGCAGACTTGCCCTAGGTGTCTCCCAGCACCTGATTGGTTTTTTTCTTGCCGTGTACTGAAATGGTTGGTGACTGTGCATTTTTTTCCCCAACTGAGGGTTTTGAATTGTTCAATCCTTCACCCCCCTTCACTTCTTCCCCCCTCACTTTTTCCATGGCTTGTATCAGCTCTGCTATTGCACTGTTAGACTGTTTCCTTAAGGCAGATCTGGGTGTTCCCAGAGCTATAGCAGGTCTCCACAATTCATTACTTTGCTCTTGGAGAGGGTTAATTTAGTTAGATCTCTCATTTTTCTCAGGTAAGTTGTATTTAACAACTCTGACTTGCCTCTCTGGGGGTTTGCATATTTCAGCACTTGTGTCCTTTTCCTGGGTATCCCAACTTATTTCTTTTGCATAGGTTGCTATATCATGTGAGAGATCCGCCCAGGTGGGAATTGGTCTCCTTGGGGCTTGCTGGTTATGCAATGCTTTGTTATATGTTACATCATTTCTGATTTAATTGCACTTTCCCACTAAGTAACTTTTTAGAACAGTTGGAGTTCCTCATCCGAGGTCTCATTATATTAAGATCTACTTCTGCAGAGACTGGAAAGTCTCTGTTTGCATGATCATGCATTGCTTGTATACAGGCATTTTTTGTGACAGCAGTAATAATGTCATTGATCGAATACATAGGAATTGAGGTTGGTTCCCCCCTTTCCATAATATTCATCCCTCCTGCCCAGTACGCAACTCTGCTGGTTATGGAGTGAGGTTCATTAGGGGGTTGTGGTCCATGGTGCAAAAATATGCCTGCACTCCAGAACCCAAAGCTCTCTGTTCCATCTAGCAATGCTGTGTCTCCCCCCGTGAGACAAACTCTCCACAAATATTCAGTTTCCCCTGCCCTCCGTTTGTATTTTTCTTGGAGGTTTCCCAATTGCAGGGGATCCCAGGGGAAAACTTTGACTATGTTCCTCCTTTGACTCATGTGGGGTCCTTTGGATGTTTCAGTCTTTATTATGGGGTTCATTTTAAATTCTGGAATTTCTTCCTCCTTAAGAGGTATGGGCTCTATGTTTTCATCAGAGTCCCATTCAGTGTTTTCAGCATAATTTTCATCAGAGTTTTCCCAGATATCACCATCCCAATCTTCAGGTGATGTTATTAGTTTTTGAATTTTCCTAACATGCATAGTTTTGTGGGTATTTATTAATATTAACTCTAATTTTTCTTCCAAGGTTTTTGGCTTTTTCCTTGTATTCTTTTAGCTCCTGTTTTACTTTGTCGTATTGGTATTGTAAGGATAGGTTTGCAAGTTTTAATCTATTATTTTCTTTATCATTTGCTTTCTCCATTGCCAGGCAGAGTTCAGGCATAACGCAAGGGCATGGCAGATGATACCTTTTCCTTTTTTATCTTTCAGCGATCCTTGCTTTTCATTTATCTTTTCTCTTATTTTTTCCCATTCAAACCAGTTGCTTGCTGGCCAGGGGTCATTAGTTTCAATATAAACACTGTGCTTCCTCAAGTACTCTGCCAAGTTCTTTGTCTGTTTCCAAATCATTTGCCATAACCCTGCTCGCTGCGCTGAATGTTACAAATGGAGAGGGGAGAGCTTAGACAAATCTCTGCCTTTCCAGGTTTCTAGCAGTAGGCAGTGGCTTTATTGAGGTGGCCAGTACCCCAAAACCCACTCTTGCTCACAAGTTCTTAATAATGACTGATTAGGCCTATTACAACATGAATTATTTATTTGAATAGGCCAGGGAAACAGGCATAAGTCTTAAATTGATTACTTACTACACAGGATAATACAAAAGAGCTACTAGTAGATAAAAAATACCGTGCACGATAATAATAATAAAGGTACCTTATGTTACAGCTAGCGAAGGAATAGTATAGATTAGGAGTCAATGTCACTTACTAACGAATGATAGCAGTGTGCAGAGAATTTCCTAATTTCTCTCAATCCCAGGGAAGTAACTCAATGTCAACATCTTAACATTGAGGAGAACTCTCCACACACTCAGAGTGTGTATAAGAGATTTCTGATTTCATGAAAATCATAGTGGTCGTTTATAGTTGTAAAAATGCTTGTATTCTGCAGTCACTAATTTTAGGTTTTCCTTTCTCACCATTCAAGACAGGATGTGTATTGCTGGCTAAGGAAGTTCTCAGCCAAGATAATTCATTACATGACAAATCATTCTGACCTAACCTAGCCATATGTTACGGGGAAATAAGCTTTTGCTGTATCAGGGGTGAAAGGTCCTGCCACATGGTCCCACCCTATTCAATACAACCTCATTACCCAACACCCCCTTCCCATTCTTTGATATAATATACAGATATTGTTCCCTTAGTCTATGGAACACCCCTGCAAAATGTCCATAAAATATCCACAAAATGTCTGTTGAATTAGTCTTGTTCATGACTTTGGGCTCCATCTGTTCCGGTGGTCACTTGGGACAGGAGATGTGTTGTGCTGCTTGGAGTTACTGGGCACCAAAGGCAGCTCAGGTCAAGTCACTGCTGCACCTGCACTGCTTCTTGTAAGACTTCTCCTCCATTCGTTTGGGTGGTTCCTGCTGTAGTAATTCCTGTAAGATGCAACTCAAATCATGGCTTACAACAATTTAGAGGCATATTGTCTTGGTTTGAAAGACAGGTGTCTGCTAAGGAAGGCAGGAACCTCCCTTGGAATGGAAAATATGACCCCCTCCCCTCCAAATTATTATAATTTTGAAATTAAGGGGCCTTCAGGCAAAGATATGAGAAAAGGAATAACAGTTCTCTATGTGTGTGTATGCATAAGAAGGCAAACAACAACGGTAACAACAACAAAAAACAGAAAACCCAATAGTCTCTTCCTGCTATTTAAACACTTTCCCCTTTGGTGTAGTTTCGGTCACAGCCTGCAGGGGCGCTAGTGACTCCCCAGCTGGGCAGGGTGGGTGCGATGACTCTCCCTCGGCTGCAGGGGACGATGTGGTGCAGGTTCGGTGGTCTTTCTCCACTGGAGGATGTGGGACGCAACTGGCAGGAACGGATGGAGAAGGGATTTCCTTTACGAACCCCTAGGGGCAGCCGATCCCGGTGCCCCCTCTGGAGAGCAAGAGGAGCTGTAGCAGGAACCTCAGGAGAAGCAAGCTGGAATGGCAGGACCTTTTGGTAGCCAGAGGGTGAAAAGCTAAAGTGTAGCACAAACCTAGAGCAATGGTGGTGGTACGGTGGGGGTTGGGCAGTAGCAGTCCGGCTCCTGAATGCAGTAAAAGGCTCTTTGGCATGTTCTCACAGGTGCTGGCTGGTCCTTCGGATCCGGGCTGTGTGGAGGGTGGGGGGGCAGCCCCCAGCAGGAAACAAGGGGGTGGTCCCGGGTCCTGGTGGGACATGCACTGGCTCTGGGCTTCCCAACAGCAGAGCAGCAAAAGAAGCCCAGCTGGCAAGCTCAGTCACAGTGCCAAAGCAAAAAAGAAAAAAAAAAAAAAACAAAACAAAACGAAGCAGGCAAAACCCACAGAAACAGCAGGATCCCTGGTCAGGGATACAGGCTGCGTGTGTCTAGTTGAACAGCCCACTGAAAAGGAAAGAGCTGCCCCTCTTCCCATCCCCAACTCTCCCCAGAAACCCCAGCCAGGCTCTCATCACTATAGTCCCAGAGCCAGGGAGGATGGGGGAGGGGGGGAGAGGGACCAGCCCCCAGAAACAAGACAAAACATAACAGAACAAAAGCCTCCAAAATTATATGGGATAATAAACCATCCCCAAGACACATATCCATTACAATCTCCACCCTGGTCCTTTTGGGGACAGGTTATATGGTTTGACATTGCAGTGATCTCCTCCCCTTGTCCCCAGCCTGGCTGCAACAAGGGGTTCCTGTGATAGTCCACCATTAGTATAGTTACATCCTAGTCCTCCATGGACTTCAGGGGAACAGCTGCTTTACTGTGATCTGTACCATGGGCTGCAAGGGAATCTTTGCTTCCCCGCTCCAGTGTGGGGTCCCACCCATGGGACACAGTCCTCCTTGAACTTCTTCAATGTGGGGCCTTCCTATGGGCTGCAGTTCTTGATGAACTTCTCCAGCATGTATCCCCTGTGACATCACAAGTTCTGCCAACAAACCTGCTCCAGCACAGGCTTCTCAGCGGGTTTCATCCTCCTTCAGGTATCTACCTGCTATAGTGTGGGCTCCTCCACAGGCTGCAGGTAGATCTCTGCTCCATCATGGACTCATCATGTGTCATAGTCCCTTCAACTTAAGTTCACACTGGAGTTCCAACCTGTCTGGTACAGCAGCACTGCCCTGGTCATCTGCCAGCCCAGGCACATCGCCATGGCTGTTATCAAAATGTTCCCAGGGACAACTCAGTAAGGTGATAAACATTACAGTACTACAGCAAGCAGCGAAAGCAAAAAGCAACCACTAACGAGCACAAGACTTTAATATACAATCAAGAAAATGAGTCCCAATGCAAGTTCAAGGAGCCTGCTCATTGCTACTTAAACAGCACTAACAGATATAAATTCAATCTAGCACAACCCCATCAAATCTGTTGTTATCTTGAACCCTTTGAGCTCCATATTGGGTGCCAAAAAGGACAGTTGTGGTTTGACCCCAGCCAGCAGTTAAGTACCATGCAGCTGCTCACTCACTCCCCTACCAGTGGGATCAGGGAAAGAACCAGAAGTGTAAAAGCTGGAGAACTCAGTGAGTTAAGACAGTTTAATAGGGAAATCAAAGCCATGCATACAAGCAAAGCAAAACAAGGAATTAATTCACTGCCTCCCATGAACAGGCACGTGTTCAGCCATCTCCAGGAAAGCAGGGCTCCTTCACACATAATGGTTATTTGGGAAGACAAACACCATCACTCCAAACTTCCCCCCCTGCCCCCTTCCTCCTTCTTCCCCCCACTTTATATACTGAGCATGATGTCATATGGTCTGGAATATCCCTTTGGTCAGTTTGGGTCACCTGTCCTAGCTGTGTCTTTTCCCAACATCCCATGCACCCCCAACTTCCCTGCCAACATGGCAGTACGAAAAGCAGGAAAGGCCTTGGCTCTGTGTAAGCCCTGCTCAGCAATTGTTACATGAGGTTGTGGGTTGGAGACAGGCACACGACACAGTACATACCAAGGGTTATCAGCAAACAACCTGTTTTATTGTTCAGAACCTTCTTACATAGTGTGTTCAAAACTCCTGGGTCCAGACAATTGATTGGTCTGGGTTTTAACACTGGCCAGCTCCCTGACCAGTGATATGTCTGTCCTCTGGACTGAACATGATTGGCTGAGGTCCCTGTATGTGTTCACTTAGGGACTTGTTTATCAAACTAGGAGAGCCAAATTGGGTTTCTTATTATGGCCAGATTTATCTGTCCAGCTACAGACTAGTGTACTGTGACAAGCAATAGCAAAACCATCTTTATATTATCAACTCTGTGTTCAGCAGAAATGCAAAACACAGTCCCATACCAGCCACTGGGAAGAAAATGAACTCTACCCCAGCCAAAACCAGGCAGAGGTATGGGGATAGGAATAACAGTTCTTTACTAGTATGTATAACAAGGCAAACAAACAACAACTACAGCATTAATAATAAACAGAACTAGGAACCTCGAGGGGCTTTGTTTCACCAAGCCTGGGGCAGTCTGATCTCAGTGCCCCTGTGGGACTCTGAGAGCACCAAGCTGGAACAGTGGAAAATCCCAGGCTGGTGGATGAGATCAGAAGCTCTGTGGTGGTAACTGGAACAGCAGGGATGTCTCAGCAGAGCAGGGGGAGTGCGGGGCCACAGAGTAGCAAAAAACCTCAAAGCAGTGCCGAAGAAAATGGCAGCGGCGGGACAGGGCCGGCCCAGCAGGGCAGGAGGAGGTGAGCTCTGAACTCCTGAGCTCACAAAGAGATGATGGTAGATTTCTCAGGACCAGACTTGGTGGTTAAGGTGAACTCCTCCCACAGCAAGCAGCAGCCTGGCCATCCTCTGATGCTGAGAGCAAGAGGGCATAGCTGCCTCCAGCCCATCCTTTACGTGCCCCCAAAACCTTGTGGTATCTTTTTCCCTTGGAGAGAAAACTCTTAGAGACCAAAAAATGGTGTAGCCCAGTGCTACACTCTCCTTGGCCACTTCTTTGTTTTCCTCAAGTACCCATAAGTACGCAGTACTTAGTTTCTTAGCAACTTATGGGGAAAAATTCTATAAGTAAAAAAAGAAACAAATCTAACCCAACTCAGCCCCATACAACACTACAGGCTAGGGAAAGAGTGGCTGGAAAGCTGCCTGGCAGAAAAAGATGTGGGAGTGTTGGTTACAGCTGGCTGAATGGTAGCCAGCATGGGCCCAGGTGGGCTAGAAGGCCAATGGCATCCTGGCTTGTATCAGCAATAGTGTGGCCAGCAGAATGAGGGAAGTGATCATTCCCCTGTAGTCAGCACTGGTGAGGTTGCACCTCGAATACTGTGTTCAGTTCTGGGCCCTTCACTTCAAAGAGGTCACTGAGGGGCTGAAGCATGTCCAGAGAAGGGCAACAAAGCTGGATGAAGTGTCTGGAGCACATGTCTTATGAGGAGTGACTGAGGGAACTTGGGTTGTTTAGCCTAGAGAAAAGGAGGCTCAGGGGAGACCTTATTGCTCTCTACAAGTACCTGAAAAGAGGTTGTAGCGAGGTAGGTGTTGGTCTCTTCTCAGGTAACAAGTATGTCGTGGTTTGAAAGACAAGTGTCTGTCAAGGAAGGCGAGAACCTCCCTTGGAATGGAAAATATGACCCCCTTCCCTCCAAATTATTATAACTTTGAAATTACAGGGCTTTCAGGCAAAGATATGGGAATAGGAATAAAAGTTCTTTACTTGAATATATATATATATAAAACAAGGCAAACAAACATCAACAATGGTAGCAACAACAAACAAAACCAGAAACCCAATAATGGTGTTCTCTTATCTGTCAAGCACTTTCCCCTTTGGTGTAGTTATGGTCACAGCCAGCAGGGGTGCTGTTGGCTCCCAGCCAGGCAGGGCAGGTGTAGTGATTTCCCCCTGGCTGCAAGGGCCACTGTGGCACAAGTTCAGCTACCTCTCTCCACATGGGTAATGGCAGCTCAGCCGGCGGGAGAGAGAGATAAAGGGCTTCCTTTGCAAACTCATGGAAGGGCAGCTGGTCTCAGTGCCACTCAGGAAGCTGAATGGACTATAGCGGGAAACATCAGAGCAACAGGCTGGAACAGCAGACGCAGGTGCACCCGGGTTGACAAAGTGTAGCAAAGACTCCAGGGCCATGCCAGAAGCCACAGGGTGTCCGGGTGTTGGGTTAAAGTGTAGCAAGAAGCCCTGACCCAGTGGCAAAAAACAGTAGGGCTGGGTGGGGAATCACTCCCCTGGGTATCTCACCAGAGATGGCTCGTCCCAGTGTCAGGCCGCACAGAGGGAGTGGCCCCAGTGGGGGATGGTGGGCTCCCAGCACAGCACGCACTGGCTCTGGGCTCCCAAGCAAGCAGAGCAAAGAAGCAAGCTGGCAAACCCCAGTCGCAGTGCCAAATGAAAAGAAAAAAAAAGAAACAGGCAAAACTGACAAGGAACAAGGAAACAGGATATCTGGTCAGAGGTACTACACCGCATAGCCGCACAAGACAATTGGTCCACTGGAAAAGGGAGCAGCAGCCCCCTGCCCTCACCCCTCACAGAATCCTGGGTTGGTTCCCACCCCTTGCAATACTCCCGGGAGGGGGGGGGGGGGGAGGGCTGTGGGGGTGTGGCCATTCTGGACACAAAACAAAACCAAAACCAAACAAAAAAATGAATATACTATAAAAAAATGGCTATGCTATAAAAACCATCTGCAAGACAAAGTGACAGGACAAGAGGAAGTGGCCCCAAGTTACACCAGGGGAGGTTCAAATTGGATATTAGGAACTATTTCTCCACAGAAAGGGTTTTCATGCATTGGAACAGGCTGCCTGGGGAAGTGGTTCAGTCACCATCCCTGGAAGTGTTAAAAAAATGTGTGGACATGGTACTTGGGGACATGGTTTAGTGGTGAATATGGTAGTGTTGCTAGGTTGGCAGTTGGACTTGATGATCTCAGAAGGCTTTTCCAATTTTAATGGTTCTGTGATTTAAAAAGTGTCTTAAGGTCCTTGAATGCATCCAGAGGAGGGAAAGAAGGCTGTGAAGGAGCTGGAAGGCGTTTCCTATGATGAACAGCTAAGGACACGGGGTTTGTCTAGATAACAGAATATGGTGAGTTAGAAGGAACCCACAAGGATCATTGAGTATAACTCAGCCCTGCACAGGACAGCCCCAGGATTCACACTATGTGCCTGAAAGCATTGTATAAACACTTCTTGAACTCTATCAGGCTTGCTGCTGTGACCACTTCCCTGGGGAGCCCATTCCAGTGCCCCCTTTAGGTAAAGAACCTTTTTCTAATATCTGACCTGAACCTCCCCTGACATAACTTTAGGCCATTCCCTTGGATCCTGTCACTGGTCACCTGTATTGGGTTGACCTTGGCTAGATGCCAGGTGCCTACCAAGCTGCTCTATCACTCCCCTTCCCAGTGGGATAGGAGAGAAAAGTAAGATGGAAAACAACTAGTAGGTTGAAAAAAGGCAGTTTACTAAAGCAAGAAAAAAGCGAAAGTTTGCACATGCATAAGCAAAGGGGAAAAAATTAATCTCTACATCAGCAAGTGATGTTCAGCCACTTCCCAGGAAGCAGGGCTTCAGCATGCGTAGTGGTTGCTCTAGAAGGCAAACTGCAAAAAAATTAATGACCCCTGTTCCTCCTCCCTCCCTTAGCTTTTATATCTGAGCTGATGTCAGATGGTATGGAATATCCCTTTGGTTAATTTGGGTCAGCTGGCCTGGTTGTATCCCCTCCCTGGATCTTGCCCACTCTCAGCCTACTCATGGGGGGTGGAATGTTGAGAAACAGTGCTGATGCTGTGCCAGCACTGCTCAACAGTAGCCAAAACACTGATGTGTTATCAACACCTTCTAGCTCCCAATGCAAAACACAGCACTGTGACGGCTGCTAAGGGAAAATGGACTCCAGCTCAGCCAGACCCAATACATCACCACAGAGAAGAGATGTGTCTGTTCCTCCTCTTCCCCTCACAAGGAAGTGATAGACTGCAATGAGGTCTCCCCTCAGTCTCCTCCAGGCTGAACACACCAAGTGACTTCAGCTGTTCCTCATACGGCTTCACCTCAAGGCCCTTCACCATCTTTGTTGCCCTCCTTTCTTATATTGTGGTGCCCAAAACTGCACACAGTACTCATCTGGGTTTAAGACAATTTACAGGGTGGGCACTCCAAAATGAGTTACCTCCCCTTTTAGTTTTAACCACTCCCCTTTCACCAATAAGGAGAGATGAATTTGAGAATGTAATAAATTGACAAGCCAAATTTGGTAAATCAAAATTTAGAATTTTATTTTGAGACTTAAATTTAGTCTCCAATAGCCACAATTAAAAGGAACAGCGTTGAACCCCGGGGTTTCAGCACTGGGTGAACGTGGTAACGGACTCTATTGCTCCGTAACCCCCTCTGTTCACCCTTTGTGCCTAGCACTGCCGGTTTTTATACAGTCTTTCGCTGAGAGTGGATGGCGACTGTAGAGCTCTTGCTTCGTGGTAGCTTCATTAGGTGTTCATGTTCAGGTCTTGGGTCAGTTGAATAGGTTCTCGGAGTGGAACAATGCCATGATTGCCGGGTCTGGAGAAGGTTTGGAAATGTTAAATCGGGCCGGAACAGATAAGATACCAATCTTCTCCAAATCGTTCGATCGTTAGCACGCCCATCTCCGGGGAAGGTACGGCCACTCTCCCCATTTTCCATTCTTTTAGTTTTTTTGGTTGTCCCGAAGCTGTTCCCGGCAGAAATTCTTTCCTTCCCCAACCCCGTGTCCCTTTCGTGCAGTTTTAGTCTCAGTTAACCCTAAACACACTTTAGGTTTACAGATCTTAGATCAGACTGAACGCAGATCAATTTTATATTGCATATCACTACATTTCACTGTGAATTAATTACATATCACATTTCCTAACACGAATTAACTTTAGGTCATATATCACAGAGAAGATCTAAGTGGAAAAAAGTTTACTAAAAAGACAAAACAGCAACAGGCAAAATAACAGTAATAATCATTAGATACAAAGGTGTTGAGTCCTGTGGACTCCCCAGAAACAAAGAAAACAAAATGGCAGAGAAGCCCCTCCCCCCACCATGGCACCATCCTTAGACAAACACGTAGTCTAAGGGATAAAAGCAACATGGCAGATAAGCCCCTCCCCCAAAATGGAAGCTTCAGTAAAAGACTGTGTTGTCCAAGGGAGAAAGGCAAAATGGCAGAGAAGCCCCCTTCTGATCGCATGGTTGAGAGAAAGAAGAAAAAAACCCCACAGCAACAGAACCTCCATGATTATAAAACTCCCTCTTCCCCTAAACAACAACCAACAGGGAACAAGGACAAAACAAAAAGAAACCTGGAGTCCAGAAACATTTAAATGCCCCTCAAGCCATTTGCTTCATTCCACCCAACAGTGCCTCTCCTGACAGCGGCAGCTCCGTCAACAGTGGTGGCTGGAATTTGGGAACTGGGGCAGCGGTGAACCTGCAGTGTCAATTTCTCTGCTTCTGTTTTGGCCAGCTGGACCCAGTTTGTGTTGGCACATTAGTGTATTAGGGTGGGGAAAGAAACAGTCTTCCTGGGCAATGAAACTAGAACCTCCTGGCTCTGCCTTCTCCAGCTTTAGAGATGGGGGTTGCCCCTGACAACCACAGACAAAAAGGTGTTGCTAACTGTTCTAAAGGTATGGGAAAAATGAAAGAGAGCCTCTGCCTACTGGCGGGAATGAAAGAGAGACTCTTCCTGAGTGTCTTGTCTCTGAAAGGCACCCCGGCACCCCCTGCCTCCACGATTCTGTGTCCGGCCCCTGGGTCTTAAAGGGACAGTAAAAATCTTGGGCAAATGGCATAGCACAAATATGGAATACAATACACATTTTTTGGGTTACCTAGGACAATACTCAAGGTGAGACTGTAACAGTGCAGTGTAGAGCAGGACAATCACCTCCCTTGACCTGCTGGCAATGCTGTGCCTAATGCACCCCAGGACACAGTTGGCCCTCCTGGCTACCAGGGCACTGCTGACTCATATTCAACTTTCCTTCAACCAGGACTTCCAGGTCCTTTTCTGGGGCACTGCTTTCCAGCATCTCATTTCTCAGTCTGTATGTACATCCAGGGTTGCCCTGTCCCAGGTTCAGAATCTGGCACTTTCCCTTATTGACCTTCATATGGTTTGTGATTGCCCAGTCCTCTAATTTGTCGAGGTCTCTATGCCTTTGAGGAAGTCAACAGACTCTCCCAGTTCTGTATCATCTGTGAACTTACTAAGTATCCCTTCTAGTCTTTCATCCAAGTCATTTATGAAGATGTTGAAGAGCACAGGGCCCTGTGGAACCGAACTAGTGACAGGTCACCAGTCTGATGTCACCTCATTCACTATAACCTTTTGCACCTGACCTGTGAGCCAGTTACTCACCCACCGCATGATGTGTTTATCCAGAAGGATCTGTGAGCAACAGTATTGAAAGATTTACTGAAATCCAAAAAGATGACATCAGCTGGCTTTCCTAGATCAACTGGGTGGGTTGCAATGTTGTAGAAGGAAATCACATTTGACAAGCAGGACTTTCCAACTCATGCAGCTGTGCCTGATGACTGCATTGTCTTTCAGGTGTTTTCAATACCCTCCAGAATAATCTTTTCCATTATTTTTACCATGCAGTGAAGTGAGACTGACAGGTCTGTAGTTTCTCTTTTTGAATATCAGGACAACATTCGTCAGCTTCCAGTCATCTGAGACCTCTCCAGATTCCCAAGACTGTTCAAAAATCATTGAGAGAGGTTTTGCAATGATATCAGCCAGATCTTTGAGGATTCCCATCAGGTCCCATAGATTTCTAGGGATTGGAGAGAAGGAGACTGAGGGAGTGCCCTCATTGCCCTCTACAGCTTTCTGATGAGGGGAAGTGGAGAGGGAGGTGCTGATCTCTTCTCCCTGGTATCCAGTGATAGGATGCATGGGAATATCTCAAAGCTGCATCGGGGGAGGTTCAGGCTTGATATGAGGAAAGATTTCTTTACTGAGAGGGTGATCAAACCCTGGAACCAGGTTTCCTAGAGGGGTGGTTGATCCTCCAAGCCTGTCAGTGTTTAAGAGGCTTTTGGACAATGCCCTTAATACTGTGCTTGAAGATTTGGTCTGCAGTTGGAGACCACACAGTTGGACTAGATGATCATTATAGTTTCCTTTTCAGTTGGAAATACTCTATCCTAAGTAGGGCTCCAGTATGTCTAGTGGGTGGTTTGGAGACAAACACCTTAATAATGTTATGTGCCCATGTAAGGCCCCAAAAACCTTACTCAATGAGACACTTAAAAGGGCTTACAGTTTTTCATGTACTCTGAGTTAGACACACGGGAGAAATACCGACAAGATATTCTCAAGAGGTCAAAAACAACAAAAAAACTTTACTGGCAACTTTAGAAAATCAGAGAACTTTGGCAAAAGGTTTAGAGCAGCATTTAATCAACATAAAATATTCCACAAAGCATTAACTTAGCCCATTCAACTTAGCAAACTCTAAGCCTGTCTAATTTAAAGTTACTCAAAATGTTACTCAAAACTCCGAGGGAATTAGAAGAAAGAGAAAAAGACAGAAAAAATATAGAAAAGAACAAATATAGCTACCACTCCTGGTTCCAGCAGTGTTCAGCTGATAAAAATTCCAAGAGGAGGTAGGGTCAAGACATACTCACTGCATGTCCTGGGTTAAATACCCTTTGGCTTTCCTGGGTCTTTCTCCTAGGTGGGACTTCTGGTCATCTGGCCACTAAGAGCTGTGTTAGGAGCTCCAGAGGTGGGGTGTGGAGCGTTGCCTCTGGTGTGCCAGTGATTGGCAGCCACTGCAGAGCTGGCATACAGGCTCAGGAGGGGTGAGGTGTACAAGGCAGTGCATTGCCTCTCCAAAGGCAAGACCCAACCTGCTCCTTTCCCTCACACCTCCACCCCTCTGAAATGCTTCAAGTCAGCAATTTCCTCCAGTTTCTCACAGCCCCTATACCTCCTTTCACTCAGCTTTTATTGCTAAGCATGATGTCATATGGTATGAAATATCCCTTTGGTCATTTTTGGTTGGCTATCCTGACCTTTAGGGTTGGTGGGTGAGGGGGGTAAGAGAGAGCCTTGATGGTGTGCAAGCACTGGTCAACAGTAGCCAAAACATTGGTGAGCTACAAATACAAAGCACAGCACTGAGGGCTGCTATGAGGAAAGTTAACTCCATCCCAGCCAGACTCAACACAATCTCCACCCCTTATTCCACAGCATTTGCATCATACTCAGAACCCATATAATTTATAAATCTTCTAACTGTTCCATTGTATTTATTTCTCATTACAGGAATCCCTTCTTACCCACACATACAGTTTAAACTACATCCATAAACCATCTCTTTACCCAACATACAGATTTGTACATTTTCATTAACTACTGTTCCCTGTCCTTTTACAGATAGGTATTCTTTTCCCACTTCATGGGCTTCCTCCACCCCTCCAGATCCATGATTTGGGCTCCATTTCGTCAGGATGGGTACTCAGGACAGGAGAAGAGAACAGTCGAGTGTTGGGCACTGACACTGGCCCTGTCCAAGTCATCATCGCACTCTTCTTTCTCCTTGCAAAATTCATTCTTTATCAGTTCATGTTGATTTGCGGAAAAAAGACTCCACAACCACTAAGAGTTAGTTGAAGAGTAGGTATGTATTTTTATCGATGCCAGGCACAATGTGGGATATTTCCCAAAGGCATGCACAACTCCTAAGAGTCACCTTCTCTACTTATTCTCTAAAATGTTACATATGTATTACGTTGCTTATACATATTTAATACCTAGCTCTGCCTAGTCTCGCTTTGTATTAAAATGAACTTAGTCTTTTGCGCTTGCGCAATGCCCTCTGGTGGTTATCAGTGGTCTTCATGATGAAGTAATACAAGTCTTCCTTGGGTGAACTTTTGACCTTGTCCTTTTTGCACATGCTCACTGACTTCTTGGTCACAGTTCGAGCTGCAAGGCTAGTCTTGGTCATAACAGTCTTTCTTATCACTGCCTCAAGCAGACAGTTTCTTTCTTATCCGCTAGCCTCGCAATTCTTTTCATCTTGCTTTTGCAAGCAATGGCCTTGCCTGCTCTTGCAAGCACAGCAAATGTTGAGTGAGATACATTGTTCAGGCTATTACCCCTAATTAATCACCCTTTGACTTTTAGCCCCCTTTTTTCAATGTCACGCCTGCTACTTTACTTCCTGCAACATACAACTCATTCGCCCAAGGTTAAATCTCCTTGAGGCACACACCAGGTCTCTCCATCCTTCTGCATTACCCATGAAGTACACCCTGGTCCTTGGGCAAAGACAATCCCATGAATGGGTCTGTCTTTTCCCGTGGGAAGAGAAATCCACACCAACTTCCTCAGTCACTTTGCTACGTACAAGGACCTTATCTCCTCCCACAGCACAGGGGTTTTGTTTGGGCAGGACCAGGGCAGTTATCAGATCCTCTGGTGTTAACCAGCCAAGTGGCTTCTGGTAAATTTACATCCCAGTGCTTCCATGCCTGATTGCTCATGTCTTGGGTTATGTAACCAAAAATGTGCATTCTATTTCAATCTGTTGAAAGCCACTGGGGAGATGTTTTTTCCTTATCTCTTATAACTCCAGGGGGGAGGGAGGTGGATGCCTTCTGATAATGGCCCAGCCATTAAAACCATGTGGGGCAGTGTTTCTTATCTCTTTCACCACCCCTCCATCCTCCAGGGGGACATCTTCTGATAATGGGCCATTAGGGCCCACCAAGACATGACACATTACACCATCCCATTGTGAGATGCTCCACCCAGTAGGGGGGGGGGAGCCAACTGTTCCTAGCTAGATAAAAACTGAGACTCAAAAATGCCAAGTATCTGGTTTTTCCACTGGATCCCCGCAGGAAGACCGGACCCATCTCGTCACCACTGGATTTTCTACAGGATCACCTCTACTCCACAGAACCACATCTGTTACTCCAGGAGGATTTATTTGGACTGCTTCCAACACCCTGACACAAGGTGTCAGGTCATATCCCTGACTCTCTCAGGGTTTTTTTTCCAGGATTTTTGTTTGCTTGCTTACTTTTTTTTTTTTTTTTTGTACTACTACATTTGTGTTTTCTTTTTTAATATTCCTAGTAAAGAACTGTTACTTCTATTCCCATATCTTTGCCTGAAAGCCCCTAATTGCAAAATTATAATAATTTGGAGGGAAGGGGATTTACATTCTCCATTCCAAGGGAGGCTCTAGCTTTCCCTGGCAGACAACTGTCTTTCAAAACCAAGAGAGCTCAGCAGTCTCAGCATAGTTTTCAGCAGCCCATTATACCTCTCAGTCTTTCCAGAGGCTTGTGGGTAGTAAGGGATGTGATATATCCACTCAATACCATGTTTTTTTTCCCAAGAGTTTATGAGGTTATTTTGAAAATGAGTCCCATTGTGTGATTCAATTCTCTCTGGGGTACCATGTCACCACAAATTGTTTCTTTTAAGACCTAAGATGGTGTTTTGAGCAGTGGCATCGTTTACAGGGTGTGTTTCCAGCCAACCAGTAGATACTTCCACCATGGTGACTATGTAGCTCTTGCCTTGGCATGTTCATGGCAGTGGTCCAGTATAGTCAATATTCCAGGCCTCGCCATATTGGAAACCCAGCCACTGGCCTCTGTTCCAAGGAGATTATACTCACGTGGCTTGCTTGATTGCAGCACATGTTTCACATTTGTGAATAACCTGTGTGATGGCCTCCATGGTCAGGTCCACCCCTCGATCACAAGCCCATCTGTATTGTAGCATCTCTTCCTAGATGCCCTGATGTTTCATGAGCCCATTGGGCAATAAATAGCTTACTCTTGCTCCCAGTCTAGGTCAACCTGAACTATTCCAATCTTGGCAGCCTTATCTACCTGTTCATTTATTGGATGTTTTTCAGTGGCATGATCTTTGGGCATTTGACCATCTATATGACGTACCTTTAGAGCCATGTTTTCTACCTGTGCAGCGATGTCCTGCCACAATGCAGCAGTTCACATGGGTTTACCACTGCATTGCTAATTGGTCTTCCTCCATTGCTGCAGCCACCCCCATAGGGCATTAGCCACCATCCAAGAGTCGGTATAGAGATGGAATGTAGGCCACTTTTCTTGCTCAGCAATCTCTAGGGCTAGTTGAATGGTTTTCACCTCTGCAAATTGACTTGATTCACCTTCCCCTTCAGCAGCCTCAATGACTTATTGTGTGGGACTCCACACAGCAGTTTTCCACCTGTGATGGTTTCCTATCACATGACAGGATCCATCAGTAAACAGATCATAGCCTCTTTCGTTTTCTGCTAACTTATGTGGTAGTGCTTCTTGGACATGATCTGCCTCCTCAGGCAATGCTTCAAAATCTCTGCCTTCTGGCCAGTCCATTTTCTTTTCCAGGATTCCTGGGCAATTGGGTTTCCCCAGTCGGGCTCACTGTGTAATCAATGCTACACACTTACTCCATGTAATGCTGGTTTCATGATGTGTTGAGGGGATGTTTCCTTTGAACAACCAGCGTACCACGGGAAATCATGGTGCCAAGAGGAGGCACGCTTCTGTCCCAACCACTTCTGAGGTGGCTTGAACCCCCTCATAGGCTGCTAATATCTCTTTTTCAGTTGGAGTATAGTGAGCTTCTGATCCTTGGTAACCCTGGCTCCAAAACCCTGATGGTCATCCTCAGGTTTCTCCTGAGGTCCTTTGTCAAAGGCTCTAGGTGAGGCCTTGCTCCCCAGCTGCAGTATAGAGTACATTTTGCACAGCGAAGCTTGTCTGAACAGGCCTAAGAGCTACCATATGAGGTATTTCCTGTTTGATCTGCTCAAAGGCCTCTTTTTACTCAAGGTCCCACTCAAAATGGTTCTTTTGGGTCACTCAATAGAGGGGCTTACAAGCTGGCTATAACCTGGAATATGCATTTTTCAGAACCCCACAAAGCCTAAGAAATCTTTTGTTTCCTTCTTGTTAGCCAGTGGAGACATAGCTGCTATTTTGTTAACCATCTCCATAAGCACGTGATGGCGTCCATCCTGCCATTTTATTCCCAAGAACTGGATCTCTTATGCAGGTCCCTTTACTTTTTTTTATGGCAAGACCAGCTTTCAGAAGAATTTGGATTATTTTCTTCCCTTTCTCAAAAACAACTTCTGCTGTATTGACCTACACAGTCATGTCATCAATGTATTGCAGGGATTTCAGAGCTTCACCCTGTTTCAGTGCAATCTGGATCAATCCATGGCAAATAGTGGGACTGTGTTTCCACCTCCAGGGCAGTCAATTCCAGGTGTACTGGACACCCCTACAAGTGAAAGCAAACTGTGGCCTGCACTCTGCTAACAGAGGAATCGAGAAAAATGTATTAGCAATATCAATTGTGGCACTATTTGGCTGCCTTTGACTCCAGTTCATATTGGAGTTCCAACATGTCTGGTACAGCAGCATTCAGAGGTGGCCATGACTTCATTCAGGCCCCGATAGTCTACTGTCAGCCTCCATTCTCCATTAGACTTTTGTACTGGCCATATGGGGCTGTTAAAGGGTGAGTGGGTCCTGCTGATCACTCCTTGGCTTTCCAGTTGATTAATTAGTTTATGGATGGGAATTATGGAGACTCGGTTGGTGCGATATTGACACCGGTGCACCTTTGTGGTAGCAATTGTCCCTTGCTGGTCTTCAACTTGCAGCAATCTCATGATGAAGGGATCTTCTGAGAGGCCAGGCAGGGTGGATAACTGATCTTTTCTGTATTCACAGTAGCTACACCAAAAGCCCATTGATACCCTTTTGGATCCTTGAAGTACCCTCTCCTGAGGTAGTCAGTGCCAATGATACAAGGGGGCTCTGGGCCAGTCACAATGGGGTGCTTTTCCCACTTGTACCCTTTTAAACTCACCTTGGCCTCTAATACAGACAACTCTTAGCATCCTCCTGTGACTTCAGAGATCCAGATCCCAGGTTTTAGCACCAAAAAAGACTGTACAGAGTAGACCCTATCTGGATGCCAAGCGCCCACCAAACCCACTCTATCACTCCCCTCAGGAGCTGGACAGGGAGGAGAAAATATGACAAAGGGTTCATGAGGTTAGATAAGGACAGAAAGAGATCACTCACCAAACACCATCACTGGCACAACAGGCTCAAATTAAAGATATTAACTGAATTTATTGCTAGCAGATAGCAAGATGATAAGTAAAATAAACCCTTAAAAACACCTTTCCCCCACCCTTCTCCTTCCCAGCTCTTCCTCCTCCTCCCCAGCACAGGGAGACAGGGAATGGGGGTTATTGTCAGTTCATCACAGGCTGTTTCTGCTGTTGCTCAGGGAGAGGAGTCGTTCCTCTGCTCCAGCATGGGATCTCTCCCATGGGAGAAAGTTCTCCATGAACTTCTCCAATGTGAGTCCATCCCATGGGCAACAGTCCTCCCCAAACTGCTGCAATGTGGGTCCCTTTCCATGGGGTGCAGTCCTTCAGGAACAGGCTGCTCCAGCATGAGTCCCCCACAGGGTCACAAGTCCTACCAGGAAACCTGCTCCAGCATGGGCTCCTCTCTCCATTGGTCTGCAAGTTCCTGCCAGAACCCTGCTCCAGCACAGGTTTCCTATGGATTCACAGCCTTCTTTCAGGCATTTTCCTGCTCTCGTGTGCATCTCCTCCATGGGCTGCAGGTGGCTCTCTGCACCCCCGGGATCCTCCATGGGCTGCAGGGGGACAGCCTGCTTCACCATGGTCTGCACTATGGGCTTCAGGGAAATCTCAGATCCAGCACCTGGAGCATCTCCTGTCTCTCCTTCTGCACTGACCTGGGTGTCTGCAGAACTTCATCTCACATATTCTCACTCCTCTCTTCTCTAGCTGCAATTACAACTGCACAATAACTTTTTTTCCCTTCTTCTTAAATGTGTTATCACAGAGGCATTACCACCATTTCTAATTGGCCCATCCTTTTTAGCAGCACATCCATCTTGGAGCCGGCTGGTATTGGCTCTGCTGGAAATGGAGGAAGCTTCTGGCAGATCCTCAGAGAAGCCACCCCTGTAGCCCCTTCTGCTACCAAAACCTGGCCATGCAAACCCAGTACATTCCACCTCTCTCCTCTGTGAATTACATATTTATCACTAAAATCCACATTCATCACATAACCTGCTCTCACATCAACAAAACCAACCAAAAAAAAGCCAGACAAAAATTCCTCCCACAAAAATCAAAATAACATTATCACAACACAGAACCAAAGTGAAAAATTTACACAAAATCCACCCCTTGTCCCTTCACCAGAATTGCTACGAAAGCTCCCCATGATCACTCCGCTCTCTAAGATTGTCCATGGAGGATCACAGGGATGCAGACTGCACCTTGTGGAAGAGTGACCCATGTTGCAGCAGTTTGTGGAGAATTCTTGCCCATGGGATGGACTTACATTGGAGAAGTTTGTGGAGAACTGTCTCCCATGGGAGGGACCACATGCTGGAGCGGGGGAAGGACTCCTCTATCTGAGCAGCAGCAGAAACAACTTGTGATGAACTGGCTGTAATCCCTGTTCCCCATCTCTCTGCACCACTTGGGAGGAGGAGGTGGAGCTTGGGAAGCAGGGAGGGGTGTGGGGAAGGTGTTTTTAACATCTTGTTTTACTTCTCGTTATCCCGCTCTGATTTTGTTAATAATAAATTAAATTAACATCTCTAATTTGAGTCTGTTTTGCCCATGATGGTAATCGGTGACTGAGCTCTCTGTGTCCTTGTCTCACCTCATGAACCTTTTGTTATATTTTCTCTCCCCTGCCCAGCTGAAAAAGGGAGTGATAGGGAGGGTTTGGTGGGTGTCTGGCATCCAGCCATGGTCTGCCCACTACACTTGCCTTGCTTGATGTCCTACTCACCACAATGAGAGCTCTTTCCCTCTGAGAAAAGTGGCCTTTAAGAGCTGCCAGTTCTAGTTAGCCCCTCTGTCCTTAAGGACAGTTTCCCAGGGGATCTCATTCACCAACTCCTTAAATATCTTGAAGTTTTCTCTTCCAATGTTCAGGGTCCTAACTTTGCTTCTGACCAGCCTCACACTCCTTGAGATCACAAGCTAAACCAGGGCATTGTTGCTACAGCCCAGGCTTCCTCCAATCTTAACTCCTTTAATGAGCTCATCTGCTTTTCTGAGTACCGGGTCCAGTAATGCCTCACCTCAGGTTGGTTTGTCTAATTCCTGGGCCAGGAAGTTGTCCTCTACACTCTGGGAGTCTCCTGGACTGCTTACAGACAACTGTATTGCTTTCCCAGCAGATGTCCGGGTGGCTGAAATCTCCCATCAGGACAAGGGCCTGGGAGTGTTATGTTTCCTGTAGCTGGAGCAAGAAGGCCTCGTCAACAGGCTCCCCTTGATTTGGTGGCCTATAGTAGACCCCAACCACAAGGTGTCCTTTATTGGTCTGGTCCTTGATTTTTACCCACAAGTTCTCAACCTGTTTGTGTCTGTTTCTCAGAGGCAGCTCTTCACAATCTATCCATTCCTTACCATAGAGGGCAACACACCCACCCCTCCTTCCCAGCCTCTTCTGAAAAGCTTGTAGCCCTCAATTGCAGTGCTCCAGTTGTGTGATTCATCCTACCATGTTTCTGTGATAACAATTAGGTCATAGTTTTCTAATTGCACCATGGTTTCTAACTCCTCTTACTTGTATCTCATGCTGTGTGCATTGGTGCAGAGACACTTGAGCTGGCCTGTCAACCTCTTCAGATTTTCAGGGGTGCCCTCTCATTGCTGTGTCCTGTTGACACAGAAATTGCTTTTCAAGACCTAAGATGGTGTTTCGAGCAGTGGCATGGTTTACAGGGTATGTTTCTATTCAACCAGTAGTTGCTTCCACTATGGTGAGTATGTCTCAGTTTTTAGTTCCGAGATTCAGGTGGTTTTAGAGTCTTTTTGCCTTCTGCAAAGCTCTGAGCCAAACGCAAGAAAGAGATGGAGTCTTCAGGTTCTGATTTCTCAAGGTTGCACGTTTTGTTTACTATTTCTTATCTTACAATTCTTTCTGTGCCCAGCCAAGGTCTGTGCAGCTGCTCAGGCACCAGGCGGCTGTCCCTCCCACTGGGAGGTCACTATTTTTATACCAATTATGTGCTCTTTATTTATAGCTATTTCCCAATACCTACTACCTATACTAAACAGGTCATCTCTACTCTGACCCAATCTCCTTAAACTACTTTGTGCCACCGTCACCACAGAAAATGGAGTGAGTGAAGAAGAAAGAAGAAGCAAGAGACAATGCCCCAAATCCTCCATCTTGCTCCCATCTACTTCTATACTAAAGAACCTAAAACTGTGATTTTTTTATCCTGTGATCACCTAAACTATTTTTCACACTCTTGTGGCTTGCAATCCTTTCCCGCAGTGCAGGAAGCCTTTCCCATGGACTGAGATCAAAGCCAATGTCCCTCTGGGCTCTGGGCCAGGGTCCCAGACCCCCCTGTCCAGGTCTCTGACCCTCCAGGGCAGCCAAAGGAATGCTCTGGACTCCAACAAGTATGTAGCAGTTGCCTTGTCATGTTCGTGGCAGTGGTCCAATGTAGTCAGTTTGCCAGGCCTCACCATGTTGAAAATCCAGCCACTGCTCTGTATTCCAGGGAAACTTTACTCATGTGGCTGTCTTGATCGTGGTGCGTTTCATATTCATGAGTGACCTGTGTGATGGCCTCACTGGTCAGGCCCACCTCTCTCCCATTTGTGTCACATGTCTCCCTAGCTTTCCCAATGTTTCATGGGTCTATTGAGCTACAAATAGTTCACCCTTCTGCTTCCAGTTTAGGTCCACCTGAGCCACTACAATTTTGACAGTCTTTTCTACCCGTTTTTTGTTTTGATGTTCTTCGGTGGCATGGGTTTGGGGCATGTGAACATTGACATGCTGTACCTTCACAGCAATATTTTCTACTTGAGCAGCCATGTCTTGTCACAGTGTGTCACGGTCCCTCTGGATCTCTCAAATTTTCAGGAGAACATACTCAGTAAATTCAGTTTTATTTTATTAGCTTATAAAAGAAATATAACAAACCTGACAAAAAAGAGGTCAATCCCCTTTGCACAAACTAGTTTATCACGTGAATTCATTTATTTGCCATCATAAGGTTTCATAACTTATAACCCATAACTCTTAACTCATGCACCTATGAGCAAGATGGTTACTTAGCTGATGGTGGGAGGGCTCATCATTCTTGTTCCATCACAGTGCCCCATCCCTTGTATCACACCAGGAAGCATGAAAGCCTCAGCAGTCCAGCTGCTGTTGGATCCACTTAAAAATCTTTTTGGATAAGCTGATGTATTTATAACTTCTAACTTAGACTCATAGAATCATAGAATATGCTGAGTTGGAAGGGACCCATTATGATCAAGTCCAACTCTTGGCCCTGCACAGGACACCTCAAGAATCACACCATGTGCTTGAGAGCATTGTCCAAACACTTGAACTCTATCAGGCTTGGTGCTGTGACCACTTCCCTGGGGAGCCTGTTCAAGTGCTCAACTACCCTCTGGGTAAAAAAACTTTTCCCTGATATCCAACCTAAACCTCCCTGACTCAGCTTCATGCCATTTCCTTGAGTCCTGTCACTGGTCATGAGAGCAAAGAGATTGGCACCTGCCCTTCCACTTCCCCTTGTGAGGATGTTGACAACTGCAATGAGGTCTTCCCTCAGTCTCCTCCAGGCTGAACAGACTAAGTGACCTCAGTCGCTCTTCATATGGTTTCCCCTCCAGACCTTTCACCATTCTCATGGCTCTCCTTTGGATGCTCTCTAATAGTTTATTGCCTTTTTTTATATCGTGATGCCCAAAACTGCACACAGTACTCAAGGTGAAGCCTCACCAGTGCAGTTTTCTTGGTTTGAGACAATTTAAAGAACACTCTTGAATGAGTTGTCTCCTCTAAGGGTTCCAACAATCCCTTTCCACCAATAAGAAATGAATACTAATAGATGAAAGTGAAAAAACCAATGGTTTATTAACAGACAGAATGCCAACAGGCAGGGGAAAACATAAATAAAAAATAACTGCTAGGTATCAAACTTCTAGACCTCACTGTTGCCATATTCTATTAGCTTTCTGTGAATGTTTACATTTTTGTAGTGGAGTCTTCTCATGCTTGTAACATAAACAAGTGGTTGTTTTTCACATTCCTCTCTGATGAGGGACAACTGATTGACTTCTGGCCTGACCAGTGGGATGGAGAGGTGGTAACCTTGTTCTCCAATCCCTGGTCATTGTCCAGAATCTATATAAATGAAGTAATCTAAATAAAGTGAGTCTTCTTTTGCCTTGGAGTTGGAGTGTGAGTATCATTTCTCTTCGTGTCCTCTAGCGACACCTCACCACCTCACTGGAACAGAGACCTGAAATGCCAGAGAATACCTGTTCTCAATACGTGATATAAGATGGCATCAGCTCCCTCTTGGGAAGGTAGGAGCTTCACGGAGCAGTTCCAGCAGCAGACAAAGGCCCAATGGCTCATCCAGCATCAACCTCCTTCCCATGGCAAGGCACAGCAGACTGGTCACGACAGGCAAAGCAGCTGGACTGGAGCCACTCAGTGCCATCCTTTCCCCAGCCCAGCACGGTTAACAGTGGCTTGGGCTGGACTGGGGCATCTCCGCTCCACTTCTCTTGGCACGAGGCCTCTGGCTTCGGACAAGCAGCTACGGAATTCACCTCAAGGCAACCCAAAGATCGCTACTGCAGCTTCTCTGAGCCAAGGAAAGGAAGTTTTTTGCCTGGGCAAAGACCAAGCCAGCAAATACCACACCCAAAAAACCTGGGAGGGGAGCTTTTAAAAAACGCCCCTTGCAAAAGCAAACTCTACCCCACCCCCACAAGGTCCTGGGCTACATAGTCTTAAAGATACAGTAACAATTTTTGGGCACAGATGATTACAGAATACACTATCATTATGAATCACCCCAAGACAAGAGTAGAGTGGGACAATCACCTCCTTTGACCTTGGAATCTTGGTCTATACCATTTCCATGAGCTAGCAGATACTGATGAAACTGTTAGACAAGCAGTATGCAAAGATAATGATTGCAGGAGACAGTAAGCAATAATGGTTGCATAATTGCCTTTTAGCTCTTTCTGGCCACCTGTCCTGCCCACGTGATATTCTCCCTTTGACCTAATGTCACTTCTCTCAGCATGCATCAGGCCTTAGCATGAGCTGTGATAGCCAAAATCTGAGCAGGTGTTGAGCAGTCATTCAGTACAGCAGCCCAGATGGGTTTATCTGTGTTGCTACCAATTGGTCTTCTTTCATTGCTGCAGCCACCCCCATAGGGCATTAGCCACTATCCAGGAGTCAGTACAGAGATAGAATACCGGCCACTTTTCTCGTTCAGCAATCTCTAGGGTTAGTTGGATGGTTTTCACTTTGGCAAATGGTCATGTTCTCCTTCAGTGGCTTTGGCATCTTGTCATGTTGGACTCCACACAGCAGCTTTCCACTTCTGATGATTTCCTAAAATACAATAGGATACATCAGTAAACAGAGCATAATGACTTTTGTCTTCTGATAATTCATTATATGGCATAAGCCACCTCCTCAGGCAATGCTCCAAAATCTCTGCCTTCTGTCCAGTCCATGATCTCTTTCAGGATTTTGGGGTGGTTGGGTTTCTGCAGTCAAGTATGTTGTGTGATCAAGTATATTGTGTAATCAATGCTACCCACTTACTCCATATAGCACTGATTGCATGATGTATCATGGGGATGGTTTCCTCTGAACATCTGGTATAGTACAAGTAATCGCGGTGCCAAGAGATGTGCCTCTGTCCCAACAACTTCTGAAGCAGATCAAACCCCCTTAAATCCTAGAGCTCAACCTTTTGTTTCTTCTAATGCTCTTTGCCAGAGGGTCTAGGTGAGACCCTACTTCCCAGCTGCAGTGTAGAGTATATTTTGCATGGCTGGTCTTGTCTGAACAGATCCAAGAGCTACCGCACAAGCTATTTCCTGTTTGATCTGCTCAAGGGCTTGTTGCTCAGGGCCTCTGTTCTGGTTTTGGCTGGGATAGAGTTAATTTTCTTTACAATAGCTGGTATGTGGCTCTTGTGTTGGATTTGTGCTGGAAACACTGACAATAATTTAGGGATGTTTTAGTTATTGCTGAACGGTGCTTGCACAGAGTCAAGGCCTTTTCTGCTTCTTGCACTACCCTTCCAGTGAGTAGGCTGTGAGTGCACAAGAAATTGGGAGGGGACAGCCGGGATAGCTGACCCCAACTGACCACAGGTGTTACCAAAAATTGGTAAAAATAAAAAAACTCCTTAACACCAATGTTGTATTAAGAAGCAGGCATTCTTTATTTAATTGGATGCATGAAGCGATATCTCCTCCAAAATATCATACATGCTGAATACAGAAAAACTTCTGTTTATAGACTATATTTTACGTACATGTTTTTTGATTTTCCCACAATAAACATACATATGATAATCATTTCCCCAGAATTATTAACATATTTTCCCTCCCCTTTATGCATGCATTCGTCTGTCCTGGGAGTCTCTTTGGTGATCCCTGGTGGTTGGTGGCCCCAAAGTCATACCTGACCACCCAGTGAACTGGTAAAAGTTTGCACAACTGGGCTTGTAGCTTTCCAGTTCTTCTTACAGAATGGGCATTGTGCAGTTCCATAGACCAGTGGTTTTTAAAGAATAAGCATTGTGTTAGCCCACCAGGTGCAGATGATTTTTCATCTGGCAACACAAGGATATTCCATACCATATGGCATTATGCTCAGTAATAAAGTTAGGGGGAAGGTTGGCTAGGGGGAGCTGCTATGGGACTGGGTATCCAGCAGTTGGTTGGGGGGGAGCAGTTGTTTTCATTTGCATCACTTGTCTTTCTTGGATTTTATTTTTCTTTGTTGTTATTTATTATTATTTTATTTCAGTTATTAAACTTTTTATCTCAACCCATGAGTTTTCTCACTTTTACTCTTCTGATTCTCTCCCCTATCCCATTGGGTGAGAGTGAGCGAGTGGGCAGCTGTGTGGTACTTGCTGGTTGTGGTTAAACCATGACAGTCTTACTCAAAATAGTTCTTTCAGGTTACTTGATAGTGAAGGCTCAAAAGCTGACTATAACCTGGGATATGCATTCTCCAGAATCCTACCAGGCCTAGGAAATCTTGGTTCTTCCTTATTAGCTGGTGGGGACATAGTTCCTAATTTATTGTTCACATTCATAGGGACATGAGGATGTCAGTCCTGCCATTTTGCTCCCAAGAAATGGATTTTCTGTGCAGGTCCATTGACATAGCTTTTTTTTTTTTTTAATGACAAAATCAACTTACATAAGAATCTGTATTATTCTTTTTCTCTTCTTAAAATGCTTCTACTTTGTTGCCCCACACACTGATTTTGTCGATGTAAATGTTCAGGGGCATCACCCTGTTGCAGTGCAGTTTGGATTAGTCCATCACAAATGGAAGGACTGTGCTTCCACCCCTGGGGCAGTTGATTCCAGGTGTAATTGATACAGAATCACAGAATCACAGAATGTATAGGTTGGAAGAGACCTTCAAGATCATCGAATCCAACCCATGCCCTAACACCTCAACTAGATCGTGGCATTGAGTGCCACATCCAATCTTTTTTTAAACACGTACGGAGATGGTGACTCCACCACCTCCCCAGGCAGACTATTCCAGTACCTTATCACTCTTTCCATGAAAAACTTTTTCCTGATGTCCAACCTATATTTCCCTTGACACAGCCTGAGACTGTGTCCTCTCGTTCTGTCAGTTGCTGCCTGGAGAAAGAGACCAACCCCCAGCTATCTACAACCACCCTTCAGGAAGTTGTAGAGAGTGATAAGGTCACCTCTGAGTCTCCTTTTCTCCAGGCTAAACAACCCCAGCTCCCTTAATCGTTCTTCATATGGCTTGTTTTCCAAGTCCTTCACCAGCCTTGTTGCCCTCCTCTGGACACTCTCAAGCATCTCAACGTCCTTCCTAAACTGAGGGGCCCCATAACTGGACACAATACTCAAGGTGTGGCCTGACCAGTGCCAAGTACAGGGGAAGAATGACCTCCCTGCTCCTGCTGGCCACACTATTCCTGATACAGTCCAGGATGCCATTGGCCCTCTTAGCCACCTGGGCACACTGCTGGCTCATGTTCAGCTGGCTGCTGACCAGTACCCCCAGGTCTCTTTCCTCCTGGGCACTGTCCAGCCACACCATCCCCAGCCTATAATGCTACAGGGGGTTATTGTGGCCAAAGTGCAGGACTCGGCACTTGGACTTATTAAACTTCATTTTGTTAGACTCTGTCCATCCATCCAACTGTTCCAGGTCTCTCTGCAGAGCCATCCTATCTTCCAGCAGATCGACACACGCTCCCAGCTTAGTGTCATCTGCAAATTTACTAATGGAAGACTCCATGCCTTCATCCATGTCATCAATAAAAATATTGAACAGAACTGGCCCCAGCACAGACCCCTGAGGGACACCACTGGTGACTGGCCACCAGCTGGATGCAGCACCGTTCACCACCACTCTCTGGGCCCAGCCATCCAGCCAGTTCCTAACCCAGTGAAGAGTGCTCCTGTCCAAGCCATGAGCTACCAGCTTATTTAGGAGTATGCTGTGGGAGACAGTGTCAAAGGCCTTGCTGAAATCCAAATAGACAACATCCACAGCCCTCCCTGCATCCACCAGGTGGGTCACCTGGTCATAAAAGGAGATCAGGTTGGTCAAACATGACCTACCTCTCCTAAACCTGTGCTGGCTGGGCCTGAGACCCTGGCCATCCTGTAAATTCTGTGTGATGACACTCAGAAATGTTTTCTCCCAGTCCTTATGTCAACTCATGAAGCCTTTGTTAACTTTTTTGTCCTTCTCCTCCGCCCAGCTGTGGCAGGGGAGGGTGAGCGAGCAACTCTCATGGGTGCCTGGCATTGGACCAGTGTCAAACCATGACACCCCCTTCTTAGCATGTCTTTCCTCAACCAAATACTAACATGCCCACTCTCAACTATATCACGAAGTGCCACGTCTGCTTGTTTTTTGAACATCTCCAGGGATGGTGACTCCACCAGTTTCCTGGTAAGCCTGTTCCAATGCGTAACCACTTTCAGTGAATAAATTTTTCCTAATATCCAACCTGAACATCTACTGGTGCAACTTGAGGCCATTTCCCCTTGTCCTATTGCTAGTTGCCTATGAGAAGAGTCTGACCCCCACCTTGCCACAACCTCCTTTCAGTTAGTTGTAGAGAGTGATAAGGTCTCCCCTGTGACTTCTTTTCCCCAGAATAAACAACCCCAGTTCCCTCAGCTGATCCAGACCCTCTATCAGCTTTGTTGCCCTTCTCTGGTCATGCTTCAGCACCTCAATGTCCTTGCAGTGAAGGGCCCAGAACTGGACACAGTTTTCGAGGTGCAGCCTCACCAGTGCCAGGTACATGGGGACAATTGTGAACAGCTGTGGAGTCTGTAGTCTGACCCGGATAGCCACAATCTTCCCAGAGAGAGAGGTCTCACTAGAGACAGCCTTCTGGGGGTCTCAGACAGTCTCTGGCCACTGGGCAGCCTCAGCAAGGTGCAGCCAGTGGCTGCCAGTGATTCAGCTCTTAGCAGTGATTTCTGCTCTTAGCAGTGATTTCGGCTCTGACTTGCGAGGTTATCCCAGGACAACTCAGGGACAGAGATACAGGAGTACTGTATAGCGATTCCACAGGGTAGCCTTTATTATCCAGCACCCTGCAAAGGTAGCCAGGGATGGTAGCTCCCTGCCGAGCAGGGTAAACTCTGGGGTATTTATGGGGGAAAGCAGGGATGGTACCAAAGGGGAAGAATCAATGGGTTGGAAAGGTATATCAAAGCATTATGGGTCCCTTTCCTGACCTGAGAGAGAACTGCCTCATCTAGGTTCTCTTCTCCTGGGGAGTGGTTGAGATGCTTATCTCAAGTTCCTGCTGTGGTGGCTTATCTTATGGCAAGTTCCTCCTGTGTCCTTGACAGTGTTTGAGGCAGGCAGCTGTGCTCTTTAAGTCCTTACAGAAGGTTCTTGATCTGTTGATTGTGAACAAAGAAAGACTTGTGGGTGATGTGATGGTTGGAGGCAGTCTTATGAAATTATAGTTTTCAGTTCTCAGAGATGTAAAGAGTTGGGTCAGCAGTACTGCTATACCAGAATTCAGTGGCCAGTTTAACAGACTGTTTGAGAAAGTCCTTTGGGAGGCAGTCCTGAAGGGCAAAGGAGTCCAGGAAGGCTGGACGTGCTATAAGAAAGAAATCTTAAAGGAGCAGAAGCAGGCTGTCCCCATGTGCAGAAAGATGAGCTTGTATGGAAGATGACTGGCCAAGCTAAACAGAGAGCTTTGTCTGGAACTCAGGGAGAAAAAGAGAGTTTATCACTTTTGGGAAAAGGGGCGGTCAATTCAGGAGGACTACAAGGATGCTGGGAGGTTGTGCAGGGAGAAAATTAGAAGGGCCTAAACCTAACTCGAGCTTAATCTGGATACTGCTATAAAAGACAATAAAATGTGTTTATATAAATACATTAGCAACAAAAGGAGGGCTAGAGAATCTCCATCCTTTATTGGATGTGAAGGGAAACATTGACAAAAGATGAGGAAAAGGTTGAGGTACTTAATGCTGCTTTTTCCTCAATCTTGAATAAGAAGACCAGCTGTTGTCAGGCTACCCAACCCATTGACCTGGATGACAGAGATGGGGAGCATAGTAGGGCCCCCATAATCCAAGGGGAAATGGTTAGAGACTTGCTCTACCTCTTAGACATGCACTGGTCTATGGGACAGGATGGCATTCATGCAAGATTACTGAGGGACCTGGCTGAAGTGCTCACCAAGCCACTTCCAAACATTTATCAACAGTCCTGGCTAACCAGGGAGGTCACAGTTGACTGAAGGTTAACAAACATGATGCCTATCTAGAAGAAGGGCTGGAAGGAGGATCCGAGGATCTATAGGCATGTCAGCCTGACCTTGGTGCTGGGGAGTGTTATGGAACAGGATCATTGTGAGTGCCATTATGTGACATGTACAGGCCACCAGTTGATCAGGTCCAGTCAGTTTGGGTTTATGAAAGGCAGGTCCTACTTGACTGACCTTATCTCCTTCTATGACAAGGTGACATGCTTAGTGGACAAGGGAAAGTCTGTGGATGTCGTCTACCTGAACTTCAGTAAAGCCTTTGACACCATTTCCCACAGCATTCTCTTGGAGAAACTGTTCATGGCTTGGACAGATTTTCTCTTCACTGGATATAAAACCATCTGAATATCCGGGCCCAGAGTGGTGGTGAATGGTGTTAAATCCGGTTGGTTTCTGGTTGCAAGTGGGGTTCCCCAGGGCTCAGTATTGGGACCGTGTGGTGGTTTCAGGCAGATTTTTGGAGAAACCCTCCCACAGGGCCCTCCTCCCCTCCCCAACCGGTTCGGGAAAAGACTTCCTCAGAGAGAAGTGGTAAAAACCTGTTTATTAAACAGGCAAAGCACTCCCAGCACAGTACCCGATGACAAAGAGCTTCGTGCCGCTTACGGAGGGATAACAAACTTAAAGAAAGAAAGTCTCCTCTTGAAGATACTCACTGTGCTCCGCTTCTCCATCTCCACTGGCACTGGGAGAAAAGGAGATGTGCAGGGCTGGTCTTGGTGGGGTGGGTCCCCTGTGGAGGCCCCCGGTGCTTCCCCCAGGTCCTTAGTCCGGAGAGGTTGGAACAGTTCCGAGGAGAGGGCAAAAAAGCAAAGAGGAAGGAAAAAAAAAGAGGAAAAAAAAAGCAAAAAAAGCTTCAGCTATTCTACAGCGTCTAACTACGCTAGCACTAAACTAACTAACTGCCGGGGAAAAAAAGCAACAGAGCTTCTTTCTTCTTGCAGTGTTCCAACTCCCCCGCTTCAAGGTCACTCCAAGGAGCAGAGTTTTTTCCTGGGGAAAAACAAACTGTGCTTCCCCTCCCCTTTGCACCCAATAGATGATTGGGGGATACACAGTCACCCTAGGACAGACTGGTTTTATTTAATTTGTTTATTGATGATCTAGATGATGGGATCAAATGCATCCTCAGTAAATTTACAGGTGACAGCAAGTTGGACAGGAGTGTTGATGTGCTTGAGGGTAGGAAGGCTCTACAGGGGTAATCTGGACAGACTGGATCAATGGCCCAAAGCTGTTTGTATGAGGTTCAATAAGGCAAAGTGCCAGGTCCTGCACTTGGGTCACAACAACCCCATGCAACACTACAAGTTTGAGGAAGAGTGTCTGGAAAGCTTCCTGGCAGAAAAGGATGTGGGAGTGCTGGTTGACAGTGGCTGAATATAAGCCAGCATGTGCCCAGGTGGGAAAGAAGGCTAACAACCTCCCAGCTTGTATCAGAAATAGTGTGGCTTGCAGGACTAGGGAAGTGATTGTCCCTTTGTACTCAGCACTGGTGATACTTCACCTCCAATACTATGTGCAGTTTTGGGCCCCTAGGTACAAGAAAGACACTGAGATACTAGGGTGTGTCCAGAGAAGGGCAATGAGGCGGGTGAAGTGTCTAGAGCACAAGTCTTATGAAGAGTGGATGAGGGAAGGAAGGTTTTTTAGTCTGAAAGAACAGGGGGCTCAGGGGATCTTAAAGGACTCTACAAGGACCTGAAAGGAGGTTGTAGCAAGGTGGGTGTCAGTCTCTTTTCCGAGGTAAGAAGTGATATGAGAGAAGTTTTGCCAGGGGAGGTTTAGATTGGCTATTAGAAAAAATTTCTTCACATAAAGGGTTATAAAGCATTGGAACAGGCTGCCCAGGGAAGTGGTTGAGTCACTACCCCTGGAGGCATTGAAAAGACCTGTAGATGTGGTACTTAGGGACATGGTTTAGTGGTTGCCTTGGCAGTGTTATGTTTGCACTTGGACTCCATCTTAAAGATCTTTTATAACCCAAGTGATTCTATGGTTGCAACAATAAAACTTTTACTTTTAAGATACTAGGAGATTTGGGAAAGGCCAGTAAAATATCTACCTGTATTGACTGGTTTTGGTGGATGGTAGGTGCTGAATAAATGGGAAGATGCTGTGAGTCAATTTCTCACAATATTAGCAGGAAGGAAAACTTTTTTGGTTATCTTGTGCTATATATAAATTAAATAGCAATGTATCTCTTGGGTTGATCTAAAAAGGAATAAATTTGCTTTGTTTCTTTGGTCAGCTACCCTTTTAATGTCAGAAACATTGCTTACTTTAACATTTATGGAAGCTGTAATATAAAAACAAGCAAATTATGGGTGCACACTGAGAGGTAGTTTTCATTAGAAAGATTAGTTTTTTCTACCTAGAAGAATAATCTACAGCTGAACTTCTTGCATGGTCTACTAGGGAGTTCTAATAAACCATACTTGGCATGCCCTTGGATTAGTTTTCATTCAAGTCCCATGAGTGATTTGAAAGATAAAATATAAGTATGCTTACAAAATTTGAAAGCATTTTGGGCTGCATACTTTTTCAAAAATAATTGGAAAGTACAGAAATATAATAAACAGAAAACACAATGTGACTTAACTATAATGAGCTTATCCTTCTGTAAAGAAAACCATTTAAAGTGGATGTTAATTTTGAGGACTCTTCCAGGCCTACTTATTTATGATGCTATTTCGTTGTACATATTACAGAGAGGAGGAATGCACCTTACATCTTTCTCTGAAGCCTTCAGCATACAGAATAGTTCAGGAATAACTGGAAAACCTATAGATTTTAATTTAACATTTTAATGCAAACTGTTGCTTTCTTTTTTGTATGAGTTAGCAACCTTTTTCCCAGAAATGTTACTAAAATAAAATGCTGGAAAAAACTCAAATATGCTTGAGAGTTTAGTTAAAGAATATTTTTGCACAACCTTTTAAAATAATGATTTGGGATTGTATGGATAATGTTGTTTACTGCTGAGTAACATCTGTTATTCTCCAAAAGAAGCTAGAATAATATTTTTCTTAAAATGTATGAAGAGAATTGAACAGTGTGATAAATTCTTCTTGCTTCTGAGAACTATGGTTAGTATACTTCATTATGGGATTGGACTATCTACATCGTAGCAGAATTACATGTTAAGGCTCTCAATGGAAGAAATAAAATTCACCATCTTGTCAGTGAAGTTGTAATTTAATTGCTGATATCCTGGGAAATTAAGGTAATAGAAAGGAGAGGTTTCTTTTCTACCAAATCTTGTTCACCTTTTTTTATGTCACTGCAGGTGAGACGTACTGAATTAGTCCATAACTTTATAAATACAGAAAAAAAACCTGAAACAAGGCAGAAAGAACTTCACAACTAATAATAGTTGTTAGAGTGGTACGTATTTAATCTATGTCAAGATGTGTGGGGAATAATTTCACCAAAGACACACATGAATACCAGAGGGCTTGCCCCCCTTATCCCCTGAGGTCTTACATATGCATATCATTGCACAATCCGCCTCATACATATTCATTCCCTGGCTCTGCCCATCCTCGCCTCATATGGTAATTAACCCCACGCCCTCCTGGGCATGCTCAGATCGTCGTGGTGGTCTCTGAGGGTCTCCAAGAGATGAAGGAAACAGTCTTCTTCAGTGAACTTCACCTTTATCTCTCTCGCATGTGCTTTAGCTCTTTTGGCACTTTTCAAGGGAGAACTCAGTTTTTGCTGGCTAAGAGTCTGCATTCTTCTCTTTATCTGCATTCTTAGCTCTGTTATCTTGTTGTGTTTGGGTTGGCCCTTTTATTATCATCGAGGAGTCCTAGATGCTTGCAGTGCTTTAAAGTATGCAAAGAGTGACAGACAGTGTTTGATATTCACTAAATGTCTTCTAAAATGCAATTTAAAATATGTTCTCAAGCATTATTTAAAATATATCCTAACATATAGTGCATCTTCTTAAGTTTTACTATAAGAGATTGGCCAGAATTTTTAAATCTGTCTCAGGCCCCATCCCTGTAACACTTCTCACAGCAACAACATTGCATTAAATCCCAGTGTTATCTTTTCCTCCTTAAAAATTATACTGGATTAGTAGGAAAACTCAGACAGTATTTGCATTGGTTACGGAACTTGAATCAAGTTCATCAGATGCACAGATCTTACATGTGATAGAAACCAGGAGTTTTAGTTCTTGGATATGAATCCACAAGGTGTTAAAACATGGTCCAGGGGCCTTTTCAACTTTGACAATAATAGGAGGAAAAGTTAACTTGTTTTAGAGGACAGGCAAGATTCAACCTTATGTCTGACTACTTTAGGAGGTTCAACTCTCATGCCCAAAGCTGAATTACTATAATTTTTCATTTTTCCAAAAAGAAAAAAAGCAATGCGTTGTTAGTAATGCTAGCTGCTTGTGTTGCTCCTAAAGGTCTTCTAGAAATAGCTATGCTTGTAGAGAAACCAGAGAATAGTTTTTAAATGCTTAGGTCCTATAAAAAACAACAGCATGAGAGGCAGATGTTTACTTTCTGGAAAATCTGTCCAGATGTTCAGTATATTCTTTGCAGCTGGAACATTCTGCCTCTAGAAGGGTATTGAAAATATCTGAAGCATATTTAATGCCAGTAGTTCTTGTTGCAGGTTGCCCTCTATGTAGAGAAAAAAGGTTGTGTCTCAAACTTGAAGAAAAGTACTATTGGAAATTAGAAAATACTAAAGGAACAAATTCTCTGAAAACTTCAGCTGCAGAGAACAGGGAAAAGAGTAATGTGTAGTTAGTAGCCATATGCTTACATATATGCTGTTTCAACTAAGTAATAAATGGCAAGCAGACCTGAGAGAAGGATATTATATGGTTGCCTCCCCATAGAAGGGAAATGGTGTCTATCTTCCTTTCTTATTAAAAAATCAGTGTCTACTTGAAATAGGAATGGATTTCCTTTCTGGCTATCTATAATTGACAGTCTAATTTACTAGCTTTAAATATAAAATAGGAAAACTTGTTTGTTTGTGTTTTCTACAAATATTGGTGATTCTATTCATTCTGTATACCTTGAAATTCTCAATTGTTTAATGTATGTAAAAGCTTGTGTCATATTTGTTACTAATATTTTAACTTGCTTTCAGCTGTACTAGATAAAGTTCTTGATTATAAAATGTATTTCACCTTTTAGATTCATAAGGTAAAATGTCCACCTGAATTACTGGTATAGTTCTTTCTCTTTTACTGTAAACTAGTTGTGTATGCATGGAGGATACATCTGCTCTAGCACTCAGACCTCCTCTCCCTCCTTCACTGACCTTGGTCTCTGCAGGGCTGTTTCTCTCATATTGTCACTCCTCTTTTTCAGCTGCTGCTGTGCAGCAATTTTTCCCCTTCTGTCAGACGTATGAGCAGCTTCTGGTATCTTCTCACAAAAACCATCCCTGTAGTACCCCCCCTCCCAAAACCCAGTACAACAGTTTACTGTTTATTCTCTGTGTTTCCACTAGTGACCCACTGATTGAAGTTTGATATTTATAAGTGTAGTGCTGTTCGTAGTCATCCCTTGGAATTGCATGTCATATGCTACTTATGGAGGCTGCCACTCTTTAAGGACAAAATCCCACATTCACACTGGGTATGGAATTTCCACCGTATTCTTAAGACTAACAAAATATTAAACCAGTCAGATGGAGATTAGGTGACATGGCTAATTTGTAGGCTACTAGAATATCTGGAATAATCCTTTGATTGCAGTAGGATTTATAAGTACATGAAAAAGTTCCTTCTTTGCATGCTTCAAAGAAGTAGAGGTTCAACTCTAGATATGAAAAAAGTAGTTCTTAATATCTGTGAAAAAATTACCCCCTTCAGTGCTTAATTTCCAAACAACTGAACTTTGGTAGTCAATTTCAGTGATATGGCACTAGTGTTCTTGAGCTATTAAACCTTTGGGAAATTTCATATTTTATGGTTGTTTTCATATGTGGATTTTATTTATTTTAAGAATACCGTGTATACTTCTGTGAATGTTTGAGACAAAGATTGCCCTTCATTGTAGGGTGCATAGAGTTAACTTCAAAATTGATCTCTCTCCCAGTAATACAAAGCTTTTGAAGATGCAAGTGCTAGTGAAATATCTCCAAACTCTGGGTCCTTGAATTGGATATAGCGTGATATTCCTATAATTTAGACTATTTGTCCAGGATCACAGTGTCAAATGTAATAACTCTGTATTTGGGTTTTTTCTTTAGAATCATAGAATCATTAAGGTTGGAAAAGACCTCTAAGACCACAAATCCAACCTCCAACCTACCACTAATGTGTTTACCACTAAACCATGTCCTCAAGTGCCATATCCACGTTTTTTTGAACACTTTCAGGGATGGTGACTCGAACATTTTCCTGGGTAGCCTATTCCAATGCTTGACAACCCTTTCAGTGAAAAGTTATTTTTTTCATATCTAATCTAAACTTCCCCTGGTGCAACTTGAGGCTATTTCCTCTTGTCTTGTCACTTGTTACCTGGGAGAAGAGACCAACACCCACCTCATACCACCACCTTTCAGGTAGTTGTAGAGAGCAATAAGGTTTCCCCTGAGCTTCCTTTTCTCGAGGCTAAACAACAGAATCACAGAATATGCTGAGTTGGAAGGCACCCACAAGGATCATTGAGTCCAATACCTGGCCCTGCACAGGACCATCCCCAAGTCACACCATGTGCCTGAGAGTATTGTCCAAAAGCTTCTTGAAATCTAGCTGGCTTGGTACTGTGACCACTTCCCTGGGGAGCCTTTTCCAGTACTCAGCCTCCCTCTGGGTGAAGAACCTTTTTCTAATATCCAACCTAAACCTCCCCTGACACAACCTGAGGCCATTCCCCTAGGTCTTGTAATTGGTCACCAGAGAGAAGAGATCAGTGTCTGCCCTTCTTCTTCCCCTCATGCGGAAGTTGTAGACTGCCATAAGGTCTCCTCTCAATCTCCTCCAGGCTGAACAGACCAAGTGATCTCAGCTGCTCCTCTTATGGCTTCCCCTCAAGACCAAGACGTGCTCCAGACACTTCACCAGCTTTGTTGCCTTTCTCTGGACATGCTTCAGCACCTCAATGACCTTTTTGAAGTTAGGGGCCCAGAACTGAACACAGTAGTCGGGGTGTGGCCCCACCAGTGCCAACTACAAGGGGACAATCACTTCCCTAGTCCTGCTGGCTTCTATTTCCGATACAAGTCAGGATGTCATTGGCCTTCTTGGCCACCTTGGCACATTGCCAGGTCACGTTCAGCCAGCTGTCAACCAACACTCCCACATCCTTTTCTGCTGGCCAGCTTTCCAGACACTCTTCCCCAAGCCTGTAGCACTGCATGAGGTTGTCATGACTCAAGTGTAGGACTTGGCACTTCACCTTATTGAACTCCATATGGTCAGCCTCAGCTCATCGATCTAGCCAATTGTTATGAACAAGAGTGTTTGAGATCACTTAAAAAATTATCGGCAAGTGTATGAGCAAAAGCAAGATCCCTCTGAAGAGTCTTCCTACTCTCCAGCAAATCAACACTCTTGCCCAACTTTGTGTCATCTGTGAACTAGCTTAGGGTGCACTTGATCCCCTCATCCAGGTCATCAGTGAACATGTTAAACAGAACTGTTCCCTGTGGTGTCTCTCTCTCTCTCGGAGCCCCGGCTCCGTTTTTGCCTCGGCTAGCTTGAGAGACAAACCACAGTTGAAAGGATTTTTTCTCAGGGCCCCAAAGATCCCAGAGCGGCTGTGAACCTTTTCCTTTAGAGAGAGCAGGTGCCCGCCGATGGCAAAAGGAAGGGTCTCTGCACTTGATCCAGGGGTAATCAGGGCTTTATTCAGTCTTTCTCCTGTGGTCCTGCCCCTGCAGGGTCAGGAGCCCGGTCCCTGTCCCCGAGCCAAGAGGCAGCTCCATGTGGTTTCCTGGCTCTTATCCAGGGGGAAGGGGCTAGAGGTGGGGACAAGCGACTACCCAATCAGGGATAGGGTGGGAGTCGAACAGAGTTGGATTGCATTCCATTGTGGGAGAATAGGCAGGGAAAAGGAGCAGGGACAAATTTCGGGATGATACATTTTCCAGGGGAACAGGGGGGTACAGAAGAAACCATTATAAAACCCAATACAAAAATGAAATACAATATAAACCCAAATAATACACAACAGTCCCCAATACTGAGCCCTGGGGAATTCCACTCATGACTGACTGCCAGCTGGTTTTAACTCCATTCACCACCACCACTCACTGGGCCCAGCCATCCAGACAGTTTTTTACCCAGTGAAGAGTTCATCTGTCCAAGCCATGGGAAGCCAGTTTCTCCAGGAGAATACTGTGGGAAATGGTGGCTGTCTTGGTTTTGAAAGACAGTTGTCTGCCAAGGAAAGCTAGAGCCTCCCTTGGAATGGAGAATGTAAACCCCATTCCCTCCAAATTATTATAATTTTGCAATTATGGGCTTTTGGGCAAAGATATGGGAATAGGAGTAACAGTTCTTTACTAGGAATATTAGAAAATAAAAAAAGAAAAATACAAATGTAGTAGTACAAAAAAACAAGCAAGCAAGCAAACAAAAATCCTGGAAAAAACCCTGATAGCGTCAGGGATACGACCTGGCACCCTGGTAGTCAGGGTGCTGGAAGCAGTCCAAATAAGTCCTCCTGAAGTAACAGATGTGGTTCTGTGGAGCAGAGATAGTCCTGTAGAAAGTCCAGTGGTGACGAGATGGGTCCAGTCTTCCTCCAGTAATCCAGTGGAAAAACAGGATACCTTGTGTCTTTCAGTCCCAGTTTTTATCTAGCTAGGAACAGCTGGCTCCCCCCCCCCCCCCCCCGGGTGCAGCATCTCACAATAGGATGATGGAATGTTTCATGTTCTTGGTGGGCCCTAATGGGCCATTACCAGAATATGTCCCCATGGAGGATGGAGGAGTGGTGAAAGAGATAAGAAACACTGCCCCACATGGTTTTAATGGCTGGGCCGTTATCAGAAGGCATCAGCCCCCTTCCCCCCTGGAGTTACAAGAAAAGGATACAACATCTCCCAAAAAAGAGTTTTCAACAGATGAAATAGAATACACATTTTTAGGTTACATAATCCAATACAGTGGCAAAGGCTTTATTGAAGTCTAGGTAGACAATATCTACAGCTTTTCTGTCATCTACTAAGCAGGTCACTTTGTCACAGAAGGAGATCAGGTTTGTCAAGCAGGTCCTGCCTTTCATAAACCCATGCTGGCTGGGCCCGATCCCCTGGTTTTCCTGTGTGTCACATGATGGCACTCAACATGATCTCCTCCATGCCCTTCCCCAACACTAAGGCTGACAGGCCTGTTCTTCCCCAGATCCCCCTTTCTACCCTTCTTATAGATAGGTGTCACATTTGCTAATTTCCAGTCACTCAGTGTAGCAATGGGGAACAAAGAGACACAGACCCCCTTATGCATCCGAAGTAGATCTCTTTATTGTAGAAATCACCCCCCTTTTATACCTTTAAATCTCAACCAAACAAACCAAAACTTAACAGAAGGGCACCCATTGGCTGGCTCAGCTGCAGTCTGCTGTCCACAAGTCATAACTATCTCTCACCCCTCAACTGACTTCTAACCGTAGCAACTTTAACAATTATAACCCCATATCCCACATCTCCCCCCCCCCCCCCCTCTTTTTATTAAGCAGCTCCTAAAGCATGGATAGCAATGACAACAATAATAACCATAACAACTTTTCAAAAATTGTAACATATGCCTGTAACATAGCAACTACGTCAGGACAGTGTGACAAAAGGTCACACACACTGTGATGGAACCCACTTCACATGGTGGTCTATGGAGATGCAGACATAACCTCTTCCCCATGTTAATAAGTCCAGGGGTCCTTTCCATTGTCCAGATAGTAAGTCCTTTACCATTACTGGAGGTCTTAGATGAGCCTTTGTGTTGAAGGAATACTGTCTCTCATATGTGGACTGTCCCATCTCGTCCCCATGTAAAAAATTGAGGACATATAGGACTTTAGCTAGTCTGTTTGTGGGAGCAAATGTAACATAAAAATCATGCTGCCCACTATTAATCAAAGTCCACTGTGTTCTTAGGTCTGTAAACAAAAGATAGTAACATGCTTCAAATAGGAAGATTCTAAATGGAATACAACATTAGCAGCATATGAGGAATCAGTTATGATGTTAAGTGGTTCCTGTGAAAATAAGTGAAAAGCATATCAAATAGCAGGCAATTCTAAAATTTGCACAGAAGCATCCTTTAACATTAATACCCTCTTATGCCACTGGATAGAGTCACCTCCACACCAGACCACTGCAGCTTTGTTGGTTTTGCTGGACGCGTCTGTAAAAACAGTTGGTCCGTTGACAGGGGTCATGCTGCAGTGGCATTTTGCATACAAGGGGAGTGTCTTAGTTTGGAAAGACAGGTGTCTGCCAGGGAAAAGCCAGAGCTTCCATTGGAATGGAGAATGTAAACCCCCTCCCTCTGAATTAATATAATTTTGAAATTAAGGGGCTTTCAGGCAAAGATTTGGGAACAGGAATAACAGTTCTTTACTAGGAATATTAAAAATGTAGCAGTACAAAAAAGCAAACAAACAAAAAAAAAAAGAAAAAAAACACTGACAGAGTCAGAACACAACCTGACACCCTGTTAGACAGGGTGTTGGTAGCAGTCCAATTAAGTCCTCCTGGAGTGACAGATGTAGTTTTGTTGCAGTAGAGATGATCCTGTAGAAGGGTCCAGTGGTGGAGAGATGGATCCGGTCTTCCTCTGAGAATCCAGTGGAAAACAGGCTGTCCTGCTGTTCTGATTCTCAGGTTTTATCCAGGTAGGAATGCTTGGCTCCTCCTGCTGGGTGGAGTGTCTCACAATGGGATTATGTAATTTTATCAGTCATGTGGTGAACTTTAATGGCCCATTAACAGCAGATATCCCCCGGAGGGAGAATGGGTTGTGGAAGAGATAAAGAAACACTGCCCCACCTGGTTTTAACAGCTGGCCCATAAACAGAAAGACACCCACCCCCCTCCCCGGAGTTATGAGATAAAGAAAAACACCTCTTCAACCAGTTTCAACAGATGGGAATAGAATACATCTTGCATTGCAACCCAAGACAGGGAGGTTACCCATCTCCGTCCATAAAGGATGTGAGGGATAATGGATGGATAATTTTCCAGAAAAATCTGCAAGCGCAATTTTAATGTTAGTATCTTCTGATAGCAACCATGACAAATTGCCTTTACTTGCAGGTATGTAGATGGTATGTGGATCTTGGCCGTTGAGAGTCTGTAGCCGCTTTCTGCCTTTCTTAACTAAATACAAGAACATATTATTAACAGTCCACACAGTCTTTTTTGCTGTGTGTGGTAAGAATAACCATTCCAACACATGTAAAGGATCTTTTTCATTAACCATTGAAATAGAACAGCAAAAGTTTGAAACTTGCTAGCAATTATGGCAAAGTTCACATTTATCAGGATCCCATCTCCAATTTTGTTGGTTTTCTAGTGCTTGAACACAGTGTGCAAGGGCAGTTTTAGCTTCTGGGGTCAGCTGTCGAAGCGAATGTCAGTGGGGGTTTCCTCTAAGTCAAATAAAGGGTGTAAAAGTTATGTAGACAGACCCAAAACAGGACACAGACAATTAAAGAACCTAGCAGTTTCTGTAACTCATTTAAAGTTAGGGTGTCTTTAACACAAAGCCTTAAAGGCTGAGGGCTGATGGTCTGTTGAGTAATTCTCCACCCCAGATAATGTCACAGGGACTCACACTGCACCTTTTCAGGTGCCACGATTAGTCCTGCATTCTGATTTGCCTGCATAACAGCTACCCGAATAGAACATACGATGGATTGATCGTGAGCTGTGAGTAAAATGTCATCCATATAATTGTATATGGTTGCAGCAGGAAATTTACAATGGATAGGCTGCAGAGCAAGATTGACTACCCTTTAGCATATAGTTGGCCTGTTACATATGCCTTGTGGCAACACTGTCCAATGAAATCTCTTCATTGCTTCTGCATGATTCAAAGTAGCCACAGAAAAGGCAAACTGAGATGCATCATCAGGATGTAGAGGGATGGTGAAAAAGCAGTCTTCTAGGTCTAAAATTACTAAGGGCCAATTGAGGGGAATCATTGTGGATGATGGAAGCCCAGGTTGCAAGAGCACCCATAGGTTCAATAACTGCATTTACTGCCCATAAATCCTGCAGTAATCGCCATTTGCCATTTTGCTTAGGTGTACAGAATATAGGGGTGTTCCAGGGGCTAGAAGATGCACAGATATGGCCTAAGGACAATTGTTCTTCTACAAGCCATTTTAAATTTAGTAGTTGTTCCTTTCATAGGGGCCATTGGTTCACCCACACAGAGTCTTTAGTCCACCATGTGAGTTTATGTATGTCCAATATTTGGTTTTGGAATGGCTGATCAATGGCCCCTATGAAAAAGGTTTTCTGGTGAGGTCAAATCTACTTGTATGGTTGTTTCAAATTGTCCCAGAACATCTCTTCCCCATAATGTGCATGGTATAGAGGCAATAAATGGGGCAATCCATGCAGTTTGCCCTTCAGGGCCAAGGACAAGCCAGAGGTGAGCACTCTGTCTAGGGTGCTGCATTCCTTCCACCCCAATTAGGGTCAATGTAGGGCTGATTGTGGGCCAATCACTAGGCCATTCACTGCTTTTAATAATAGAGACATTAGCTCCAGTATCAACAAGCCCTTTAATTTTTATGCCATCTATACTGCATGTCAAGATTGGCTGAGATGTTGTAATAGAGCTTGTCCAGAATACCTGTGGCTGACCTGTGCTTCCAAAGTTATTTGTGTCACATTTACCCTTGCCACTAAGGTTTTTATTGGAAAAAGGAATAAATTGTGCAATACGTTGACCTGCAGGTATAAAGCAGGGTGGCATGGGAGTCTATAGCATAATTTGTATTTCCCCTTCATAATCTGAGTCAATAACTCCAAGTACCACAAAAAGCCACAATTTAGTAGCAGAGGAACACCCTATTAGCAAGGCATGTATATTATTACCAAGGGGTCCCCACACTCCAGTAGGAACCAAGTGCACGGAAGATGCCATAAGAGTTACTGATTCTCTGGAGGCAAGGTCCAACCCTGCACTGCATGTGGTTGCAGGCAGGAGCTTGCTTGCCAAATGTTTTGCCTTGCTTTTTTTTGATTCTCCAGGGCATGTGGACTCACCCCCCACCGGAAGTTTCCCATCTGTGTAGCCTTCCCTTTTACAAGGTACCGGTAGTGGCAATCAGCAGCCCAATGTTTCCCTCTTCCACACCGGGGACAATCTCTAGGTGGTATTTTTATCCCTTCCCTTTGTTGAGGGCAATCCTTTTTAAAATGGCTGCTTGAACCACATTTAAAACAACCCCCCACCCATGTGTCTGAAAACCGGAAGCAAGCAGCGGGAGATGAAACAGGAAAGAAAAAATCTGTTGCTGGTCCCAAGTCCAGGCTGGAGTTGTTGAGCTCTCCCCCATCTTCCCAGGAGTACTGTGGGGGCTGCAAGATCTTAGACTCCTCATTCTCCTCACTGGCAAAGCCTGACCCTGGAGCAGTATGCAGAGAGCCAGGGGCAAGGTCTGGCTCTGCAGCCTCCAGGCTAGTTTGCTCATGGGAATTCATGGCCTTCAGGTGGGACATCATAGCAAATTCCGGCAGGGAAGTTGATGTGAGGCCATTGGCAGTTGGGTCCTCCAAGGAGGCAAGGCAGAGGCACAAGGTCCCAGCAGCCAGAAGCAACAGCAATGGCGGGGCCCTGTGCAAGGGCTGCATGGCGGCACCGCAGCTCAGCCCTGCTGGCGCCTCTAGCCGTGGCAGTGACATTCCCACTGTCCTGCCCGGGCCACCGAGCAACAGCCACAGCATGGCCTCAGCCGCACCCGCACCAGGGAACCTGCCCACCTGCCACTTCCTTGTTGGCAAGCCCAAAGTGGCCATGGTGTGTCGCTAGAGGACACGAAAAGAGCGACATTCACACAGTTGAGTCATCAGAGCAAAAGAAGGGCAGTTTATTTACATGACTTTGTTTATATAGATTCTGGACAATGACCAGGGATTGGAGAAGAAGGTTGCCACCTCTCCACCCTACTGGCCAGACTAGAAGTCCATCAATTGTCCCTCATCAGAGAGGAATGCAAAAACAACTACTTGTTTATGTTACAAGCGGAGAAACTCCACTACAGAAATGTAAACAATTCAGAAGGCTAACAGAATATGGCAACAATGGTGGGACCCACGTCCAGAGCCGCAGCGGGACCCATATTGGGAGCCTCGGGCTCTGTGCTGTCAGCCGTGGTGGGCACGGGCACAGCCACTGCTGGCAGGCACTCTACATGGCTGAGGTGGTGACAAACTGGAACCTGCCCATGTCCTCCTGGCTGCATACCTACGTGTTCCAGACTGCCCAGTGCTTAGGCACCTTTGCTGCTGTGCTTAGCACCTACATAGCCAGTGCCCTGCTGCACGGCCCCAGTTTCCACCTGGCCACTGTCCTGCTGTCCCTGGACCTCATCACCTAAGCCAAGCATGCCCTGAGGCAGCGCTTGGCTGTCATCTTTGACACCTGTGTCCTGTCCAAGCACTGCCCCCCTGCTGCAGCCGCTGCCACAAGGATACACTGTGGGTGCAGGTGCAGAGCAGGGCCGGGGCTACGGGGGTGGTTGTGCCCGAGGGCGTGCAGGGGCCCTGGGCTGTGATTATAGTCCAGTTTACTGTATGCCGGGCGCTGGCTCAGCACATGCACAACTGGGCAGGCAACAACGACTGCCAAGTCACCTTCCTTCATGGTGGCTTTCCTGCATTTTTGCCAATGCTGGATTACAATGTCACCATCTTGGGCAGGACTCAAGCCCACTGTCCACTCGCAACGTGGGAACTCCATGCTGAGGGGATCAACCGCACAGGGATTTCCATCCGGATAAGGCAATTCTGCAGGGCATGGGTTACTCTCGGGGTCAGATGCGGGTTTTGGTGGCACTGAGGACTCAGGAGAATTAGCTTCTGAAGCCACGTAATGGCTGCCATTCGCACGGTTTCCTTTAATGGTTGCCATGATAGTCCCCCATGTGGCGAGGAGCTCGCAAGCTTCAGCATAGCCATCCCTGGCAGTATTAAAAAGTCTGTCCCCTACCACCTACCAGGCTTCTAATTGAAGGGGGCCATTAAAGGGAAAATCTCTAACATAATTAGACACCCAGCCCAGCAGGGTGCTTAATTTCGTATCAGCAGTATTAATAATTTGATGATGTAGGAGCCACTGTATCTGGTCCAAGCTCCTCCTTTGTTCCAGGGATATTCTACCTCCCATATTGCACCCACTGGTTATTCACCTACGCTAGGTGAGGTGTGCACACTTGATTCCTTGAGTTCCTTCCCGAACTCTTCCTGGATCCTTCCCCAGATCCTTTTCCCAGACTCTTCCCAGCCGGCCAATTCCTTAACTCAGTGGAAGTTGCTACCAGAACGATGCACACCCTGCACCTCTTTGAGGTCCCAATTCAGGCCAGCCATTTGTAGCAATGGGGAACAAAGAGACACAGACCCCCTTACGCATCCGAAGTAGATCTCTATTGTAGAAATCACCCCCCTTTTATACCTTTAAATCTCAACCAAACAAAACCAAAACTTAACAGAAGAAGGGCACCCATTGGCTGGCTCAGCTGCAGTCTGCTGCCCACGAGTCATAACTATCTCTCACCCCTTAACTGATTTCTAACCGTAACAACTTTAACAATTATAACCCCATATCCCACAATCCGGGACCTCCCTGGTTGACAAGGACTGCTGGTAAATGATTGAAAGTGGCTTGGTAAGCACTTTGGCCAGCTTCCTCAGTACCCTTGGGTGAATCCCATCTATCCCCATTGACTTGTGGAGGTCTAAGTGGCACTGCAGGTCACTGACCATTCCCTCCTGGATTATGGGGGCTTTATTCTGCTCTGTTCTGTTCTGCCTTGCCAGTTGTCTTCTGTGCTGGCTCATCTTTCAACATGGGGACAGCCTGCTCCTGCTCCTTTAAGATTTCCTTCTTAAAGCACATCCAGCCTTCCTGGACTATTTTGCCCTTCAGGACTGCCTCCCAAGGGACTCTTTCAACCAGTCTCCTAAATAGGCCAAAGGCTGCCCTCCAGAAGACTAAGGTGGCAGTTATTCTTACCTCTCTCCTTATTTCTCTGATAATTGAAAACTATTTTCTTGATTGCTTTGCCCAAGACAGCCTCTGACTTTCACTCTGAGCAGTCCTTCTCTATTTACAAACAGCAGGTCCAGCAGGGCACCTTCCCTGTTTATCTCATTTACCAGCTGTGTCAGGAAGTTCTCTTCCATGTACTCCAGGAACCTCCTGGACTGTTTCCTGTCTGCTCTGTTGTATTTCCAGTAGACATCTGGTAGGTTGAAGTACCCCAGCAATCACAAGATTTCCCCCAGCTGCTTATAGAATATTTCACCTGCCTCTTCATTCTAGTTGGGTGGTCTATAACAGTCGCACTGGGATATCTGCCTTGTTAGCCTTCTCACTGATTTCTAGTGTAATGGGTTGACCCTGGCTGGATGCCAGACATCCAGCAAAGCCACTCTATCACTCCCCTCTGTAATCGGACAGGGGATACAAAATATAACAAAAGGATTCATGGGTTGAGAAAAGGTCTGGGGGAGATCACTCACCAAATATTGTCACGGGCAAAACAGACTCAAATTTGAGGTATTAATTTAATTTATTGCTAACAAAAACAGAGTAGGACAATGAGAAGTAAAATAAGACCTAAAAATACCTTCCCCACACCCTGCCCTGCTTCCCAAGCTCTACCCCTTCCCCCCAAGCTGTGCAGGGAGACAGGAAATGAAGATTATACTCAGTTCATCACAAGTTGTTTCTGCTGCTGCTCAGGGAGAGGAGTCCTCTTGCTCCAGTGTGGGGTCTCTCCTACAGGAAACTGTCACTGAGACACACAAAGCAGTCACACGCAGACAAGAGATTTCGCAAGGCAGAGGTCCTTCCAAACCAGCTCCCAGCTGAGAGAGCGGAGAGAAGAGAGCCCCTTTGTTTATTTCTTACTTTTTATACATTTGTGGGTCTAGCAGAAGATTGGCTTTTTGGGGTTTCCACCCCTCAGCCTCAGTGGCCAGACCAATTGTCAGTTGCAATTGTTTTCAGGTTAGAAATATGCAAACAAAGGACAGAGAAAGAAAAACAAAGGATTTGTTTATGTTACATCTGTGGGAAAAAGTAGAAAACTGCTCTTAATATTGTACAATAACTAAAAAGATCTGACTCCATTTAAGAAAATCAAAAGGCTCAGAAAAACCAGGGTAACAGGAAACAGTTGTCCATGAACTTCTCCAGTGTGAGTCCATCCCACGGGCAACAGTCCTCCCCAAATTGCTGCAATGTAGGTCACTCTTCCACAGGGTGCAGTCATTCAGGTACAGTTTCTTCAGTGTGGATCCCCCACAGCGTCACAAGTCCTACCAGGAATCCTGTGCCCGCATGGGCTTCTCCCTCCATGGGTCTGTAGATCCCTGCCAGGAGCTACCAAAACCTGGCCATAAAAACCCAGTACACTTATGATAAACACTCAACTCTATAACTACCATGTGAGAGACTGAAATGGTAAAGACTAATGACTCAATCGACCATTTGCAAAAGCAGCAGGGTGCTTTGCTGAGGGCAGGTTTGCACCCCCCAACCAAAGGGAAGGAGGAGAGTTTTTGGGTATGTGGTGGCAAAGCCTCTGATCTGCAAAAAACAGCCCAGATGCAGAGAGGGTATGCATTTACCACCGACGGATGACCGCTACAAACTGACCTTTGTTTAGATAAACTTGTTGAGCCCTGCGATTGTGTACTGGCTAACCTGTGGCTAATGTTGTTAACAAGATGGGTTTTAAGCCAGATTAGGGAAAAGACCCATAAGAAGCAGATTCTATGTGGTGGGATGATGCTTTTTATCATGCCAATGTCCTCCCTCTCAATAAGGCTCAGGTGGAAAACTCATATATACACCAGTCATTCAGTGTCCCTCTAATCGGCCCCAAGGGAGCTATTAACAAGAACCTCAATTACCCCGCCTTCAGGGGCAGGTCATAACACATCATCAAGCTCCAAAGAATCAAAACTCTCCCTAACATACAAGGCTACCCTACTGTCCTTCCTTACCTATCCCTTCTGAAGAGTCTATAGCCATCCATTGCAGCTCTCCAGTCGTGCAAATCATCCCACCATGTTTCCATGATGGCAACTGTCATAGTTTTCCTGATGTACAATAGTTTCCAGTTCCTCCTGTTTGTTGCCCATGCTGTGTGCATTGGTGTAAATGCACTTCAGTTGGGCTAATAACCCTACTGCCTTTTTGTGGGGAGAAGCCCTAATTCATGTGTGACCATTCTCAGGTACTTCTGGGATTTCTAACACATCATTAACCTTTGCATCCTTACTTTTGCATGGATCTCCATCCCCTACCTCCACAGATATGGCAGACTGAAGGACCTTGGTAGCACACTGTCCCTCAAACATTTGCATGGCACCCCCAGGCTTATCTTTGTTGAGCCTGGTTTTGTCCCCATCTCCCTTCAAATGTACTTTAAAGCTGTCTCAATGAGCCCTGCTAACTCCTGAGCTAAAATCCTTTTTTTCCCCCTTTGAGATGGATGGACCTCATCTGTTGCCAGCAGGCTCAGTGTCACATAAACTGACTCATGATCAAAACCCCCAAAATTCTAATTGTAACACCAGTCTCAAAGCCATGTGTTCATCTGCATGATTTTTCTGTTTATTGCCCCATCATTCCCTGCAGGGAACTGGCAGGACAGAAGAGAACACAACTTGTGCTCCAGATCCTTCAACCAGTTGTCCCAAGGCCCTGAGGTCCCTCTTTGTTGTCTGTAGCCTTCTTTCTGGGACTTTGTCACTGCCCACCTGAAAAAGCAGTAGCAGGTAATAGTCAGTGGGATGTACCAGGCTGGGAAGTTTCTTGGTGATGTCCCTTACCCAGGCCCTAGGAAGTAAGCATACTTCCCTATGGGTTGGGTCCAGTCAGCATACTGGGCCCTTTGTTCCTTTCAAGAGTCACCCATGACTACTACTTCTTTACTACTTTAACCTTTATTTTTTTCTTAACTGAGGAGGTCATGATGCAGTGGGTAGGCTGCTCTGCCCTAGGCAACCCCTCCAGCCTGGATGGACTTTCATCCACATTCTCATTTCCCTGGTCCTCAGATTCCAGGGTTCATAACTATTGTATTGCACCTGGGAAGGTGAAGTAGATTGGACGGGGATTTGCCTGCCACCCTGAGTAGAAACCCATTTCTACACCCCTCCATCTCTACAGTCCCCTCCTTCTTCCTGGTGGGGAGAGGGTAGGAGATCTGTTGCTTCTTGTGAAGTAGATGGCGGGTTGATTGTCATGGTAGAGTGCAGCTCTACTAGTCAATCTCCTGAGAGTCCCTGATACTTTGTCTTTCTACTTCTCTCAGCTCTGCCACTAGGTTGAGCAGATTGTTGACCTGATTGCACCTCACACAGCTGTTTTCTCTGTTGTCCTCTGAGAGCAGTGCCAGACTGGCACTCCTTGCAGCCTAAGACCCGGATGGCTGTGTGTTTTTGTGGACACTCCATCTGGGTTGCTGCATCCTTTCTGGTGCACACAGAGGAAACAGCTTCTGTCTGAGTGGAAACCATATCTGAGCTCCCTTGGCCAGGGCGATGGTCATCAACTCAGCTAACTACTCCAGCTGCAGAGCCCCAGTGCTCTCCCTGCATACCTTTCCTCTTGACCTGCCATGCAAACTGCTGCACTATGCCACACACTCTTTGTCTCTTTGTGGGGTTTTTTCCACAGAAGGTGGAAAAATCCCACTTGGCTTTTTTTTTTGTTCAAGTCTATTGACAGACAGGTGCTGTAATGCAGACAAGAATGTTTAACTTCCATGCCTTGCATGTCTCACAGTAACCATCTGTGTAAGCATAAGGGTGGTACAGACTAAGCTAAAAACTATTATAGAAACGTTCAGAGGAAATATGGGGTTTTGTCCCTGAAATACAATATTTTTTTTTAAACAGGAATAGCTGCTTTGTGACTTGGGGAGGGTGAGAATCCTATGCTTTCATGCTCTGTATACTGGTGTTTTCATTATAATTTTCAAATGTAGTATGGGAGTTCTGAAAATTAGTGTTATAAGATTATATTCTTCAGAAGTTAGGACTATGGTCATCAAACCCCTAAAACTTAATATACTGAGCAAATTCATTAAAATATTATTTTATAACATTAACTCTAATGAAGTTCTTACTGCTGCCTTTAATGCTGAGTTAAGTATGCACTCCATGATTATTTCAAAATATCTATTGCAAAAATAAGACCCCTTAAATGCGAAATTTAATTGAGAGAGAGTGTGCTTTAACAATGTACATCATGAGGAAAATCCAGAGGAAAGAGAGAACAAACTATACTTCTTGTCTCACTAACAACTGTATCTTGCTAATTCAAGGGAAAGAATAAGTATGGCAGGAAACATCAGAAATGGTACTTTCAGGATTTCTGTCTCTGTCCTTTTTTTTCTTAATGAACTTTAAATGCAGTGTTTCTGTTCTCATAAAACTGCACTAATGCGTCAATTTCATGAACCTCATGTTTCACCTGAAATACTATGCCTAACTTCAGTGTTGCTAAGCTAAAGATGTGCTGAAAGGTGATTTAGACAAAACTTTTTCAAACTATTGGCTCAGAAGGCTTCTGAAAGATTAAAATCCTTTGTAAAGCTACCTACATAGTTCTGAACATTTGGAACATTACCTAAGGAGTAGGAAATATTTGGATTATTGCTCAACTTAATATTACTCTTAATAACTCTTCTTCCAATATGTTTTTAAAATTTTTTAGAACTCCTAAATTATATTGACTTTTATAGTTTTATGCTATAATAGGGAGTTCTTTCCTCTAGACCTTCTTAGAAAACTTTTTTCTGCTCTATAGTATGGTAAAATCCTCATCTAATTTATCCATTTGCTTATGCTGAAATTGTTATTAAAAATAAACTGCAACATGCTTTCTCTTGCATTTGATGTTGTTGAAACAAAGTTGAAAGAGAAAAGTTTACAAAAATATTAAAAACCTTTTCATTCAGTTCCAGGTTCATTATGAAATATTGTAATCTGATCCTAGAATTCATTGAGTATACGCATGTACTGAAGATAAGTCTGTATTTATCCAAATATAATCTGATCTGTTTTGCTTCACTTTTAAAGGTGTATTAACTGTGCTGGTGGTATTAGAATGTATTTTATTGCGCTAGCTTTTACTGAAAATATCTGTATATAGTGCATTGATTTTCTAGATATTCTGATATTAAAGGAAAGAAAATCAGGTGAACTTTATGTAGCACTTCTTTTTTCCTTTTAACGGTAATGGTACAGCATTTATAGTTCCATTGTCTACAACAGCCATTTGTATAGACACCCAACAAGGGATGGTTTGTACACAGTTCAGATTATTTCAATCTTCAGTTAAATAATCTGCAGTTACATCAATATAGCATTTTAGAGTAAATTTAATTAGCAATTTTATTTTATATAGAAATATAAAATATATTTATATGTTTTAAATATGTATACACACACCCATGTACGGTCTGTATGATAGTACTTCTTGTTTCTGTACACTTCTAAACAAATAATTTGCAAGCTAATTGCTTCCTATTGTTTCTTCAAATGTGTTTTAAACCTTGACTATTGTTCTTCTGGTACTGTACACCATTACTGTGTATATCATGGCTAGATTTCAGAAAGAGATGAAATATGGAAAAGCTAAGTTTGTCTAAATGGATATTTAAATTTATTTTCACAAATTCTTATTGCTTCCAGACTGAATGTCTAAAAAGCTAATTCTTCCAAATATAGCACAGATCTTTCCAAAAGCTACAAATTGACAAATACTTGTTTAAACTGGAAATACGAGAAACTAGTATTTAATTTTGTTTGTCTCTCTACTAGTAGCAGCCGCAGTAGCAGCAACAACAGCGGAATTTGATCAGTGTTTTTTGTGAGCCTCGTAGCATTCTCAAAGTAGTGCATGTTATTCTATTTTTGGCCAGTCAGGTTAAAACACAAATTTTCTACATCCTTGCTGAGCCTATCGTAAGCTAAGATTGATGTGTGACAGTATTCCTAATTTCTTGCACAAATTCTATGCATATAGCTCTATCTGTTCTGTCTAGGAATGTTTAGCAAGGATACATTGTTTTTGTTATGTCTAGGACAACTATCTTTGCAAAAGGCAATGCCACTTGAACTTTAAACTAGACTTTGGGGCTTCTCTTACTAACTAATACAGGCTCTTATTTGTTTAAGGCACTCTACTTATTTAAAACTAAGCTTGCTTTTCTACCTCATGACTGTGTGGTTTTATGTATCTTAGTTTCTTGGAAGGTTCTAATTCAGTCCTCACATTTCTGGACACTCCTGGGCCTGTGTTGATGATGCCCAGAGGGATTTTGCATCCCAACATATACTAATCTTTATTTCTAGGAATATTCCTCTGCATTGATCTAATATTCCTAGTAGTTAGCAAATGTGATTCATGGAAGAAGTGGCAGTGTTAGCAGATGGAAATGCAAGTTTCAGCAGAGCACTTGTACTATACCTCAAAGCATATGCTTCTATATTCAGTTGTTCAGTAAGGCACAAACATAAGGTACACCTTTTTCCACTGCTAGGTTAGAGACATTCCTCTGTTTTTTACCCTTTTGTCAAAATTAACAACAGGTTCCAAAGCTGCTGTTGGGAAGAAATAAAGTGAAAAGGAGAAGGCCACTGATGATTGACAAGTTGTAGAGGATATGATTACAGCAATCATATTTCTTAAGGAAACCAGGCTAAAAGTGTGAACAGCCGTAGAGCCTGTAGTCTGACCCGGGTAGCTGCTATCTTCCCAGAGAGAGGTCTCTCTAGAGACAGCCTTTCCGGGGGTCTCGGGCAGACTCCGGCCATCGGGCAGCCGCAGCAAGGCGGAGCCAGGGGCTGCAAGTGATTCAGCTCTTAGCAGTGATTTCAGCTCTTAGCAGTGATTTCAGCTCTGCCTCACGAGGTTATCCCAGGCCAACTCGAGGGACAGAGAGACAGAAGTGCCGTGTAGCAGTTCCACAGGATAGCTTTTATTATCCTGTGAAGGGGTGGGCAGGGATGACAGCTCCCTACTGAGCAGGGTAAACTCTGAGGTATTTATGGGGGAAAGCAATGGTAGTACCAAAAGGGGAAGAACCAATAGATTTGGGAAGGTATATCAAAGCATTATGGGTGCCTTGTTCTGACCTGAGAGAGAACTGCCTCATCTAGGTCCTTTCTCCCAGGGAGGGCTTGAGATGAGTTTATCACATTCCATTCAAGTGACATCCCTCCAGGGCAAGGGCCTGGGAGGCTCATCCATCTCCACATAAAAGGATGAGCTGACCTGTTGTTTTAGCTGTGTGCAACATTGAAATAAATGGACTAATTAGGAGAAATGTTTGCTGCCCAGAAACATTAGTCTGAAATAATTGATCTGTAATGCTTCAAAATTTTGGGTGCTAGCAAGTGTCTGTAATTTAAATCTTGAAAAACACTTAAAAGTTGTGAAAAACGCCAATCACTTGTTTTTAAAATTTTGAAAGTTTAATAGTAAATAAGATGGTTATAAAAATAGAATTAGAGTAAAAAAATTGAACAATTAGAGTTAGGACAATACGAGACAATAAAAACAAAGTTACAGACGTCTGGGTTCCTCCCCGAGCAAAAAAAGTTCCGGAGAAGGACCCCTGTTAACAAAGGATTATCTCTTAAAAGCAATAGCCTGTTGAATATTCATACATTTCATACATGATGCATAAATTCCATTCAAACAAAGAATTGTCTCTGGTTAGTATCACTTTTTTCCTTTAATCTCTATGGCGTCTTCAGGGCTGAGCAATGCAGGAGAAGTTGGTCTCTTCTGATAAGGAAGTCGTAAATTCTTTTTCTCTGAAAGATTTACGTTTTCCTGTGGTTGGTTTATAAAAACTACATTTTAACTACAAAAGTACCTTTACCATACTATCAAAATATTAATACCACATTAACAATCAATACAACATAATATATAGAGTAAATATCTTGCGTAGAGCCATATAATAGGCACTTTTCACAATCCTCCCTCTTTCTTTTTATAATTAATTTGGCTCGAGCAATATTCATTGTTTTCTAGCCTTCATTATTCGCTCATTTTTTTCACAAATCTATCTCGCTTCTTTGAAAGGGTCTTTTATATTATTTTGTTTCTTTAACACCATAATCCTTTGTGGGTTTTTTTGTTGTAGGCAACTTTTGGTCAATGTTCACTAATTGCATGCCTTGTACCACACTGGTGATGAGCCAAATGAAACGGGATCAAACAAGGAAGAAATATTAGACCAACTGTAGCACATAAAAGGAAGAAGCCTAACTTTTTCCACCATTCTACTCCCAACACATTATCCCACCAGCTAGTATTTAGCATTGATTCCCACTTTTGAACTGGTACGTGGGCAATTTTTCTGATATCATTGACTATGTCCAGGACGGCATCTCCATTGTCATCTATTTTTAAACAATAATCTGATGTATTGAACTTTCCACAAACACCCCCTTCTTCAGCTAATAGATAGTCTAAAGCCAACCTATTCTGATACACGGCTGCTCTTGTTTGGGTTTGTTGCCTTGATATTAATTCCATTGCCTGACCAGTTTTGTTCGTTATTATCTCTACAGCAGCTCAAAGTCTTATAATACGATTTAGCATATAAATTGGGGTTCGATATCCCCAACTCCCATCTTGTGCCCAGGTGGCTGGCCCATATGTTTCCAGTATGCGTTCAGGGGGCCATTCCTCATCTCCCCATTTTTGGAATCCTCCAATCAAATCTTTTTTGTTTCTCTTTAGATGCTCATAAACGTATTCCTAATTGATCCCCATCAGGTCCTGGTAAAAGAAAAAATCCTGGCTGTATAATTCCCAGAGTACAGCTCCCTTTCCACTGAGAGGGGAGTTTTGGGTATGCTCTTTTTCCACATATCCAAAATAAGCCATCTGGAGCTTTCCAATAGTTAAATTTTTGTTGATCTACATTCTCCCAAAATTTGGAAATTTCTGGGATGCCATAGTAAGGATTTTTACCTGTATCATTACATTGAAAAAGTTTTATTTTGTTTTCATACTTACAATTCTTTTTTTTTTTTTTGCTTTTTCTTGGGTCCAATACATGGTTGGTTCTTCTGGGACCTGCCATACAGAAGTTCCATTACTTACCTTATATCTTTTACAGGGTGTTTTTCCTACTTCATGAAGGAACCTTTTCCCAGTGCGCCAGAGACATTCTTCCCCTATCACTGTTGAGTTTAAAATCCACCCTTCTGGCCATTCTTCTGACATCAAAGCGCCTCCACAGACCCAGCAATTGGTTATGTTAAGTTCCTTACTTATTCTTTCCCCCAATTCTACAAACTGATTTTTACCCATCCTTGAGATATCTATTTCTTTTTCTAATTGCTGTTCAAGTTTGGTATACAAATCGTTGATGGAAATTGGCACAGGCTTACGTGGTTGTACTGACTTAGCCTTTTTGCTTATCAATTGCTCTTTTACTAAATCTTGTGCTTTGTGCCCAATAATGTAGGTAAAACAAATCCATCTCTCCTCTTTTGGACATTGACTTCCCATCCTGCTACCACTTGTTCTTATGTTCTCTGCAATCCACTACGTTTTCCCATTATGCATGCAATTGCCTAATTTGGAAGGGTTATAACAGTGACTGTTGACATGAGTGTGAGAAATGAAAAAAGAACCTCGGTGTCTTTCCATGTACAGCTTTTGGTAACACCTATAGCATGGCCTTGTCGATATCCCAGAAGGGAAAAGACAAAAATTGAGTGACAGAAAAAGGAGTAACAGAGGTCCAGTATGGCTTATACTCCCACCTCCCATGCCTATGGGGTTGCAACCCACAGCAGGTGTATTTGATCTTCTTAGTGGCAAATACAGAGGCCAATCTGGTCTTGCCCTCTATTTCTTTGTCACTTCCTCTTAGCTAATTTCCAGACAAATCGGTTTTGACACTCCTTAACTGTCATTTCCCACTGTTCTTCAGCTATCTCCCATTCAACAGGCACTAATAATTCCCATCCACAAAACAAAGTTATTATTTCAGTTTCTTCGAATTCTACTTGGATAGATCGATTTGGCCCTTGACACTTCCTGCAACAAGAGCGGCGATTGTGTGAACTACAGTATCAATTCTTCCCACAATCTAAACATTTATATTTAACCCAGCTAGCATGTCTGGTATTTGGGTGGATCAAACAGGGTATTTGGTCTGGCACTGATGGAAGTTGCAACTCCTCTTCCTCTTTGCATAAATCACAGGCTAAGGCATGAATACAAGAGTTCTCTGTCTGAAACAGTCCTGATCCTCCTGTTTGGAGTGGAAGTATTCCTCCCCAAGGAGGGTATCGGAGGCATCTCAAAGCTTTTCCAGGTGGTACTTGAAACCACTGATATAAGCTTGCCTTTATCTCCTAATTAGGTGTGATCCTGTGTATGTTTCTTGGATCATTTGGGTCTTCCCAGTTCATTACCACCCAGTCCCCGTTTAAGAGTCAGTTTTGTATCACCCGGTTCAGATGTAATCGTACACTCCTTAGGTTCTTCCACAGGTCCTTTGATTCTGCTGGCGTGGATCCACCCTCGTTCCTTGGTCCGGATCGCAGCCTCGGTTGTCAGCAATACCTGAAAAGGACCTTCCCATTGAGGAGTGAAAGATTGTTCTTTCCAGGTTTTTACTAGCACCCATTCCCCTGGATGAACATTATGGATTTTAAAGTCTAAAGGTGTGGTTTGAGGGATTATTCCTCTCAACTGTAAGTTTTCAAGAGTTTTTGCAATGGTGTTAACGTATCTTTTAACACTCATTTCCCCTACCTCATAGGTAGCGTTTTCATGTTGGGTGGTTAAAAAGGGTAACCCAAACATCATTTCATAGGGTGACACTCCCAGGTCTGACCTGGGTTGTGTTCGGATCCTCAATAAGGCCAAAGGTAGGCATTGTACCCATGACATTTGGGTTTCAACTATTAACTTGGTCAAAGTTCTCTTTAAAGTCTGGTTCATCCTTTCTACATGACCAGAACTCTGTGGATGCCATGGGGTATGCAGCTCCCATTTTATCCCTAAAGATTGAATTATCTGTTGTAACACTTTTGACGTAAAATGCGTTCCTCTGTCTGAGTCTATTCTATTAACCATTCCGTATCTGGGAATGATCTGATCCAAAAGGGTTTTACTTACTATGTTGGCTGAGGCCTTGGTAGTGGGAACTGCTTCTACCCAATGAGTTAGATGGTCTGTCATTACTAATAAATACTTCCATCTTTGTACTTGAGGAAGTTCAGTAAAATCTACTTGGATACTTTGAAATGGTCGAAGAGCTAACTCACGACCTCCTAATGTTGTTTTTCTCATCACCTTTTTGTTTATCCTTTGGCAAGTTATACATTTTTCAGTTACTTGCTTTGCTACTCCAAAAATCCCAATGCATCTATAGTTCCTTAAAAAATGATTACACAAAGCTTGAGTACCCCAGTGGGTTTTCTGATGCATATCTTCTAATATTTTTCTAGCCAGTTGTCCTGGTTTGGGGACAAATTTGGGAGAAAACCCCTGTATAGGATCCCTCTAAGGAAGCAAACCCAAGTGGCCCCTCCCTCCAACCGGTCCGGTAAAAAAACCTCTTTGGAGAAAAGTGGAAAAAACTATTTTACTAAACAAATGAAGTCCATACAAGTATAAAGTGTGTCTGGTTCCGTCCCGCACCGGGCGGGAGATGACCTCTGGCTAGCTCGGGTCAACCCAGGCACAGTATGGTTCCAGTTCGTTCGGCTTCTCGCCTCGGCATCTGGACCCCAAAAGTGTTGTGACAGCAAAGCAGCAGAATAGAAAAGGCTGGCTCTCAGTTTCGCAGGTTAAAAGATGTTTATTAGCTCCAGAGTTGAGGAGCAGAGCGGTTGGGAGCGAGGTGCTGAGAGATGTTGCTGAGAGGCTGAGAGAGGTCTGAGAGAGATGCTGAGAGAGAGTTTTCCTCCCTCCTGCCCCCTATAAGCGGGGGAGGGGTTTCAGGGAGGATACTACAAAACCACGAATCAGGGGTTTCAGGGGGTAACAAGGTGTGCCCACCCCCAAGCCTCGGACCACTAAAATCCAAAGCTAAAGGAATTCCCCCCGGGGGGCCTATCACCTGAAGCCTTCTCCCTGAGATTTCGCAATCTTGGGAGGGCTCCTGGAGAAACAGGCTGCCCCAGAGCAAGGGGGGTGGGAGGACACAAATCACCTTATTATACAGACAACACAAAAGGGATACAGAATTGGGGATACAGTGAAATGAACCATAACATAAACTTCTTATAAAAACCTAATAAAACAATTCTGCACCACTACAATAAAGAATGAATAATATGAAACAGTAAAACCTCTCCTGAAGTGAGATGGCAAATTGAGAAAGTCCTTGCCGTGGGTGTAGCTTGGCTCTCTCTCAGTCTCTCATCAATCCCAGTCTCTCCGGCACTGCTGGAAAATGCTGAGGTCCTGGCCCCGGTGGGCTGCAGGTGCAGCCCCCAGTGCTCCCCTGGGTTTTCAGTCCAGAGCAGGTTTAAACAGTTCCAAGAAAAGGGAAAAAAACAGTCCAGGGAACTTCTCTGCCCTAGCTAGCTGAAACTAACTAAAAGCAAAAAAAATCTCTGTCCTGCAGTCTCTCCAAGCCTCTGCCTGTTACCCTGGTTTTTCTGAGTTTCTTTATTAGCCTTTTGATTTTCATAAATGGAGTCAGATCTTTTAGTTACTGTAGAATATTAGAGCAGTTTTCTACCTTTCCCACAGAAGTAATATAAACAAATCCTTTGTTTTTCTTTCTCTGTCCTTTGTTTGCATATTTCTAACCTGAAAACAATTGTAACTGACAATTGGTCTGGCCACTGAGGCTGAGGGGTGGAAACCCCAAAAAGCCAATCTTCTGCTGGACCCACAAATGTATGAAAAGTAAAAGAATAAACAAAGGGGTCTCTTCCTCTCTCGGTTTTCAGCTGTGAGCTGGGATCGGAAGGACCACTGCCTTGCGAAATCTCTTGTCTGCGTGTGACTGCTTTGTGTGTCTCGGTGACATCCGCCGAACACCCCGTCCGCAGAAGAATGTGGAGGAGTCAGGCAGTTTTCTCAAAACAAACTCCGCGATTCTCCTTGCTCTTAGAACCAGTCTTAAAGGCGCAGGACTCAATATACAGCACAAACAGAACAGACGATTGGGGATACAAGCATCATAAAGTTACCCTAGGACACCAGTATTTTATTAAGTAATTGTCTTCCATCAGGAAGTTTCCATTTCCCTGATTCAGCCTGTTCTCCTCCTATCTTGTTTAATTCTTTTTTCTCTGCTTCACTAAACTTTGGGATTTCCAATTTTTCCTCATTTGGAGTTAATATTAACATAACTCTTTCAGCTCCATTTTCTGCTGCGTCCTTAGCTTCCTGATCTGCTAAATTACTTCCTCTTATTTCTGGGGTCATTCCTCTTTGATGTCCCTTAATGTGTACTATAGCTATTTCTTCAGGTAGTTTTAATGCCTCTAAAATCTCTAAAATGAGTCCCTCATGTACTAATCCTTTTCCTCTTGAATTAAGGAATCCTCTTTCTTCCCAAATGTTTCCAAAAGTATGTACTACTCCAAAAGCATACCTCAAATCAGTATATATAGTTCCTTTCTTGTGTGCTAAATATTCCAGTGCCTTTTTTAGAGCATATAATTCACAAGTTTGAGCTGACCAGTTTGAAGGTAATTTTCCTTTTTCAATAGTTTGCATGTTTTTTCCATCAACTACTGCATACCCTGACATTCTTTTTCCTTGTAGACATCTGGAGGAACCATCCACATAGATTATTTCCCCTTCTGAAAGGGCTTGTTCTTCAAGATCCCCTCGAACTTTTGTTTGGTATTGGATAATTTCTAAACAATTATGTATTAGGTTATCTGCTGGTTCTCCATATAAGAATTGAGCTGGATTTAAACTCCTGTTTACTTCTAATGTCAGATCATCACTATCTATCAAGATTGCTTCATATTTTAACATTCTAGAGTCTGTCAACCATTTTTCAGCTTTCTGACTTAACACATTTCGAACCACATGAGGTGTGCACACAATTAGTTTGCCTCTAAAAGTAAGTTTATGACTTTCTTCTACCAGGATTGCAGTAGCGGCTATAGCTTGAATACATACTGGCCAGCTGTGGCTCACTGGGTCCAACATCTTTGATAAATAAGCTACTGGTCTCTTTACTCCTCCCCACTCCTGGACCAGAACTCCATGAGCTACCCCCTTTTCTACATTCACATACAGATGAAAGGGTTTTTCTAGTGAAGGTAAGCTTAAAGCTGGTATTGAGGCTAGTTTTAACTTCAATTTTTCTAATTTATCATCATCTTCCTTGGTCCATTTTATATTATCTCCCTCTGTCAACTTTTCATACAAAAATTTTACTGCCTGTGTGTACCCCTCAATCCATAATCTACAATATCCCAATAATCCGAGTAGTTTTCTGATTTCCCTCTTTGAAGAGTGAGGTGGAAGGGATAAAATTCCTGCAATTCTCTCTGGATTGAGCCTTCGACTACCCTTACTTATCAAGTGTCCAAGATATTTTACCTCTGGTTCTACAAATTGCAGTTTCCCTTTTGATACCCTTAATCCTTCTTCTCCAAGAAAATTTAAAAGTTTTACTGTAGCTTCTCTAACTTCATCTTCCCCAGATAGTAGAAGATCATCCACATATTGGATAATTTGTATTCTAGGAGGAGTGGAGAAGGCTTGCAGTATTTTTTCTAAAGCTTGCCCAAATAAGTTTGGAGACTCCGTGAACCCCTGCAGTAATTTCGTCCATCTTAATTGCTGCTTTCTTCCAGTTTTTGGATCCTCCCATTCAAAGGCAAAGATATCTCGGCTCTCCTTGGCCAGTGGACAGGCCCAAAAAGCATCTTTAAGATCCACTACACTAAACCACTGATGCTGGGGTGGAACTTTACTTAAAAGTGTATAGGGATTGGGTACCACTGGGTAACGAGACTGAGTTCTTTTGTTAACCTCCCTTAAATCTTGGACTAGTCTATAACTCCCATCAGCCTTCTTTACTGGGAGAACAGGGGTATTATGGGGAGACATGCAAGGTTCTAATGTCCCGTCCTTTATTAGTCCTTCTATTACTGGCTTCAAACCTTCCCGTCCTTCTAAAGATATGGGGTATTGACGTACACGTATGGCACAACCTTCTCTCTCTATTGTAACACTTATAGGGTCAATATTTAATCCTCCCCTATTTCCTTCCCCAGCCCAAACTTCCTTATTAATTTTTTCTTCATCCTCTTGGCCTAATTTTAAAACTTTAGCTGTCATTTTCCCATCTTCTGGTATAACCCCTATTCCTAGTTTCACTTGTAAGTCTCTTCCTAGTAAGTTGCTACCTGCCTTTGGGACCAATAAGACATCTCCCATCCAAATTTTAGTTTCCCCTTCAATTACTACATCTTTAATGACTGGAACTGTAAAAGTTTCTCCTTTTGCCCCTGTTACTTTTGCAGTATCTTTACTCACACTATAACCTTTTGGTGCATTTAGCAGGCAGGTTCTTTCTGCCCCTGTATCTACCACAAATTCTAATTCTTCTCCTTGAGGACCCACTTTTAGAGTTATCACAGGCTCTAGATGGTATTTGTCCCCTAAAAAAGAGAGCCTTTGACCTCCCTATTCCTCCTCTGTGCTCATCTCTTTGAAGATTTTCAGATCTATTACCTGCTTAGGACAATTTTTCCTATAATGTCCCTCACCCCCACAGTAAAAGCAGACATTCCTGGAATGCTGCTGAGACTTGGTTTGTATTGGGATTCTATTCTTTTCCTTTCCCCTGTCTCTACTAATTTTATATCTAGAAGTAGTGCCTGTATGGTTTTGATTTTTTTGGAAATTGTTTTCTCGCATGGTGACTGCCATAAGTTTTGCTTTCAGTTTAGCTTTCTCTTCATCTCTTCGGACATAAACTTTCTGGGCTTCCTTTACTAGTCATCTAATGATTTATTATGCTAATCCTCAATTTTATCTAATTTTTTTTCTAATATCTGGCCAGGCATTAGTAACAAAGTTAATCCTTAACAAAACTTTTCCCACATCAGTTTCAGGGTCTATTCTGGAATATTGTTTCATATTTTTCCTAAGTCTGTCCAACCATTCAGTTGGAGATTCTTCTTTTTCTTGCTGTGCCTCAAAAGCTTTTTTAGCATTTTGCCCTCTGGGTGCTGCCTCTTTTATTCCCTTGATTATTAAATTACGATATTCATTCATGTGTTTCCTCGCTTTCTCATTATTTTGACCCCACTCAGGAGGCGCTGTTGGCATTTTGACTTCTCCGGGGGGCCCCTGTGGGTTCTCTTTTTCCTAAACTTTTATTCCAGCTGCTCTGATTAATTGCCTTTCTTCCTGAGAAAATATTATTTTCATTATAGACTGCATCTCTTCCCAAGTATAAATATTCGGACCTAAAAATTGGTCTAATTGTTCAGCTGTGCGTATTGGATCCTCCAAAATTCCTTTGATTTCTTTTTTAAAATTTCTGACCTCAGAAGAAGTCAAAGGGGCATTTACAAACCCTGTTCCACACCCTCCCATTGGGACTTCTCTTAGTGGGAATAGACTAATTTCCTTATCCCATTTTTGGTTTTTATCCTCTGTCGTCTTTTTCCCATGTTTTGAGAAAAAATCCAGAGAGGGCTGTCTTTTAAGTGAACTTCTAGTGTTTCGATAAGGCATTTCTAGGGAGAAGTCATTTCTCTGAGTAGTAGCTGTGGTTACCAAGGGAACGGAGCTCAGGGCAGGAAGGGCGGTGAGGGGAGGGCATAGTGCCTAGGCTTGGTCCTCCAAGGGCAGAGCGTAGGCGGGGTTTGCTGCCGGGACCGGCAGAAGAGGGGGCAGTTCTGGGGGATACCAGAGGGGAGCGTGGGCAGCCTGCATGGGGCTGATGGCGGCTGAGTCAGCGGCTCCCGGCAGAGACAAAGCAGCAGCGGCAGCACCCATCGCAGCCGGCACAGGCAGGGCAGCCGGGGATCAAGCAGTGGGGGAAGCGATTGGAGATAGTACGGCTGGGACCGACGGGACCCCCGGCACGGTTGGGGCGGTGGTCTTAGACCACACGTCAGGAGGGACCCCCGGCATGGCCTTTAGGGCGGCCACGGACCAGGCGGCCGGGGCAGACAAATTCACCAGCAGGGCAGGGCTGGGGTGTATGCGGGGACCAGTGCAGCTGCCGCGGGCTGCGAGCCGGCACTTGGGACGGGAACCGGGGCCGGCGGGGCTGCCGGAGGCTGTGAGCCCGCGCTGGGGGCGGGCGGAGCTGAAGAGGGACCCGGGACAGGGGGCTTGGCCACGAACAGTGGGAGCGCGAGCGGGAACGGAGGGGGCAAAGCCTGCAAAGGATCCCACTCTTTTTCCTTCTTTTCTTCTTGTTCCCCTTCCCTTTTCTTTCCCCTTTTTCTTTTCTCGTTTCATCTCGGGGGTTTCTGATACATGAAAGATTTTTATTTTCCTAAAATCTCCTGTCCAACATGTGGCATATTCTCTTTCTTTGGGATTAAACGGTTCCTTTGAATTTACAAATACATTTAGAGCCTGACAAATCCAGTTCTCAAAAGAGCTGTATCTGGGCCAATAAACGTGGTCAGATCTTATTTCCTTCTCTGCCCATTCTATCATGCAAAATTGTATCATCTTTATCTTTTCCTTTCTTCCTGTACAAAGGTTTTTATCCCAGTTAGCTAACAAAATGCCGAGAGGGCTCTCGAGGTATTTCCGTTGGTAATTTTTTACACCCTCTTTTCTTCCTTGTATCCAACTTACTGATTTTCTGTCCCATTTTTCAAGATTTTATCTATTCATCCCCCACCTCTGTTTTTCACTTTCTCTTACAACCTAAAGACCACTTACTTCTATCTATGCACGCACAAAAAATCCCTTCTATCCCACACAACTATTCAATACAATACACCTCCCTCCAAGGAGATATAACAATCAACATTACATGTGCTTTCATCCATCTACTCTTACTTCATTTCTCCTTCACTTTTACACACTCTTTCACACCCTTAGGACATGAAGCCAATCCCTGTCGCCAGAGAATCGCGGCTCTGTGTAGCCCCCCTCACCTTGGGTTTGGTCTCTGGGTTCCAGTATTGCTGGGCCTCTGAAGAGGGCCCAGAATCTGGTTGCCTCTGGTGCCGATCCACCTATTAAGTTAATTTGCGTGTCACTTACACTTTTACTATGACCCCCCTCCACACGCCTGGAGGGAAAAGGCCTGAATTGCAGGTCACACACATGTTCTGCCATAGCCCCCACCCGCCCGGGGGAACAATGGCCTGTTTGCGGGTCACTTACACCTCTTGCCACAGTCCCACCCGCCCGGGAAGCTGAGGCAGATTTTGTGTGTGACTCACTCTCACACAACAAGACAACAATAGGGTACCTTTTACTTTCAAATCACCCATTGCAATTTTAGGTGTTACTGGCCAGTCCCAGTGCTCTTGGATATCCCCTCAATACAGCTGTGTTGTCCAACCCTAGATGCTCTTGGGCATAACCTCAATCCAGCAGAACCCTGGGTGCTCTTGGGATATTAATCCCTCAACCCAGCCAAAGTTTTAGTCCTGGATGATCTTGCACACTTACCCCTCAATCCAGCAGACTTTTTGCTTCCTAGGGGTCCCACCCCTTCTCTAAGACTCAGTCCCAGTTTCCCTGGGGGGATTATCTCACTCTTCTTACCATCCGCTTTGTCTCTTTACTGGCCGTTTTTCTCGCGAAAGAACGGAAACGCAGCATAGGAGACTCCGCACTCGCTTAGCAGGTCTGGGATAACCAGCTGCCTCTCATTCACACACATTCATCCCCCCCCTTAACCGCCCCGTCCAAACCAGTACTTACCTGTCCTTTGTCCTTGGGTCTTTGTCTTCGTGTACACTTTAGTCTTAGGGGCTAATTACCGCGGTTTTAGGGAATCTTTTCCCATTTCTTTGTTTTATTGCCTCCTTTTGTCCATTGATCGTAACCTGCATCTGTCGGTCACAGCAGGGGAACAAAGAGGGAGGCTGCCAACTAGGCAGGGTGCGCCATCCTCACCCTGATTCCACTGAGGCACCGGCAGTGAGGTGTTTTAACCATCCTCTGCTACCATAATTGTGAAAAACGCCAATCACTTGTTTTTAAGATTTTGAAAGTTTAATAGTAAGTAAGATGGTTATAAAAACAGAATTAGAGTAAAAAAATTGAACAATTAGAGTTAGGACAATACGAGACAATAAAAACAAAGTTACAGACGTCTGGGTTCCTCCCCGAGCAAAAAAAGTTCCAGAGAAGGACCCCTGTTAACAAAGGATTATCTCTGTCCTGGTTTGGGGCAAATTTGGGAGAAAACCCCTGTATAGGATCCCTCCAAGGAAGCAAACCCAGGTGGCCCCTCCCTCCAACCAGTCTGGTAAAAAAAAAAAAACCTCTTTGGAGAAAAGTGGAAAAAACTATTTTACTAAACAAATGTGCATACAAGTATAAAGAATGAATAATATGAAACAATAAAACCTCTCCTTCTGAAGTGAGATGGCAAATTGAGAAAGTCCTTGCTGTGGGTGGAGCTTGGCTCTCTCTCTCTCAGTCTCTCCTCAGTCCCAGTCCCTCCGGCGCTGCTGGAAAATGCCGAGGTACAGGCCCCGGTGGGCCGCAGGTGCAGCCCCCAGTGCTCCCCTGGGTTTTCAGTCCAGAGTAGGTTTAAACAGTTCCAAGAAAAAGGAAAAAAAAAAACAGTCCAGGGAACTTCTCTGCCCTAGCTAGCTGAAACTAACTAAAAGCAAAAAAAATCTCTGTCCTGCAGTCTCCAAGCCTCCGCCGAACACACCGTCCAGAGAAGAATGTGGAGGAGTCAGGCAGTTTTCTCAAAACAAACTCCGCGCTTCTCCTTGCTCTTAGAACCAGTCTTAAAGGCACAGGACTCAATATACAGCACAAACAGAACAGACGATTGGGGATACAAGCATCATAAAGTTACCCTAGGACAATCTCTTAAAAGCAATAGCCTGTTGAATATTCATACATTTCATACATGATGCATAAATTCCATTCAAACAAAGAATTGTCTCTGGTTAGTATCACTTTTTTCCTTTAATCTCTATGGCGTCTTCAGGGCTGTGCAACGCAGGAGAAGTTGGTCTCTTCTGATAAGGAAGTAGTAAATTCTTTTTTCTCTGAAAGATTTACGTTTTCCTGTGGTTGGTACATAAAAACTACATTTTAACTACAAAACTACATTTACCATACTATCAAAATATTAATACAACATTAACAATCAATACAACATAATACATATAGTAAATATCTTGCGTAGAGCCATATAATATGCACTTTTCACAAAAGAGTTGCCCTCCCAAATCTCCCTAATCTAGAGAAATGTGATTACTAAATGTTTCAGGAATCAGAATTTATGTGTAGTGAATCAGCAATGACTTTTGCAAATCTATAAACTAATGACTTCACAAATTTGTAGTTTGCATATTGCAATAGAATCTGTCGGGGTTTTACCTTTTACGTGTTACGATTGTTTTCTTCTGTAGAGAAGGAATTCTAATATATGTGTGAAGCATTTTGTTTTGTTTTCTAACAAATGGAAGTAGTTGTATTTTGCTTTGTCGGGTGAATGTAGTACAGTTTGTTCCGCTGTAATGGTTTTAATTTGATAAAACCGGGCGGAAACACCAATTAATGTAGGGGTTTTAGTGTTAATATTTTTGTGGGAGGAAGAGATTAGGAGAAAAATAAACAAAGCAGGTTTACGCTTAAAAATGAACAAAAATAGTTTTATTAACATATATTAAAAGACTGAGAAAAGAAAAAAAAAGTTGAGAAACAAGAAAAAACTTAAACAGAATGATACCTTAAAACACGCTTCTTTCCTCTTACAAACTATTAACTTTCTTATTGAACAACACAGAAAGACACAACTTAGGATTTTCAGTCAGTTTTACCACTTAGGCATAACTACTCATTACTCTAGGAGAAGAGTCCTTCTAAGATCTTTTTATGAAGGCGTTTGCCACAAGACAAAATAGTCCAGTGCTCTCAATGTTACACATTCTGCTGCCGCCCGGAGTTTTCACAGACTGTGATGTTCTATCCACAGAGCTTCTTAGTGTATCTGGGGTATTATTTACAAATACTTCTTCTGATCTAAAATTATCTTTGTCTCAAAAGGCTGAGACCTCCTTTTGACCCAGGAGTGTGGGTTTCAAAGTTCCCAAATAAATCTCTATTACATCAGTCCTTAATTTTGATTAGAATAGCATTCTACCCAACTAATACTAAGATGCTGCAAAGAACAGTTCATTTCTTCATAATTTACCTTAGAAAAGTCCAGTTAAAAATGTTTACTTCTTCAATCCTATTCCAATATTATTACTTCTTTCACTTCTCATCTAACTGACTTCATGCCGTGTCTGTTCCATGTACCTTCTGGTTTTCTTCTTTCTCTTAAGGAAGAATTGTGCTTTAAAAGTTCTGTGTTGCTAAGAAAGAGTTAAATATGCCCGGGCTTACAAAGGCCACGTGCACATGCCGGGCTGCAGGGCTGAAGAAAAAATGCAAGGCCTTGCTGATAAAGGAAGCTGGTAAAGGTCCTTTTTTCCACCCCTCGGTCTCATCTAGGGCAGTCCAGCTCAAAGTTGTTATGGAGCTGCAGGCTTGCTTTCTCCGCTGCCAGCGATGATTAAGCTGGGCCATGTTTTGGCCCCTTCTGCTGTGGTCTGAGCATATGGCCCCACACTGCTGAGCTGCAGCTGCCCCTCTCCCCTGCCAGCAAGCAAGGGAAAGGGGCTCAGCCGGCCCAAGCTCTCTCTGTTCAGGCAGCAGCCCTCAGACACCCGGCCAGGCCTGGCCCAGCCGCCCAAAAGGGCAGCAAGGCCCAACCCGAGGCCACCCACCACCTCTGATGTTACCTCATTGCTGACTCTAAAGCGAGAGAGGGAGGTGGTCTCAGCAGATTAGTTTTAAATGTTCCTTCCAAAGTCACACTGACACTTCTCATTGGTCAATTTAGCTGCCAATATCTCAGCCTGCTTTTTGATAGGTCCTTGTCCTCCCCCCTCAACCCACTCTACAGTCAGGGCAGGGAAAAACATTTTACATTTCTCTATATCTAGAAAACAAAATTGTGCTAACCCATGATATCTGCTTTCAAGCAGGGTTTTTGAAGTACTCGTCATTCTTTTCTATACTAACTGGTGGGATTTTGTGGTTTTTTTATCAGTTTTTTTTCAATGAGTTCCTGTGGATGACTGATCTGATGCATAACTTGCATTGAGAATATGAGGAAAAGTATGAGCCTTAATATTTGGCTGTCTTATTGCCTAACCATCCTCTGTTTACTGAATGCATCCAGAATAACAGAATATGAAGAGACTTCTCATTGACCATGAAAGAAAAAATCTTTTGTTTCACTTCATTGTTTATTTTAACTAAGTCTCAAATCAGACTATATTTTCTGATTTGTTTTTCAGAGTGATATAACTGAAAGTGCTTCTCCTATATTTGAGGAAGAACAAATTGATGATTGGATGGTATATTAATACGTAGCTGTTGTATTACGAGAATAAGAAGATATTTGGGGAGTTGGAAAGAACTGGATTTTCACCCTAGTCTAGCAGCTTTGCTGCTCACTTAAACACAGATGAATGAAGACCCCATTTGGAAAATCACCAGGTCAGCGGTCCAGAGCTGATGCAGGTGAGGTGTTACTGAATTTGAGGGTTGTGGTTTTTCAGTGGGTAAAAAAGTGTCCTTATAGATTTTTCTTATGTACTCATGGTTTTATGAAGCTGTTACTGTTTGGTTTTGATTCGGAGGGTTGATGGTTGTTGGATTTTTTTCTTTTTAAGATAAGAATTATTGGAATTGTGGAATTGAAAGGATATACATAAATTTAAGATGTACAGATTTACATTTATGAAGTTGTACTGGTTTTGGCTGGGATTGAGTTAAATTTCTTTGTAGTAGCTGGCATGGTGCTATGTTTTGGGGTGCTATGTTTTGGATTTGTGCTGAAAACAGTATTAATTAACACACTGATGTTCCTGCTGAACAGTGTTTACACAGCATCAAGGCCTTCTCTCTTTCTCATAATGCAAGAGAAAGATAAACATAGATGGTGATGCAATTATTTGCTGCAAGTTTCCTAATTTCAGGTGTAGATTAGGAAAGTGTACCAGGTAGTCATTATTAGGATACTGCAAAACCAACCTTAGTTTAAGACAATTTTATGGGGTGCAGACTTTGAAATGTTATCTCCCCTTAGTTTTAACCATTCCCCTTTCACTAATAAGGAGAGATAAATACGAAGAGATAAGTGAAAAAATAACAGATTACTAAAAGAAAAATGGCAATAACCAAGAAAACAGCAATAACCACTAGATACAAAGGTGCTGAGTTATATGGTCCTCTCCCCAAGAACAAAGAAAACAATATGGCCATCTGGACAGCCTAGTGGCCCGGAGGACAAAGACAAGATGGCAGAGAAGCCCTCTTCTCCAGACCCTGCAGCCAAAAGAGAGAACAAAGGAAAACAACACAGCAACCAAGCCTCTGCAGTTCCAGAACTCCCTCTCCACCCCCAAACAACAGGAGCAGGGAAAAAGAAAACCTGGAAAAAATATTTTTGTCCAAAAGGCTCCAGTGCTGCCGAAACACTGGAAGAAACTTCCTGGCAGTTGCACACCCAACCCTCCCCTCAGTGGCTTGAAACTCATGGAGAGTGGCTCCAATGCTGCTGAAATGCTGATTCTGCTGAGGCAGCATGAGGCAGGGGCTCTCTTGCTCTTTTCTTGCTGAAAGACCTTGCAATGTGATATAAATTAAAATTATACTGAGTTTGTTGTATTTTATTAAAATATTTTTTTAAAAAAAACAACTGTGAGAAAAAGAGCTATCAAAAGCACAACTAGGTCAAGTGACAAGAAGCTGGAATTAGAAATTCAAATCAGTAGTAAAGACTTAGAAGTGGTAGCTTCTTTTTAAAAGCTTGTTTTCCTCTGTCCTGCCTGTCTGCCTACAAAGGTGCAAAGAGCATAGTTGCATCTCAAACACTGTCAAGGTGTCCTGGTTCCAGCCAGGACAGAGTTAATTTTTTTCAGTAGCTGGGAGGGGGTATGACTGGGGTCTGGAGGTTATTCTATATCACCTCATGTCATTGCTGGCGGCAGGGGAAAGGGCTCTTTTACGAGGAGAAGGGGCTCCTTCCGGAAGAGAAAATATGGCAGAGGGAGCCTTCTGGTATTGTCTGTTATTGTGGAGCTTTTCCATGTGAATAATTTCTTTTCTTGTGCACCCTGTTATTAATATTGTTGCTGTTACTGTTAATTTTCTTATCTTATTGCTGTTTCCAGTAAATTGGTCTTATCTCAACCCGTGATCTTTGCCTTATGTGCCTCCAACTCTCCTCTCCAGCTATCCACAGTGGGGAGGAGGAGGTGAAAACAGGGGAGCAAAAGACAAGTGTGTGGTTTGGAGAGTCGGTGGGGGCACTGAATTGGAGAGCACCATTCCTAAACCACAACACAAGGCCACAGAAGGAACTTGCCATAACATAAGCCACCACAGTGGGAACTTGAGATAAGCACAGAAGGGAGGAATTTGCAACAGGAAGGCACTAATTCCAGGCCTGGTGAGGCAAGATCTGGTTAGCACATCCTGGTTAATGCATTTGTACAATAATTCCCATTGTGGAAAAGGGAGCAACTGCTCATACACATATCACCCCAAGTTATGGGAACAGCATCTGTGACCACTCTCTGATACTTGGAACTTGGACTGTATAAAGATGGTACCCTCAGAAGAACAACTCCAGGACCCCCACCACTGAGAAGCTCAGGGTGAAGAAGGACCAATGGGATGCTGCTGTATTCATGGGTGATGACTGTCTTCTGCTTGATATCTCTCTCCACCCTTTACTCTTTTCTATTTCTTTCTATCTCTCTACCTCACATTTATTGTAAAATAAAATCCATGTTGCATATGGTCTCATTTGCTACTCGGTCAGAGGCATCTCTCACTAATCAGATCTTACCAAAACAAAAAGCTTTTATTTGCTGTAAAGTAGGTTTAAAAGAGGAGAAAAATATATTTGACTGAAGTATCCAGGTTTTTGAAGTTTACCTCTACTGGGAAACAGAGTTAATAGTTCCATCTTGAGAAATAAATGATAACACCCAAAATGGAGAAACAAAGGAAAGCCAAACTTGTTTCTTATTTTTTCACAACAGTAGGGCATGTGTCTGCAATCTCAGTAATTTTGTTAAAATATAGACCAGCCTCCCAAGATATAGTTTCAGTAGATCAATCAGCTCTTTAGTGTTTGGCATTGTGCTTGTGCTTCTAATTAGAGCATGTTTCTTCTAATTAGAGCATGTTTCTCCTCAATATAGGTGAATCCTGATTTTTTTTTTTATTAACATAATCCAGTTTAATTGTCTGTGAGGTAAGTTGTGATTACCCTTGTGTCCTGGTTATAAGTATTGTCGTTGCTGTTCGTTTTTCTTATTTCATTGCCATTTACAGTAAATTGTTCTTATCTCAAGCCGTAATCTTTACTGTTTTGTCCCTCCCATTCTCCTCTCCATCCCACCATGTGGTACATGGTCTGGGGTGTTTTCGGTGGGAACACTAAATTGGGGAATACCATTCCTAAACCATGACACCTTGTGTTTACATTTATATTTCAACTTTTTGAGCCTAGTGATCGCTCGTTTTATGCTATACAAATGTAATGCATGGTCCTTTACAGTCCTTCCTAGCTGTTACTAGTACTGTCCTTGGGAATGATGAAGAGGTCCCACTCCCAGATTTGACTACTTTAAGATGCAATGAAATCTTTTGGGAGAGTCAGGAATTCATTTTACCACTCTTCTGGTCCAGTTTCCCAAACTCTTAGAGTTGGCATTGGGTAGGCAATATTAGGTGTGAATAAACACATCTCTGAAATTTTCAGGTTGCTCAAAGTAATTCTGAAAGACATCAAATCAAGATTAATTCTCATGTGATTGTATGGTGTTTCCACAGCAGATACTGAAATATAATTTTAAAATGTCCAGCTTTTCCTGCCTGTCATACAGATGGGATATTCTGAGAAATAAGCAGCTATGGTATGTTTTGAAGAGTCCATCTAATTTTGATACACTGAATCGAGAGTACCATCTGATATGATGACAAAAACATTGCTAGTAGCTTTCTCCCATCCCTCTTCCTTTTCTCTCCTCCTACCTGCCCCAGTTGAAATGTGTATACTTCTTCTACAGTCCACACCTTCAAAGAATACTTATTTTATTTCTGTGTTGTCTTACCCTATTTATTTCTCTGTGAGTAAGGTAGAAGCATTCAGAAACATGGGTCCTAGTTTTGCTATTGAATTTAACAGTATTTTAAGGATACATTTGGTAGAATTAATCCAGGCTCGAAAGGCAAAGGCCAACTGGCAATTAAATGCTTAATTCTTTTGTTCTTGACTTTTTATTATTGAAAGTATTTGGGTTTTTAGTCATGAGAGATTGAGCCATATATATATTATTCTTCCTCAGATCTATCCAAGTTTGAGTCCTTGCTGCTTATTATAAAGAAGCATAAAACAAATCAAATCACTTTGTGTGTTTGTTTTTTGGTTTGTTTTTTTTTTTGCTGATATTCAGTATTAACTTCCAGTTTTATATTCATGGCAAATTATATCAACACTGTTTATTTTTAATGCTGTCTAAAACATGGAATTTCATGGAATGTGCAAGTTGAAACAGTATCACTTGTCATTCCATAGTCAGGACAAGGTAAAGGATATGAACTTAAATACATTCAATGGCATTCATGGTATATAGAATCTGATAACGCTCCGTTATTGTTTTCTAATTACTGTTATCACCTTTGAAGTCACATTATTGCTTGACACCAAACCAAGCTTGATCCCAAAATACTTGATACACTAATTTTTCACTTTAAATACTTATCTGAATGTATTGTTGTACTGGGTTTGCGTGGCAAGGTTTTGGTAGCAGGGAGCTACAGAGGTGGCTTCTGTGAGATGCTGCTGGAAGCTTCACCTTATGTCTGGCAGAGCCAATGCCAGGCGGCTCCAAGACAGACCCACCACAGGCCAATGTTGAGCCAATCAGCAATAGTAGCAATGCATCTGGAGTAATATATTTAAGAAGGGGAAAAAAAGTTATTGCACAGAAGTAATTGTGGCCAGAGAAGAGAGGAGAATATGGGAGAAGAACAACTCTGCAGACACCAAGGTCAATGCAAAAGGAGGAGGAGGACGTGCTCCAGGTGCCAGAGCTGAGATTCCTCTGCATCCTATGGTGAAGACCATAGTGATGTCAGACTTTCCCCTTGCAGCTCATGGAAACCCCAGGGGGTTCAGAGATCCACCTGCAGCCCATGGAGGAGACCCACCCTGGAGCAGGCAGATGCCTGAAAGAAGGCTGTGAACCTGTCGTAAGGCCGTGCTGGAGCAGCCTGTTCCTGAAGGACTGCACCCCATGGAAGGGACCCATGCTGGAGCAGTTCATGAAGAACTGTAACTGGTGGGAGGGACTCATGTTAGAGAAGTTTGTGGAGGACTGGCTCCTGTGGGAGGGACCCCACACTGAAGAAGGGGAAGGACTCCTCTCTCTGAGGGGGAAGCAACAGCAGAAACAACGTGTGATGAACTGACCCTAACCCCCATTCCCTGTCTCCCTGCACCACTGGGGGGAAGGAAGTAGAGAATCAGGAATAAAGTTAAGCTTGGGAAGAAGGGAGGAGTGAGGAAAAAATGTTTTTAAGATTTGGTTTTACTTCTCATTATCTTTCTCTGATTTGATTGGTAATAAATTCAATTAATATCCACAAGTTGAGTATTTTTTGCCTGTGATGGCAATCGGTGAATAATCTCTCCCTGTCCTTATCTCAACTTATGAACCTTTCATTGTATTTTCTCTCCCCTATTCAACTGAGGAGGGAAGTGAGAAAGTGGCTTTGGTGGGCACCTGACATTCAGCCAAGGTCAAATGACCACAATTACCCTTGAAATTGTTGGCAAATTTTAAAATGTCTTCCTTTGAATTGGACACTTGACAGTGAATGACTAATGTCAATTATGCTTCTGTCAGAAGCCATTTAGGTGGTACTAGACATTTCAGGATGATTTGTGTAAGCAAAGTTTCTGCTTTGCTTGTTATGTTTGGCATTCTCTGCTAAAGGTGACTATCAACATCATCAGCTAATCGTGCCTGACGCATTTGGTGGCCTTCGATGACAGAATTACAGAGGTGGTGGATGAAGGAAGAGCAACTGACATCACCTACCTGGACTTGTGCAAAGCATTTGACATCCTGGTCTCTAAACTGGAGAGACATGGATTTGATGGGTGGACCAGTCAGTAGATAAGGGATTGACTGGATGGTTGCTCTCAGACTTGTGGTCAACAGCTCAAGGTCCAAGTGGACATTAATGGCAAGTGGTGTTCTTCAGGGGTCGGTATTGGGAAGAGCACTGTTTACCACTTTTTTCAGTGACATGGACAATGGGATTGAGTGCACCCTCAGCAAGTTTTCCAACAACATCAAGCTGTGTGATGTGGTCGACAGACTGGAATGAAGATGCTATCCAGAGGGACCTTGACAGGTTTGAGAGGTGGGTCTGCAAACCTCATGAAGTTCAACAAGGCCAAGTGCAAGGTCCTGCACCTGAGTCGGGGCAATCCCAAACACAAATACTTGCTATATGAAAAATGGATTGAGAGCAGCCCTGAGGATAAGGAGCTTGACATGAGCCATCAATGTGTGCTTGCAGCCCAGAAAGTCAATTGTATCCTGGGCTGCATCAAAAGAAGTGTAGCCAGTAAGTTGAGGCAGGTGAATATCCCCCTCTACTCCATTCTGATGAGACCCTACCTGGAGTACTACTTTCAGATCTTAGACCCTGAACATAAGAAAGACATGGATCATCTAGACCGAGTCCAGAGAAAGGTCACAAAAGTGATCAGAGGGATGGAACACCTCTCCTAGGATGACAGGCTGAGAGTTGGGGTTATTCAACATGAGGAAGAGAAGGCTTCAGGGAGACCTTATAGCAGCCTTCCAGTACCTAAAGGGGGCCTACAAGCAAGAGAGAGGGACTTTTCACAAGGGCATGGAGTGATAGGACAAGGGGTAATGGCTTTAAACTGAAAGAAGGTAGGTTTAAATTGGATATTAGAAAGAAATTCTTTACTGTGAGGATGATGAGACACCAGAGCAGGTTGCCCAGAGAAGTTGTGGATGCCCCATCCCTGGAAGTGTTCAAGGTCAGGTTAGATGTGAAGGTGTCTCTGCCCATGGCAGAGGGGTTGGAACTAGATGATCTTAAAGGTCCCTTCCAACCCAAATCATTATATGATTTTATTATATGTTAAACATTAATGTATTTAAATATTTTTATTTGCTTTTAAATGTTTTAAGACATTAAGACATAATAATCCTTACAACATCATGTATGTACAAATAAATATTTTTGTAAAGAAACCATACAAGCTGTTTGGAATTTTAAAAGGCTTCTGCACACCTGATTTGTTGCCTTAGTGTAAGATAAGGTTTATGTCTACCTTATGCTGTGAGAGTTTATTTCTCCTGTTAATACCCAGAGAATAAAACAAAATATACAGAATGAAAGATATCCTAAAACATCAGAAGTTTAATATTCCTATTCCTGTAGGAAAAACAAAAACAGAAAGGCATTTCTATTGTGAATTTGTTCTAATGAGCTTTACCACTTGTCATGGTTTGACACTGGCCAAGCACCAAGCACCCATGATTGCCACTCACTCACCCTCCCCTGCTACAGCTGGGCAGAGGAAAGAAAAAAAAATTAATGAAGTGTTCATGAGTTGAGATAATGACCGTAAGAAAACACTCCAAGGGCAAAACAGGCTCAATTTAGAAGTACAAAGTGAATTTATTACTAACAGAATCAGAGGAGGATAATGAGAAGTAAAATAAGCCCTTAAAAACACCTTTTTTCCTGCCAACCCCTCCCTCTTTCCCATCAACAATGCAGAGAGACAGGGCATGGGGGTTTTGGTCAGTTCATCACCCGAGATCTTCCACTGCTCAGGGACAGAAGTCCTTCCCCTGCTGCGCTGTGTGGTCCCTCCCATGGGAGACAGTTCTCTGTGAACTTCTCCAACGTAGTTTCAATCTCACAAGCAGCAGTCCTTCCAAAACTACTGCAATGTGAATTCCCCCCATGGGCAAACAGTCCTCCCAAAACTGCTGCTGCATGGGTCACTCTTGCATGGGGTGCAGTCCTCCAAGGACAGGCTGCTCCAGCCTGGAAGCAGGGGCTTATCTCCCTGTATTTAGCACTGTTGCAGCCTCACTTTAAGTACTGTGTGCACTTCTTGGCCCCCCAATTAAAAAAATTATGTGAAGGTCCTTGAATTGCCCCCAGAGGAGGGCAACAATACTGTTGACAGGACTGGAAGGAATGTCCTATGAGGAATGGCAAAGGACTTTTGGCTTATCTAGCTTGGAAGAAAAAAGGCTAAACTGTGATCTCATTGCCCTCTACAGCTTCCTAAGTAGGGGAACTGGAAAGGGAGGTGCTGAGCTCTTCTCTCTTATCCAGTGATAGGACACATAGGAATGGCTCAAAGCTGCATCAGGGGAGGTTTAGACTTGACATTAGGAAGCATTTCTTTACCGAGAGGGTGGTCAAACTCTGGAACAGGCTTCCTAGAAAGGCAGTCGATGCCCTGAGCCTGTCAGTGTTTAAGAGGCATTTGGACATTGCTTTTGTGGTCTTCCTCTGTGCTCACTCTAACAGGTCCATATCTTTCTTGTGCTCGATTCTTCATGCACCTTGTTACCATCTCTTCTTGTAAGTAGGCTATATTCACATTCTTCATCTAAATGCTGTAACCTTTTATTAAATTGGGCACTACCTTAAGCTACCAACACAAGAAACTGAGCAGAACTCAGTTTACTTAGTTGGTTTTTCTCTAGAGCTAGGTATACGAACAAGCAAGTTCTTGAAATCAGTCAGGACTCGTCAAGCTCATTTTTATCTGACAGCAAAATAGGGTAGTCTACTTTCAAACTCTCAGTTCAGTGTTGTAAATATTTGTTAGTTTGGTACACGCAATTTCATTAATGAAGATTGTGTATGAATAGTCAAGAAATTTTGCACGTAAGTGAATTTGAGAGAAAAAAAGACATCTAGCTGGAGAACTTGAGTTTTATCAAAAATAAGAGGTGCCTAAGGTGAACACTTACTCAACAAGGCAAACACTCATTCTGAGTAGAGTGCTGTCATGGGTTGGCACAGTTTGGTTTTTTAGTCATAGGGGAATGTGGAATGATTTTCTGGGTGAGGACCTAGGAATTGCTTTAGAAAGGATAGGGACCTATCAGAAGGCTAGTTTGGTATATTGGCATCTATTTTGACTACTGAGAATGTCAAATGCAACTTTGGGAAGTACCCATATAAAAAAACCTGATTTTCTGAAGGTCAGCCCTTTTCCCTTTGGCCAGAGAGAGAGAAAGGTAACATCACAGGGCAGCCAGGGGCCAGCTGGGCCCTGCTGTCCTGTCCGGGCAGCTGGGGCCAGGCTTACCCAGGCCCAGAGGAGCAGCCCTGCCTGGGCTGTGCCTCTGGGCCCCATCTGCTGCCATCGAGGGGGAGCCAGGCAGGTCTGAAGGCTGGGGGCCTGGCTGGGCCAGGGCCTGCCCTGATTCACACTGAGGAGTGGGCCAAAAAGGCATTTATGATCCTGCCTGTTTTATTTTGATTCCAAACTGCCCAAGTCCTCTGATCTCTGATCTTTTTGCCTGAATTCTTCCCTCCCCCTCACCAGCATGGCCTGGAAAATCTTAACACCATGAGCTGCAATGAGAGAAAAAAAAGACTCTGGGCAGATTGAACCCTTTCCTGGCAACATGAAGCTTCCAAGGCCTGACCCTTCCCTGAGAGAAAAAAGAAAGGGACAGAGTGAACATAGGGAAGAAACAGCATGAAGTCAGTGGAGCGAGAGTGGAAAGACTATTGGGACATTGGGACAGGGGGTTGAGGAGTTTGTCATTCCATCCTTATTGAGCCATGGAAATGAATTTTATATGTAGATTATCCCTTTAAATCATGGGAAAGATATGCATTTGGGGAGATGATTGTTTAGATTTGTGTGTGGATTTGAGCAAAGGTGTTTGTGATGGACTAAGTGAAATTACCCCATAAGATGCTTGAACAGAGATAAAGATGAGAAGTCCTCTGCGCCAGTGAAGAAGTGAGAAGATATCTCTGTTCCTCGAGATGTAGAATCCTTTGCTTTTGGGGTTATTAATCTTTCAACGGTGACACCCCAGCATGCAAAAGTCTAAGACCCATGACCCATAAGCAGCTTGAGAAACTGCTAATGGGAGGGATCACGAAAGCAGGTTTCCCCAGGCAGCTGTTTTTGTGACAGTTAAAAAACCCAGAAGAGAACTGTTCTAGGTTGTGAGTGGGATCCATAACTCTAAGAGAGACTCTTCTCCTAAAGAATTGATGAAAGACTGTTGTCAGATGGTGAAACTGACTGAAGATTGCAAGTTTTGTCTCTATGTTGTTTTGTAGGAAAGTGAACAGTTTGTAAGGGGAGGGAAGAGTGTTTTTGGAGTTTCATTCTATTTTGTTTTAGATTCTTTCCCAACTTTCTTTTTCCATTATTTTAGTGTGTGTTAATAAAACTATTTGTTCATTTTTAAGCTTGAGCCTGCTTTGCTTTTCTCCTAATCTTTCTTCTAAAAAAATAAGAGAATAAACATTAGGACCATGTCTTGGATTATGTAACTTAAAAATGTGTATTCTATTTCATCTGTTGAAAGCTGTTTTTTGGGAGATGTTTTATCCTTATCTCTCGTGACTCCAGGGTGGAAGGGGGCTGATGCCTTCTGATAATGGCCCAGCCATTAAAACCAGGTGGGGCAGTGTTTCTTATCTCTTTCACCCCCCTCCAGGGGGACATCTTCTGAAAATGGCCCATTAGGGCCCACAAATGGCATGACACACTCCATCATCCCATTGTGAGATGCTCTGCCCAGTGGGGGAGAAGCCAACTGTTCCTAGCTAGATAAAAAATGGGACTGAAGGACACAAGGTATCCAGTTTTTCCACTGGATGCCTGGAGGAAGACTGGACCCATCTTGTCACCACTGGACTTTCTACAGGACCATCTCTACTCCACAGAACCACATCTGTTACTCCAGGAGGACTTATTTGGACTGCTTCCAATACACTGAGCAACAGGGTGCCGGGTCGTATCCCTGACTCTCTCAGGTTTTTTTCAGGATTTTTGTTTGCTTCCTTGCTTGTTTTTTTGTACTACTACATTTGTGTTTTTCTTTTTTTTAAATATTCCTAGTAAAGAACTGTTACTCCTATTCCCATATATATTGCCTGATAGCCCCTAATTGCAAAACTGTTATAATAATTTGGAGGGAAGGGGTTTACATTCTCCATTCCAAGGGAGGCTCTAGCTTTCCTTAGCCGACAACTGTCTTTCAAAACCAAGACAAACCACTACACTATATTTGACAACCAGAATTTGGTGAACGGGAAACCAATACAAGTGCATAGCATCTCCTTTGTATTTTTTGCAGCTTCTGTAATAGATCTTCCTTTTGTGTATCTTTAGGGCTACTTTTGTTTTAGGTGGCTAAATGTGTTGCACTGTATGGTAAGATTCAGTGTCTCTGAGCAGAGGTCAAAAAACAAGTTTTGTGTTGAACCATACTGCTAAATATATGGGTATGCTTTTTATTGTTTTTTAACTATGTGAACTGATTTAGTTAAATCTTACTTTTTCTCATCAACCAGTAATTGAAAATATAAAATCTGTGTGTTTGGTTTTTTTTTACTTTGTGAGAACACTTTTTTTTTTTTTTTTTTTTTTTTAATAAGTATATTTTAAAACTTGTTTCCTCATACAACAAAGGGGTGGCTAATGGCATGGTGACAATGCTTGTTCATTTGGTGCAGTCAAGTCTCAAAAGTCTTTTGGGTTTCCATTCATTCTTTTTGAGATATCTTTTAATTTCTAGCTGTTCTTATAAACATGTTCAAGGGAAGTTCTATTTACTTGGTCTTTATTGCAAATAGCATCTTTACTGTAGCTATTTGCGTGGAGGGCTTAATTTTTGAAAACTTCAAATTCCAGCTGTTGTTAAAACTGGAGACGCATCTTTCCATGGATTCAGTACAAGCTTGAGTGTTGGAAACAAAATGTATGTAATCTTATTTTAATTCTGCCACTTCTGTCATGTGATATATGTCCTTTCATTTCTCCATAGGAAAATCCAAATATTAAAATATTTATGAAAACTGTTACAGTTAATTGCACTTTCAGTGCTTAACTCTTGTGTGACACTATTGCTATTATAAAAATTAATTTTCCAAATACATATGCCAAAGCTATGCTTGGAACATGCACATAATGTTTAAGAATTTGTTTGGATCTGTAGAGAAACCTCAATTAAGTATTTCTCTGTAGGTGTGAATTTAAATGTTCATAGATGAAATTCTGAACGTTTCTACAGATATATGAGAGATTTTTTTATTGATAACATGCATGTGTCCAACATTCTCTGACTGTTCTTTTAGATAGTCCATGTGTAGAAGGTTTAATGCCTTAATGCCAATGTTAGTTTAATGAAGTGTGGTGGGTTGACCCTGGCTGGATGCCAGGTACCCACCAAAGCTGCTGTGTCACTCTCCTCTGCAACTGGACATGAGAGAGAAAATATAGTGAACGGCTCATGGGTTAAGGATCAGGACAGATCACTCACTGATTACCATCATGGTCAAAAGAGACAGCTTAGGGATATTAATTGAATTTATTGCCAACAAAATCAAAGTAGCATAGTGAGAAGTAAAATAAATCTTAAAAACGCCTTCCTCCCATCCCTCCCTCCATCCTGAGCTCTACCTCCTCCCTGCCAGTGGTGCAAAGAGGTGGGGAAAGGGGGTTACAGTCAGTTCATCACAGGTTGCTTCTGCCATTGCTCAGGCAGAGGTATTTTACCTGCGCCAGCATGTGGTCCTGCCCATGGGAGACAATTCTCCACAAATTTCTCCAGTGGTAGTCCTTCCCATGGGCTGCAGTTCTTCATGAACTGCTCCATCATGGGTGCCTTCCATGGGGTGCAGTCCTTTGAGAACAGGCTGCTCCAGCATGGGTCCCCCGTGGGGTCACAAGTCCTACCAAGAAACCTGCTCTAGCGTGGGTTCCTCTCTCTATGGGTCTGCAGGTCCCTGCAAGAACCCTGCTCCAGCACAGGTTTCCTACAGATTCACAGCCTTCTTTCAGGCATTTGCCTGCTCTGGTGTGGGTCTCCTCCATGGACTGCAGGGGGACAGCCTGCTTCACTGTGGTCTGCACTATGGGCTGCAGGGAAATCTCAGCTCCAGCACCTGGAGCACCTCCTGTCCCTCCTTCTGCACTGACCTGGGTGTCTGCAGAGTTGTTCGTCTCTCACATTCTTACTCCTCTCTTCTCTCGCTGCAATTACATCTGCACAATAACTTTTTTTTTTTTCCTTCTTAAATATGTTATCACAGAGGCGTTACTACCATTTCTGATTGGCTCAGCCTTAGCCAGCAACAAATCCATCCTGGAATCGGCTGGCATTGGCTCTGTCGGACATGGGGGAAGCTTCTAGCAGCTTCTCATGGAAGCCACCCCTGTAGTCCGTCCCACCCCCCCCCCCCCCCCCCCCACTGTGATAACCAGGCCATGCAAACCCAATACATGAATTTATTTATTTGACATTACATAGAACTTTGACTTAGCAGAATGATACAGCAATTTACTTAAATCACAGGGCAAGTACAAGTTACATTTAACAGAGTATAGCAGTTGCAATGTACAGTTGTATCAGAATACAAATGTGTCATTATTGGTCTCTATCACAATGCTGGGCATCCCCAGTTGATGTGAAGAAATATGTAGGTTGAAACCGACTCAAGGCTGTTGCTCTACTCAATGTTCTGTCTGTTGTATAGTTTTTTTTACCGTATATGCTATACTTAGTTTTTGTACTTGGTTTTGGTTCCATACTAAGTTTTTATAATGAGTTTGGTCGACCCATGTATTTACCCACCCATTCTGGCCTCACTAACGCAGGAATATATGTATTTGATGATATTATCAACTCAAGGGCAGATACAAAGCCATTTTAATTCCTTAACTGTTATAGCCATTTATCTATAACAAAGACTACCTTCAGTCTCCTTTGTGTTAAGTTCAGCTTTTTGTAACAGTTGTCATCAGTAACTCCCTAATTCTTCACTTAGCTCCATGAGTACATAGTCCTTGCCTGTCTCCTCAGCCTTCTTCCATTGTAGAAACTCATTGATAAATCACATCATGATGTGTTTAAACTTTTTTACTTGAAAAAGAGAGCTTTTCTATAAGATACCTTTTTGACATTGTGTATAAACACATTTTATTGTTCAATAATTCCATAATTTATATTGTAGGTCATGCAGGAGTCTCTGCGAGCATGATGAAGAAAAGAACTTCCCACAAGTAAGTTCCTAATACTTCCTCAAGTGTAGTTCTCAATAACTGGCAGTACCATTCTAGAAATGTATCTGTATTGTTCCAGTCATTTTGAAAAAAATGTGGAGCAGTATTCAAACGGTGTATGTGTGTAGAATCAGACTTTAACTCTTTTGGGAGGACAATGGGAATGAATGCACCATTGGTACAGTTATAAACATCATTTTGAATGTTATTCTGAGAGAAATTATTCTGTCGATAAAGTTCTGTAACTTATAATTCAGAAACAAGAGATTGCAAGCCAGAAATTTGGCATATGTACTCTAGGATTCATTACAGCTTTAGTTTTTGAAAAGGATTTTTTACCTTAAAAAAAATAATCACTATACTGTAGTATGGCTACTATTTGTGTGAAGGTTACTTGCTTATCCTATACATTCATCACATTTATTATTCACTACTAGAATTTGAGATAGTAGTTAGCTAAACATTGCTATGAGTAAACGTGAGAAGATATAGGTAGTAGCTTAGACAAAATTTACCTTCATTTCTAACAGCTAGATGTTGTATCTGGCTGCATCTCTGGTGAGTGAACTCTATAATAAGCTGGAAAAAAGTGAAATTTATTAAAATGCTATTAGCTATATTTTGAGTATGAAGTCCTATAATGCTGATATACAACAGGCATCAATCCAAAACAATTTGTCTGGCAGAAATATCTTCCATGTCTAACATTTGAATTAGTATTAACTATTTCCCAGACACAACACCTGATATAAAACTACTCTTAATTCCTTCCACCAACTCTTCACTATTCAGTCTTGTCTATCTCCTTACAAGGCAGAGATAAACATTTATTTGTCTAGAGACAGGTAGAGTTAAAATTTAATTTCTCTTGTTCTTTTTCAACCGCTCAGAGAAAGGAGTGTATGATGGGAAGACTATCAGAGGTGGGTTGCCTTTTGTACTTGAGGGTGGCTAGATATGTCTTTATTGTTGTTTTGATATACACATTTAAATACCTAAATAGGTTGTATATTTTTTAGCATAAAGGCTTTTATGGGACATATTAAGTCATGATCATAAGTCACATGATTTTGAGGCATTTAACTTAAGCACCTGAGTTTTATATTGATTTAGCCTAGTTTAATTGTTTAAGAATTGTTTGGCAAAGGTTTTATTTTGTACCAAACCAAGATGACTTTGTGTGCTGCTCAATGACTTCTCTGCAAATGACAGACACTAGTATAGAGTTGTTTTTATTTGACATTCATTGCTTATAATTTTGAAATGAACAGTAAGTAGCACTGCAGACATGTTTATAGTAAACAAGTGAGATATGAATCACTGTTTAAAAATGTATGCTGATACTACTATGAGCTGTTACAGCAGACCATGAATTAATAATGCACATTTTGTCATTGATTTAGTTATGATGACTTATACATTCCTCATTAAAAGAAAAAGAGGAACAAGTTACTGGCACTTGAAGATCATAGGGTAGATTCTATACTCAGTTCATAAGTTCATAGGGGAGAGAAGAGCCAACAGTATAGAACAAGACATAGTCCAGTAACTGAGGAAGGGATAAAATGAGCTGCGTGGATTAGTCTTCTAAATTCTTAACTAAAATGTCAGTTAACCATCGACCTTTTTGGAAGCGGGTCCCATGGTCAGCTACAAAAGGGCAGTTCTTCTGAATGTTCTGTCAGTGTCAATGGGTAGTGATGACCTTTGTGAAAAAAAAAGTTGACTCTATGTCAGATCAGTCAGTAGTCTCTTGGCTCTTATCCTTTCCACCCTTGGTGCATAATGAAATAGTGCACAGTATTTCAGTAGTATAACATCTTATCGGTTTCTCATAGTTGTCAGTTCAAGGACTTTGAGGTGGAGGTTCTATCTGCCACTTAACTATCACTGTGCTTATCCCCTGTGAATTTCTGATCACAGTTTAATTCGTTGTGGTGGATTATACTTGACTATGAGCCAAACTCGCACCCACCTGCTTACTCCCCTTCCTCAGTGAGGCAGGGGGAGAAAATAGAATGAGAAAGTTCATGGGTCAAGATAAAGACAGGAAGATTGCTTACTATTACTGATCGAATGGGAGCTTCAGACAAGCCCTGCCTTAGCCTCAGATTTTTGTCAGCAGCCTAAATTTAGGTGGCCTGCAACTAAAATCACTCTGGCCTGCAAGTTCTAAGAATGGCAGATCAGGTCTATTATAAAATGAGTTATTTATGAAATAAACAGGAGGTAGCAGACAAAAGGCCTTAAACAGTTACTTATTACACAATATAAAACAAAAAGAACTACTAGTAGATTACATAAAACAGTGCACGACATTAAGGTACCTATATTAAAGGTAGCAAAGAAATAGTATAGATTAGGAGTCAATGTAAATTACCACCGAAGTGACAATAGTGTACACAGGTTCCCTTCCCTCAACTCCTGGGAGAGTAACCACAAAGCAGGTGTCCCAACTTTGGGGCGAAAACCCCACACATTTCCAAGGAATGTGCAGAAGATTTCTGCTTTGTGAAAGTTTTGTGTAGCTTTTATAGTTTGTAAAGTGAAGTGTCTGTCAGTCGGAAATTCCAGCTTATCTTTCCACATCTTGCTTTCACAGCAAGATGTTTATTGTCAGCTGAAATCCTTACTGCCATGGCACCAAAATAACTCACTACAAGACAAGCTGTCCTGATTGAGTTATTTCTCTAAAGCTCATGTGAGGGGCAAGATGCCCTGAGTTATTTCACCAGCTAACAAGCAACAGATAAGGTCTTGTGGTGGGGGAGATGTCCTGCTACACTTGCAAGGAACTATCACAGGCAAAACAGGCTTGACTTGTGGAAAATAATTTTATTGCAAATTTAAATAGATTCAGGTGGTGAGAAACAGGAAGACAAACATTAAAACAACACCTTTCTTTCCTCCTTTCCCATGTTTAAATTCATTCCTTCATTCTAGACTCACCACCACCCCTGGGGTGCAGGGGAAATGAGGGAGGGGAGTTTATAGTCCATACATAATGGTTGCTCTCTGCCACTCCTTTCCTCTTGTACTTAATTTCCTCCTGCTCTGGCATAGGTTCTCTACAGGTCACAGTTCCTGTCAGGAAAGTCTGCTTCAGCATGGTCTCTTCTAGGGGAGACAGTCCTGTCAGTTAAACTCTGCTCTGGCATGGATTCTCTATGGGTTCTTCATGGGCCTCTCCATGGGCCTCAGTTCCTTCATTAAATACCTAACTGCTCCAGCATGGGTCCTTTTCTGACCACTGAAAATGTCAATTGCAACTTTGGGAAGTACCCATATAAAACCCATTATTAAAGTTACATACAATATACAACTTTTATCTACTTAAAGCAATAAAAATACTCCACCCCTAGATATTTTACAGTATTTCTACTTAACTAATACTTGCTTTGCCTTTAGATTCTCCTAGTCAATCTTATCCCACAGTTTTATCAAATGCCCACATTCTTCACCAAAATGGTAATGGTTTTAATTCAATTTCTGGGTGGAAACACCACTTAATGTAGTGGTTTCACTTTTGCCAGATTCTGGTTGCCAAATTTAGTGTAGTGGTCTTAGTGTTTATTCTCTTTTTTTTTTGGAAGAAAGATTAGGAGAAAAGCAAAGCAGGCTCAAGCTTAAAAATGAGCAAATAGTTTTATTAACACACACTAAAAAATGGAAATAGAAAGTTGGGAAAAAACTAAAAGAAAACAGAATGAAACTCCAAAAACACTCTTCCCTCCCCTTACAAACTGTTCAGTTTCCTACAAAACAACATAGAGAGACAAAACCTGTAATTTTCAGTCAGTTTCACCATCTGACAACAGTCTTTCATCAATTCTTTAGGAGAAGAGTCTCTCTTAGAGTCATGGATCCCACTCACAACCTAGAACAGTTCTCTTCTGGGTTTTTTAACTGTCACAAAAACAGCTGCCTGGGGAAACCTGCTTTCGTGATCCCTCCCATTAGCAGTTTCTCAAGCTGCTTATGGGTCATGGGTCTTAGACTTTTGCATGCTGGGGTGTCACCGTTGAAAGATTAATAACCCCAAAAGCAAAGGATTCTACATCTCGAGGAACAGAGATATCTTCTCACTTCTTCACTGGCGCAGAGGACTTCTCATCTTTATCTCTGTTCAAGCATCTTATGGGGTAATTTCACTTAGTCCATCACAAACACCTTTGCTCAAATCCACACACAAATCTAAACAATCATCTCCCCAAATGCATATCTTTCCCATGATTTAAAGGGATAATCTACATATAAAATTCATTTCCATGGCTCAATAAGGATGGAATGACAAACTCCTCAACCCCCTGTCCCAATGTCCCAATAGTCTTTCCACTCTCGCTCCACTGACTTCATGCTGTTTCTTCCCTATGTTCACTCTGTCCCTTTCTTTTTTCTCTCAGGGAAGGGTCAGGCCTTGGAAGCTTCATGTTGCCAGGAAAGGGTTCAATCTGCCCAGAGTCTTTTTTTTCTCTCATTGCAGCTCATGGTGTTAAGATTTTCCAGGCCATGCTGGTGAGGGGGAGGGAAGAATTCAGGCAAAAAGATCAGAGATCAGAGGACTTGGGCAGTTTGGAATCAAAATAAAACAGGCAGGATCATAAATGCCTTTTTGGCCCACCCCTCAGTGTGAATCGGAGCGGCCTTGGCCTAAACAGGGGCCCATAGCTCTTATCAGGTGCCTGGCAGAGATCCCTCCCTGCTCCAGGGAAGTCTGGAAAAAGTAGTTGTTGTAAAGCAGCAACCTCTTCTCCCCCTCCCCACCCGGGAGCCGATGAATCCAGCTAGGCCTCGGGCCAGCTTCCCCCCCAAAGTGGGGGGGAGCTGCAGGCCCAACTCAATGTTACCTTTCTCTCTCTCTCGCAAAAGGGAAAAAGGGGTGACCTGCAGGAAATCAGGGGTTTATATATGGGTTCTTCCCAAAGTCACAACTGATATTTTCAGTGGCCAAAAGAGATGCCAGTATTCCAACTAACCTTCTGATAGGTCCCTGTCCTTTCTAAAGCAATTCCCAGGTCCTGACCAGGAAATACATTCCACATTTCCCCATAAGTAAAAACTTGTGCCAACCCATAACACCCTCCTTCTCTCCCTGTCCAGTGGTGGGTTTTTTGCTCTTTGCTAAATATGTTTTCACAAAGGCACCATAAACTTTGCTGATTGTCTCCACCTTAGCTGTCAGTGGGACCATTGCCAAACCAGCTAGAACCAGATGTGTCTGGCACAGGTAGCCTGACTTCTTCTCATAGAGGCTACTCCTGCAGGTGTTGTCATGTCTGTATGTGTATGTGTGTCCATTACCAAAACCTTGACACATATGCCCAATAAACCTGTAATCCTAAGAAAATTAATTTCACAACTGAATTATGGCTTTTGAAGGAGTACAGAAAGTACTTTGCAGCTCCTGTCTTTAGTAATGTGCCTCACATTCTGAATGTTAGGGAAAAATAGTTTATAACAATTCTCTGATCACATGATCCCCCTTTAGTGACAGTCTGTAATAGTATCAAAATTCTAATTCAGGCCTTATTTTTATTCATTTTTTACATGATTCCATGAAATATAGAAATTGTACTGACCATTGCTACTCTGCTTCATTTGTACTCTTTTCTAAATTTCTTTGAACTTTCCATTATCTGGTTCTGCTAATAAAACCTTTTCTTGTAACAAGACTTTACTTACCAGCTTAGTGTCTTCAAGATAAATACTTAGTCACTGAGATGACCAGCTCTGGTGCCAGCATGATCCATAGAATAGGGGGGATTCCTGAACCTGTGAGAGCCACAGGAGCTGCCAGGAGCCCACACCTGTGCTACAGCTGCTGACAAGACCTGGGTGGGGCCAGGAGCAACGGTGGTCAACCCCCCCACCTCCGTATGAACGAAGCCCCTAGGGAGTGCTTGTAGAAATGCTTCTTCCTGATGCTGCTGAGGACTCCAGGACAGTGTAGATAAATGTAGACGAGAGATCTCTGAAGTTGGGTTTTAGAAGATGAGGTTTATTGTAAGGGATGTGGGGGCCTTGCTCTGAGCTGCCAGGCTGCAGCTCGTGGCAAGGCCTAGGAAAGTGGGGGAAGGGAGAGGTAGGGAGAGGAAATTCCAAGAGAGGAAAGTCCTCAGGAAAGGGTGCAAGCGAAGAGAGGCAAAGAGCAAAGAGCAAAGAGGCCGAGCCACCTTCGCAGCCCCCTGATAAGGGGTCTCGAGGTGGGCTGGAACAGGACTTGTGCCAATGGGGTTACAGATACCTGATACTTCAGGGGAGGGGTACAGGTGTGGGATGAACCATACATTGAGGGGTGAGACAGAACATTCCATTTGACCTCTGGGTCTGGCTGCAGGTAACCTTCAGATGGTCACATAACTGTTTTCCCAGACATCCAGTATCTAATACATCTCAAACATCAAAACTTACTTTCAATTCTATCTCACATACAGGTTTCTCATTCTCAGAATATAGGCAATCATATTTATAGGGTTTCTTGGCTTCCTCCTCCCCAACAAGTGCTAGTGATCAGGGCAAGCCAACAGGGCAGTTTGAAGGAAAGGGCATGCAAAAAAGATACTGTAGCTCTGCCAACACAACCAGGGAACAGTGGTATCCAGCTGGCAGAAGGGTATGAACACTCTAAACTCTGCACCCACAGTGAATGACACAGCTTTCCAGACAGAGCTCTGGTGGGAAGATGCTGCTACCCGAGTGTGGGGCTGCAGGGCATATCCTACTCTTATGCCAGTACTGGACAGCAGCAGTGAGCACAACTGGAGGAGGTACACCCAGGTAAAGGAACTCCCACTTAGCAACAGAGTTCTAGGACATGGTATGTTGTTAAGGAGTATCAGAGAGAGTGAAAGAGAGACTACTGGAATTGCCCTCTACCTTCCCTGGGGTAGGGTTGTCAGGCAGACAGGACATATATGGAAGATTTCCTATCCTGTCTCTTCTTGGCAGAATGTGGTGACTTAAGCGATAGGGGACAATAGTGGCAAGTTCCTCGTTGGTGTAGCAGAAGTAAGGAGGGGAGTCAGCAGAACTGCCACCTTGGACTTGTGGAGGGCACACTTCAGCCTGTTTAGGAGCCTGGTTGAAACAGTCCCTTGAGAGGCAGTCCTGAAAGGCAAAGGAGTCCAGGAAGTCTGAACATTCTTCAGGAAGGAAATCTTAAAGGCTCAGGCCATCCCAGTGTGCTGAAAGATAAGCTGACAGGGAAGAAGACCAGCCTGGATGAACAGAGAGCTTTGGCTGGAATTCAGGGAAAAAAGGAGAGTTTATGACCTTTGGAAGAAAGGGCAGTCAATTCAGGAGGACTACAAGGATGTTGAGAGGTTGTGCAGGGAGAAAATTGGAAGGGCCAAAGCCCAACTAGAACTTAATCTGACTACTGCTGTAAAAGACAATAAAAACTGTTTCTATAAATACATTAGCAACAAAAGGAAGTCTAAAGAGAATCTCCATCCTTTATTGGAAATGGAAGGTAACATAATGACAAAAGATGAGGAAAAGGCCAAGGTACTAAATGTCTTCTTTGCCTCAGTCTTTAATAGCAAAACCAGTTGTTTTCAGGGTACCCAGCCCATTGACCTGGAAGACAGGGAGCAGAATAAGGCTCACATAATCAAAGGGGAAATGGTCAGTGACCTGCTACACCTCTTAGACATGCACTAGTCTATGGAGCAGGACAGGATCCATCCAAGGGTACTGAGGGAGCTGGTGAAAGTACTCATTAAGCCACTTTCAATCATTTACCATCAGTCCTAGTTAACTGAGGAGGTCTCAGTTGACTGGGAGTTTGCAAATGGAATGTCCATCTACAAGAAGGGCTGGGAGGAGGATCCAGGGAACTACAGGACTATCAGCCTGACCTTGATCCTTGGAACTGTTATGGAACAGATTATCTGGAGTGCCATCATGCAGCACATACAGGACAACCAATTGATCACATCCAGTCAGCTTGGGTTTATGAAAGGCAGGTCCTGTTTGACTGACCTTATCTCCTATGACAAGGCTACCCACTTAGTGGACAAGGGAAAAGCTGTAGATGTCTACCTGAATGTCAGTAAAGCTTTTGACACCATTTCCCACAGCATTCTCCTGGAGAAACTGGCTTCCTATGATTAGACAGGTGTGCTCTTCACTGAGTGGAAAACCAGCTGAATGACCAGGCCCAAAGAGTGGTGGTGAATGGCATTAAATCCAGTTGGTGGCCGGTCACCAGTGGAGATCCCTGATGCCTTTTCACTGGTCCTAAAATCATGAGGCAGACAGTTAGGTGATAAAAAGGGGTTACCTTTATAAGGATCCTTAGGTACAAAATTCACCAGGTGGAAAACGCCGAAGATGCACATGTAGCATAATGTATATACAATTTTTATATGTTCAGCAAATTACCATATGACAAAAATCCCCAGTTAGAGACATAAGTGGTGAGGTAATTGTCCCCCAGTTCAACCCTCTGAATTCCCCCTCTTTTAGATAGGAACTAAATTTTGTTTATGAAAATGTGTCTCAGAGAGCTAGTTTCAACCTTGGCTTCCCAGAGAATCTAACCTTGGACCCCAAGTTTGGAGCTGCTGGGAAATTTATTTTGTCTTTCTGTCTAATAGAGTAGGTAAAATGCTAGCTACACATACTATGATAGGCTACAGAACTACAAATATGCATGTAAAGAATATAGAAAATATATAAAAGAAAAAAAGGCAAAAATCAATTCAGCATCATCCACAGGGCTCAGTATTGGGACCAGTCCTGTTTAATATCTTTATCAATGGTCTCAATGAGGGGATCAAGTGTATGCTCACCAAGTTTGCAGGTGTCACCAAGTTGGCTGGGAATGTTGATCTACTGGACAGTAGAAAGACTCTACAGTGGGATCTGGACAGATTAGATCAATGGGTCAAGGCCAGTTGTCTGAGGTTCAACAAGGCCAAGTGTCGGGTCCTGCACTTAGGTCCCAATAAACTCCATGCAACGCTATGGGTTAGGGGAAGAGTGTCTGAAAAGATGCTTGGCAGAAAAGGATGTGGGACTGTTGATTGACAGCCAGCTGAACATGAGCCAGCATGTACCCAGGTGGCCAAGAAGGCCAATGGCATCCTGGCTTATATCAGCAGTAGTGTGGGCCAGAAAGACTAGGGAAGTGATTGTCCCCTTGTACTCTGCACTGGTGGGGCTGCACCTCGAGCATTGTGTTCAGTTTTGGACAGCTCACTACAAAAAACACATTGAAGTGTTGGAGTGTGTCCAGGGAAGGGCAAAAAAGCTGGGGAAGTGTCTAGAGCACAAGTCTTATGAGGAGCAGCTGAGGGAACTGGGGTTGTTTAGCCTGGAGAAAAGGAGCCTCAGAGGGACCTTATAGCTCTCTACAGATACCTGAAAAGAGGTTGTAGTGAAGTGGGTGTTGGTCTTTTCTCAAAAATAACAAGCAACAGTTGAGCCAGGGGAGGTTTAAAATGGATATTAGGAAAAATATCGTCAGTGAAAGGGTTTTCAAGCGTTGGAACAGAATGCCCAGGGAAGTGTTGGAGTCAGCATACTTGAAGGTATTGAAAAGATGTGTAGATGTGTTGCTTAGGGATGTGGTTTAGTAGTGGACTTGGCAGTGTTAGGTTTACAGGTGAACTCAATGATCTTAAAGGTATTTCCAAACCTAAATGATTCTATAATTTCTTTGAAATAAGAGGATCTGAAACTTAGTGGAATTGAAGGGCCTTTTACAATGAGTGCATAACTGAAGTAGCAGGAACAGTTTTCAGGACTTGACTTTATTTGCTTTTCCTGTATCTGTGTGTTTTATGTATATATGACGACTTAAATTTTGAATGTCTAGGGCTTTGAAATGTTATTCCAGTCTTTAGGAACAAAACTTTGTGAAATTTTAAGGATAATTCTAATAAAACAGAAGGTAAACATTTTGGATTTTCTCATTATACCATCTCAAATTTTACATACTTATGTGTTCCTGTGCCTATCACAGAAACAACACACTATTGCTATAAAAAGAGGTTTGAGACTATTATCTTATATGGAAGTATACTGGTCACGGTTATTACACACCCATTTTTGAAAGGGTAGTACAGAGTTCCCTGGGAACTACTGACCAGTTAGTCTTACCTCTATGCCCAGTAAGATCATCGAACATATCTGCCTGGAAGACATATTTAAACATATGTAAAACAGGGAGGTGATTAGAGACAGCCAAGATGGCTTCAGCAAGGGCAAGTCATGCCTGACTAATCTAGTGGCCTTCTATGATGGGGTGACTGCATCAGTGGACAAGGGAAGAGCAACTGATATTAGCTGTTGTGGACTTGTTCTTGCCTCTAAATTGGAGAGACATGGGTTTGATAGATGAATTGTTAGATGGATAAGGGATTGGCTAATGGATGCATTCAAAGTCAAAAGTTCAATGTCCAAGTAGATACCAGTAATAAGTGGTGTCCCTTAAGGGTCTATACTAGGACCAGTAGTGTTCATTATGTTTATCAACAACATAGTGCTGTTGACACACCTGAGGGATGGGAGGCCATCCAGAGGGACCTAGACAGGTTCAAGAAGGGGGCTCATGGGAATCTCATGAGGTTTAACATGACCAAGTACAAGGTACTGCACCTGGGTCAGGGCAAACCCCAGTATTAATACAGGCTGGGGGATGAACAGATTGAGAGCAGCCCTGCAGAGAAGGACTTGGGAGTGCTGGTGAATGAGATGCTGGACATGAGCCAGCCACGTGCACTGGCAGCCCAAAAAGCCAATGCTATCCTGGGCTACATCAAAAGTATGGCCAGCAGGTCAAGGGAGGTGATTCTGCCCCTTTACTTGGCTCTTGTGAGACCACCTGCAGTGCTGCATCCAGCTCTAGGATCCCCAGCACAGGAAAGACATTGACCTGTTAGAGCAAGTCTAGACAAGGCCACAAAGATGATTAGAGGGACGGAGCACCTTTTCTACAAGGAAAGGCTGAGAGAATTGGGGTTATTCAGCCTGGAGAAGAGAAGGCTTTTGGGTGAACTAATTGCGGCCTTCCAGTACCTGAAGGGAACTTGAAGGTAAGATGGGACAAGACTATTTACAAGAGCATGTAGTGACAGGACAAAGGGGAATGGGTTAAATTGAGAGTAGGTTTAGATTAGATATTAGGAATAAGTTCTTTACTGTGAGGGTGGTGAGGAACTGGTACAGGTTGCCCAGAGAAGTTGTGGATGCCCCATCCCTGGAGGTGTTCAGGGCCAGGTTGGATGGGGCTATGTACATGGTCTAGTTGAAGGTGTCGCTGCCTGTGGCAGGGGGGTTGGAACTAGATGATCTTCAAGGTCCTCTTCCAACTCAAACAATTCTATGATTCTATGACAGACAGTGGGATTGAGTGCACCCGCAACAAGTTTACAGATGATACCAAGCTGAGCAAAGCATTTGATTCACTTGTGGGAAGGGATGCTGTTGGAGTCCAGGGCATTCCTTTGGTTGCCCTGGAAGATCAGAGACCTGGGCAGGGGGGTCTGAGACCCCAGCCCAGAGCCCAGAGCTCAGAGAGACACTGGATTTGATTTCAGTCCATGGGAGAGGCTTCTTGCACTGCAGGAAGCATTGCAGGCCACAAGAGTATGAAAAATAGTAGTTTAGTATATCACAGGGTGAAAAAACAGTGGGTTTAGGATTTTTGGCATTGAAGTGAATGGGGCAAGATGGAGAATTTGGGGCGTTGTCTCCTTCTTCTTCCTTCTTGTTCCCTCACTCCATTTCTGCAGCGACGTTAGCACAAAGTAGTTAGTGAAGATTAAGTCAAAATAAAGATGACCTTTTTAGTAATAGTAATAGACATTAGTAATAAATAGTAAATAAAGAACACATAGCAATTAGTATAAAAGATAAGGACAGCCCAGAGACAGGAGGAGTCATCAGATGTCCGAGCCGTGGCAAACATCTTTTGGACACTAAGAAAATTGTAAGATAAAAACTAATAAACGAAGCATGTAACCTTGAAGACTCCGTCTTTTCCTGCGTTTGGCACAGAGCTTTGCAGAGTGTGTCTGGTTCCTTCCCGGTGCGCAGAGGGCCAGGACTCTAAAACCACCTGAATGCCAAGAAATTTAAACTCCTAAAAAGGAGCCCCCGACAACTGCTGTCCTTGGGTGGATGCTCAGCATTGTTGTATAAGTTGTATAAGTTAATTTTTCAATAGAATTCATCACAAAAAGACCCATTGTTGATTTTAAAGTAGAATTTTTTATCTTACAAGTCTCTGAAGACCATCGTCTCAAGTCTAGAAATAATAGCTCAGATCATCATCAAAGCTAAGACCAAGCTGCAAACAATGGCAGGCAAAGATTCTACAACAATTTACCTGCCTTAAAAAATATATTTTAATTAAGCATTGCAGAAATTAGAAAACTTGCAAATTGCATTGTTAGATTACTCTAGTGTTTGTACTATTCATTTTCCAAGTCACATATTGTTGAAAGCAAAAATAAGTTTCAAAGAAAACCCAAAAAATAACATCACAGAGGAGTAAAAATCAAATATAAAAATAGTACAAGAGTCACCACAAATAGTAGAATTAGAAGCAGTAGTCAAAGCTTTTAAGCTGTCTCAGCAACCTTTTAACTTAATCACAGACTCAGCTTATGTAGCTAATGTAGTCAAGAGATTTGAAAGTTCGCTCCTAAAAAGGGTTGACAATAAAAGTTTGTATTCATATTTGCTGTGCATGAAGACATTGTTGCAAAACAGAAAACATAAATACTTTGTCTCTAACATAAAGGCACATTCATCCCTCCTAAGATTTTTAGTGAAAAGCAATGCACATGCAGACAAATTGACCATAACAATTTCAAAGACTTTACCAAACATTTTCAAACAAGCAAAATTGAGTCATGCATTCTTTCATCAGAATGCTCAAGCACTAATGAGAAGTTTTCACATTTCCAAAAGTCAGGCAAAAGAAATCATTAGTGCTTGTCCGAATTGTGAGCTTGTGCAGCCTCCTGCATCCATAAAAGCAGTCAATCCAAAAGCGAAACTGAAAGAAAATCCTTTAGTTCTGATCAGAAACCCAGAAACAAAGCAAATTAAAAAGCCATTCAAATTAATAACTTGAGGCAAAAAAATTGCTTGTCTTCACAGCAATTAGGCTAGCAGCAAAGCACGTAAAATCGTACTGAGTCCAGACAGCAAAGACAGACCACAAGACTAAAAAAAGAGAAGTAAGCACGCAGACAGGAGCCAGTGTCAAAACAGCAGACATCCCTTTGTTCTACGTGCAAAAGAGACTCTGAGACTTAAGTTTTCTTTAAGGCTTAAGTAGTGTTGCATTTTTAAAGATTCCCAGGGAAAAGAGGGCATTAGAAATAAAAGAACTATCCTTGTGCCTCATTCTCTCCTTAGTTGCCTTAAGCAATGCGGCAGTTTTGCCTGTAGCTCAACCAAAAAAGAATGTTTAGGAAACTCTAAGCAATGCATCAAGTTTAGATACCATCTGCCTGACACACTCAAAGCCATAGAAAAACCTTTTTCAACATGTTTAGTAAAGTTGCCAGTAAGCAAATAGCCGATTCCAAAAAACATCCCTCCAGAGAGTTCAAAGTCCATTGTAAATCCAGTAGACCAATAGAATGTTAAGACAAAATTCCTTCCTGTAGCTCCTTTTAAACCCCAGAAACTAGAAATTCTTAAATCGGTCCAAATGCAATTCTGTAAAAAATTCAGCCTTTTTAGAGTAGCACAAAATAAAACTATAGACGTCACTCCAAACCTCAATTTTTACAAAAATTTATCGTCTTAGTGTAATTACACTAAGATGCTAAAAAAATCAATCACATTCCAGTTCAGTTGCCGTAGGAAAACTTTTTCATTTGTAGAGACAAAATTTAGCCCACAATCCCCGCAAATGCCACAAGTAATCCATGCAGCAGTAGAATGCTTTCATTGCTAACACCCAACATAACACTAATAAGAAAACAAAAACAGAGAAAAAAAAATCAGTTCAAATATATAATCCAAATTGTAGTAATAAAGTTCACACATAGAGCAAAGCTCAAAGAATTGAAGTTGCAATTTTCTCACCACAAGCAGCGTCAAGAGCAGCCTTAACACAACTAGATCAAGTAAGTTGTTAGCTGAGCAAACATGCTCAAGCCATCCCTCTTGCACTGAGTGACATGTTGTTAGACATTGACAGTGTAAGACGAGCAAGTCTCCAAAACAAAGCAGCAATTGATAATCTTTTACTAACCCACAAGCATAAGTGCAAAAAATTTAAAGGAATGTGCTGCATAAATTTATCAGATCATTCCAAATCCATTCATAAGAACATCAAGCAATTGCAGAAAAATGTGAACAAACTTTAAAAAGTAACTAAGTCATAAATAAATGAAGTGTTCAATTTGTTTGACCTTTCACCATTGTAAAAAGAAATTTTAAAGATAGTTATATATATTTTAGTAAAGCTTGTAATCCTTCTCATAATTTTGCCGTGTTTGTTTCCATGTATACGGCAAACCATAGACAGAATAGCCAAAGAAGTGTTCTTAATTCAAACAGGAGGGGGAGATGTTGGAGTCCAGGGCATTCCTTTGGTTGCCCTGGAAGATCAGAGACCTGGGCAGGGGGGTCTGGGACCCTGGCCCAGAGCCCAGAGATCAGAGAGACACTGGATTTGATTTCAGTCCATGGGAGAGGCTTCTTGCACTGCAGGAAGCATTGCAGGCCACAAGAGTGTGAAAAATAGTAGTTTAGTATATCACAGGGTGAAAAAACAGTGGGTTTAGGATTTTTGGCATTGAAGTGAATAGGACAAGATGGAGAATTTATGGCATTGTCTCCTTCTTCCTTCTTGTTCCCTCACTCCATTTCTGCAGTGACGTTAGCACAAAGTAGTTAGTGAAGATTAAGTCAAAATAAAGATTACCTTTTTATTAATAGTAATAGACATTAGTAATAAATAGTAAATAAAAAATATGTGGCAATTAGTATAAAAAATAAGAACAGCCCAGAGACAAAAAGAGTCATCAAATGTCCAAGCCGCAGCAAACATCTTTTAGACACTAAGAAAATTGTAAGATAAGAACTAATAAACGAAGCATGTAACCTTAAAGACTCCGTCTTTTCCTGCGTTTAGCACAGAGCTTTGCAGAAAGCCAAAACTCTAAAACCACCTGAATGCCAAGAAATTTAAACTCCTAAAAAAAAGCCCCCGACAGGATGCCATCCAGAGGGACCTTGAAAGGCTCAGTCCATGTGAGCCTCATAAAGTTCAACAAGGCCAAGTACAAGGTCCTGCACCTGGGTCAGGGCAATCCCCAGTATCAATATAGACTGGGGGGATGAATGGATTGAGAGCAGCCCTGCAGAGAAGGACTTGGGGGTACTGGTGGATGAAAAATCGAATGAGCTGGCAATGTGTGCTTGCAGCCCTGTGGTGGTTTCAGGCAGATTTTGGGAGAAACCCTCCCACGGGGCCCCCCTCCCCTCCTCCAACCGGTTCGGGAAAAAGACTTCCTCAGAGAGAAGTGGAAAAAACCTGTTTATTAAACAGGCAAAGCACTCCCAGCACAATACCCGATGACAAGAGCTTCGTGCCGCTTACGGAGGGATAACAACTTAAAGAAAGTCTCCTCTTGAGGGTCGTCACTGTGCTCCACCGCTCCGTCTCCGCTGATGTTGGGAGAAAAGGAGATGCGCAGGGCTGGGCTTGGTGGGGTGGGTCCCCTGTGGAGGCCCCCGGTGCTTCCCCAGGTCCTTAGTCCGGAGAGGTTGGAACAGTTCCGAGGAGAGGGCAAAAAAAGCAAAAAGGAAGAAAAAAAGGGAAAAAAGGGAAAAAAAAAAGAAAAAGAAAAAGAAAAAAAAGCAAAAAGCTTCAGCTATTCTACAGCGTCTAACTATGCTAGCACTAACTAACTAACTGCCGGGGGAAAAAAACAACAGAGCTTCTTTCGTCTTGCCGTGTTCCAACTCCCCCGCTTCAAGGTCACTCCGATGAGCAGAGTTTTTCCTGGGGAAAAACAAACTGCGCTTGCCCTCCCCCCTGCACCCAACAGACGATTGGGTTACACAGTCACCCCAGGACAAGCCCAGAAAGCCAATTGTATCCTGGGCTGAATCAAAGAAGTGTAGCCAGCAGGTCAGGAGAGGTGATTCTGCCCCTCTGCTCTAACGAGACCCCACCTGTAGTACTGCATCCAGCTCTGAGGTCCCCAGTACAAGAAAGGTATGGACCTGTTGGAGTGGGTCCAGAGGAGGGCCATGAAAATGAAATCAGAGGACTGTAACACCTCTCCTATGATGACAGGCTTTGAGAACTGGAATTGTTCAGCCTGGAGAAGACTTTATTGCTGCTTTTCAATATCTAAAAGGTGTTTATATGAAAAGACAAAGAGACTTTTACCAGGGTCTGTATCGACAGGACTAGGGCAATGGTTTTAAACTGAAAGAGGGTAGGTTTAGATTTGACATAAGGAAGAAATTTGCTATGATGAGGGTTGTGAGGCACTGGAACAAGTTGCCCAGAGAAGCTGTAGATTCCCCATCATTGAAAAGTATTCATGGTCAGTTTGGATGGGACTTTGAGCAACCCAATTTAATGAAAGATGTCCATAGCAGGGGGTAGAAGAATTGGATCTAAATGATCTTTAGAGGCTGATCATTCAGTGATTCTGTTGTTTGTAGTCAGTTAGAAATCTGTTTTCTTTCTCATTACATGTTCAGTAGCAAGCAAAAATAGTTCTTCTTTGGCAATTTATTTGTTTGAAAATCATATTTCCTCCTATAACAAATAGCAATACAAATGACAATGAGTAGCGGTCCAGTAGTACCAGTCTTCAAACAAAGGAAAACTTGAACTACAAGTATACCTAGCTGCTCCTTGATTAGTAATTGCATTTATGATGCTTTTTGCTCTCTCCAAGGTGTTTTAAAAGGTAGTAACCAAATTGAACTGTATTGTGTAGCTTTTTTTTGTCACATTTTTAAGTGACTGAAGCTATTCATTTAATTGTGCAAATTTAAATGTTATTATTTATAAGCAGAAAGTGAAATTAACTGTGTGGTTAAAGGTGAACAGTATTATTTTATCTTTTTCAACTTTAACTTTTTAGCTTCAGTAACAGTTGGTTTTATTCTGTGAAGATGCCTTAAAATTGAATTGAGATTCATTAAAATTAAATAGATTAATTTCATGCAAAATAAAGTAATTTTCATTGTGCCCAAGAACCAGATCTCTCATCTCATTTATTCAGAATAAAACTTTTCAGAAGCTATTATAATTTTTTTTTAAGTAAGACTTGAGCAAGAATGAGTATTTGAACATATGTTCAAGTTTCTGTGGAAAACTAGAACCAACTCTGCAGAGGCGTTCCTCTTAACTGGAAGAGATTAGCATTTCTATAAATACTACTAACTGACAAGATAAATTGTGAATGCACACTGACCTCCTTAATCAGGTTAAATCATCCCAGAAGTTAAATTTGACAAAAGATACTGTGGAACTCTGCTAAGACATTCATGGAGAATGAAAGTCTTGAGGTGGGACAAGCTGTCGAAGGAATTATACAGCTTGTTTTTAATAGAGTTATGATTACATCTTCAGCATTAGTAATTTTATATACTGCTATTTTTTTGGTTTTAAGACTCATGAGACTTCATTGATAAGATTGCTATTTATGTCTTTTGGATCTCTATCATACATGGGCTGTTCTTTGAGCTTTCATTGTTCCTAGATGTCATCTCATGCCTGGTGATATGGCACTTTGTGGGGTGCGACACAACCCCTGGGGTCTTAGAGTCCTAAGCAGTCGCCACTCGGTCAGTGTAAAAAGGAGCAAAGTGGGCTTCACATGCCGTCCAAGATTTCTTTATTCACATCACATAACTTGAATACAGTGCAGAGATGAAGACGGGGACAAAGCCCGGACCATGGGTTTTAAGGGACAGAATCAGGGTGGAGATTGGGGTCAAGGGGACAATAGGGAGAAGACCAGGGAGAGACACGAGGGGAAGTTTACAGAACACAAACCAATAGAGAGGTTAATGTGAGGAGATTTATATAAATAGACAATGGAGCCTCGAAGAATAGGGGTTTCCCCAAGGGGCAGTCTAGGCAGGGGCTGGTACCAGGGAAAATTGACAGGGAACATTCAGGAATAGGGGTAGGTGTCAGGGATGACTGACAGCCCAATGGGTAGACACAACCCAGATTAAACCACCACCCCGGGGAGGGTGAAAGGGAACAAACCATATGATACGAAAACACAAAATTACACACAGCAACACCTAGAGACATTTTTTCTTTGGTCAGTCACTAATCTAAGGATGGATGTTGTTTTCTGCAACTGATTTTTCTTTTTTTAGATGTTGCTTTTAAGCATGCTTCTAATGTGTATATTGCCATTTAAATGAAGAGTATTATAACTTGTAATTAATCCAAAAATTTATTTTGGAATTACCTAACATTCATGAGAATTTAAATCAGGCAACCCACTAAGTATTACTCTAGGAATTAATATGCACATTGTAACATGCTAAAATAAACATGATAATATACATTTTTCACCAATGTAATGTTGTAATATTCATGTTTCTTCATATGTTGTATTCACAAATGTCAAGTTACTGTTTGGGATTATTTAACCAAATAGAATAAAACTTTTGTAACACTGTTTTAGTGGGTTGAACCTGTCAAATAGCTTACATGACTGTTTATCAGAGCAACTGCCATTCACCAGAAGGAATCTTCCCGTGCAAGTTAGATTACAAAAATGAGGAAGGGTAAAAAGTATATTTAATCAATTATCTGCTTTAAAGAATATCACTTCTCTTGCTGTGAGCTTTGCATATAATTTTTCTTGTGTTGTACTAAAAAGGAATGCTAGAAAAATGTTGCTACCATGTGCCTTTAAAAACAGTCAAAGTCAAAGATACCTGTAAGTGTAGAGGGAAGTGAAATTTCCTTCAGGTAACAAAACAAGTTAGAGAAAACAAATGCAGTGAAGAATTTTAATCAATCACCACTAATGTTTCCACTGAATTCTTCCTACTGGTGTGAGGGAATGATGTTTACCATTCTGCAGAGAGCAACAAGGTAGCAAAAGTATATACTGTTAGGCGACATTGCTCTTTCAGAGCCAATTTTAACAAGGGTTTTAACAAGCATGTTTTACTTTTGATGTTCTGTGTAGGAATGCCTAAAATAGTTCTTTTGGCTTAAGCAAACCAGTTTTAGAAACTACTATTATGAAAGCAACCTTATACAAAATATTGAAAATATTCTGCTACTTATCAGTGTGGGGTTTTTTTCTTTTTCCAGGGCAATGTAGTATCCTTTATACCCTAATAGCTGTATAAATTAATGTATCTTATATTAATATATAATAATAACATATTGCCTTCTTAAAGCATTCAGGTCTGGTCCTGAGTAGAGTTTTGAGTATGTACTTGTTTAATGTTATGTTTGTATCTGTGTACAGAAAGCATAGAAACAATGTTGGACCAAGCAAACCTATTTCTCAGCCACGAAGAAACATTGTAGGCTGCAGAATACAGCATGGCTGGAGAGAAGGGAGTGGACCTGTAACACAATGGAAGGGCACAGTTCTTGATCAAGTTCCTGTAAATCCCTCCCTCTATCTTATAAAGTATGATGGATTTGATTGTGTGTATGGACTAGAACTGCACAAAGACGAAAGAGTTTCAGCACTTGAAGTCCTTCCAGACAGAGTTGGTAAGAGGTTTTTTCCTGTATGTGCATATGTTGTCAGAATATTTAAATTTTATTAAATTGCTTTTCAGTACATGGCAGATAATCTAAATGCTCTGTTCAATTTTTTATTTTTTTTAGTTCACAAATTTTGATGATAGCAGAGAGATTAGTGCTGTCTTTTGTCTTTAAATGGTATGCAGAAAATTCTGTGGGTTTTCCTTTTGAGTCTTATCCCTAACAAGCTTATGTACATGTAGTGTCAATATTTCTATTAAAATTTAAACTCTGAGCCAGCTGAGAAATGCCCTGGCTATGCTGTCTTGTGTGTGTTTGATATTAATTATGTGTTTGGTTGGGTTTTTTTTCTCATGTGCTTTCAATAGGTATTTCACTTTTCACAAGTGGAGGGGAAAAAAAGCATTTTCTAAGTGAAATTACTTAGTAACTAGTAACAAGGCTTTATTGTTTTTTATAATTAGCACAGAATTCTTAAACTGCAGGTGTTTCCAAACTGTAAAGTTCAAAGTTGAACCTAATAATGTTTTTTTCTGAATGGAATCAATTCTTGGGTTTCCTGACTGCAAATAAATCAGTAGCAGTCTCTAGAATGGGGTTAGGAGGAACCAAACCTAACACCTTCATTAATAACTTCATACAGCTGCTCTGTGATTTAGCCTCTCTTCCTCCCTTCCTTCCCCCCTTCAGTATAAATATTTAAAATACAGATGCTATTCCTTGTTGTGGCTTATATTGGTCTCCCTTTACCTTGCATTATGATAGTTTGATTAGGGGGGATGCAATGATAGAAAATGTCAATAAAGAGTGTTAATATATTAAAATAATTCTTCAAATTCTGCTGTTCTTTGGTCTTCAACTCTCTGAAATGAGCATTATTTGTTTTTTATGTGAATTGACTAACTTTCAAATTAATTTATTCATCAATCTGGATAAAGATTATTTTTTGTAAAGATTTATTTCTGTACTTTTTGAATGGACATACTTATGAACTGCTACCATTTCAGCTTCATCTCGAATTAGTGATGCCCACCTGGCAGACACAATGATTGGCAAAGCTGTGGAACACATGTTTGAGACAGAGGATGGCTCAAAAGATGAATGGAGGGGGATGGTCTTGGCTCGAGCTCCTATTATGAACACATGGTTTTATATTACCTACGAGAAAGATCCTGTGTTGTATATGTACCAACTCTTAGATGACTATAAAGAAGGTGACCTTCGCATTATGCCCGATTCCAGTAAGTAGACTGGTTACTTTATTCTTCTGAAAAGTGGCATCTCTCTGTAGTATTATACAGCTATTGGGTTATGTATGGAAAAGAGAGTTGACAAACAAGTATCTTTTTAAGTATCAAAACTAGCAAAGGTTACAGCACAACTGAAAAAATATCTTTAATAAACAATTTCTGAAATATTTTCCTTGAGTCAGTGGTGAAATATGCAATAAATACTGGAAAATCATTTTCCTTTATAATTCCTAATTCTGATAAAGATATACATACTATTATGAAGAGATTACACTTGGATTTTTTTCACACGGACAAACTAGAATCATTCCATTGTTATTTCCTTATAGAAGTGTCAGAAATCAAGGAGTTGTATTTTTGAAGCAGTTGTTATAAAAATAATGTTTTGGGGCTAACTAAAATAGGTTAATTTAGTTTGAGTAAGCATCATCAGTTTGGAAAGCTTTTGAATAGTTTCTTGGAGGAAAGAAGCACTAATCTTTTGAAAACTCATTTTCTCTCACATGTTTAAACATATAAACAGGGAAAAAATTCAATAGGTTAGGAGGACTATTTTTTCTTCCTTTTTAAAAGTGAAAGTTATTGGCTTTTTTCCTATAATTTTTTGCAGAATCAGTGTTGTTCAAGGGATTTTAGCTAATATTAAAAGAAAGAAGAAAAAATTTTGTCGATAATATTGTACTCTCACTTCTGTCTTGTGCCTCAAAAGTGCTTCTCTGACAGAGAGGCAATTTCAGCTTTAAAGTAAGTCATTAATTTGATAGCTAAACAGTAATTATGCAATGTACTACATAAATATTATTTTAAATTAATTCATTGAGCTTCTGAGACTGTCTTCCTTCAGATCTAGCACTGGCTGAGTAAACAAGTGGCACATATTTGCATAAGCTCTGTAGTAGTCCTATGGTTTTAGATTTTTTCCAGCCTAACAAAAAGCAACTTATCTGTGGTTTGAGAGAGAACCACAAATGTTAATAGAAAAACTGACTTTCATTGTAAACAAAATCAAAGCAAGCTCTTTCAGAGTTGGCACCCCGAAATACCTTGTAATTACTTTTTAAATTCTGCTTTGCTTTCTTCTTTCTTAGAAAAATAAGTTAAAAGACCTTTTTTTTTTTTACTTTTCTAACCAACTGAAGTGCTAATTTTTAATTCATGAAAGTGAAGACAGTATTACTTAAAAAATAAAATCTATGACTACTCTAGAAGCATGGCAATAGGCACTTGTCTAAACAACTTGTTTTAGACATACTTTGCATTTTGAACTTGTGACTGTTAACTTATAAAGAAATCTGCAGTTTTGTATATTGGAAAAAATACATAAATGTCTACCAAAGTACATTGTATTTTCATATTACAGACGATTCACCTCCTGCAGAACGAGAACCAGGTGAAGTTGTAGACAGCCTGGTAGGCAAACAAGTGGAATATGCCAAAGAAGATGGCTCAAAACGGACTGGCATGGTCATTCATCAAGTTGAAGCCAAACCATCTGTCTATTTCATCAAGTTTGATGATGATTTCCATATTTATGTCTATGATTTGGTGAAGACATCCTAGACGTCATCATGAACTTCTGCCAAATTTGTGGAACTATTAAATGTAAAATTTGTAGACACAGACTTGACTATTTTTCAGTTGAATGAAATCAGATGTCCCTGCGAACCCACAATCTCTGCCAGCAACTGTTGTGTTCCTAATAATACAAATTTATGTGAACATGAGACATCTTGTGTAAGAGAGCTCCTTTTCTTGAAGGAAATCAATATATTTGGGTGGTACAGAGTTAAAAAGCAAAGAACAGTTGCAAATTCAAGGTGTGTGAAGTCAATCTAGTATTGTAACCCAGATTTTTTCTTAGATTAATTTTTTCTTCAACCTTGCATTACCTGTTCAACTGCCACATGCAAATGTAGCTTGCTATTTTCCATATGCCTTCTTTTGCAACATTAAATTTAATTTCTTGGCTACTGGCAGTCCTTGTTTTCTGGGTTGGGACAGAGGTGACTTTTCTGAAAGTTTTAAACAGTTTGTGCAGCAGTAAGGACTGTCTAACCCAAGTAACATCAATTTACTATGTTTCTACTCTGTTTCGAATTAAGTTTTTTAAGAACTTGCAGTACATGGAAATACTTGTGTGTTTTTACTAGTCACAGGGCAGTAGGATATTGTGTTTGACTTATGCACCTTTCAGTGAAAAGGCTTTAAACTATAAAAATATATTTAATCTGTATATCCAGTTAATTAGAAAATGAAGATTAAGGGCCTGTGTTTACAAGTTGTAGGAACCAGTAAAATACACACAACAAAGCTGCCTTTAATGTTGTGCTCTGTTTTGTTATACGCATTTCATAGCAGAATATAAGTGCTTGGTGCCACAAATTTAACAGTATATAATGCTACTTAAGCAGACTTTGGACTACACATTGGCAATCAGTAGTCTCTCATGTAATATCAGAACCTAGCAATCTGGATATTTGTGTGTGGACTTAGAAACCTAGTATTAGTTAATCTTTTACATGGTAAATACAAGTTTATGTGGGAGGGGTTCCTTTTACCCTGAGGACCTCCTTTAGAGAAGGAGAAGCATTTGTTGCCTTCTCCTCAGTCTGCTGTATTCCTTTGCTTTGTTTTGTGTTGGAGTTTGCTATTGTTTTTAACCATTTTGGTTGAAGAAGACATCATTTAAATGTATTCTATTTTTGACTTTTCTACGTAAGGAGTGTCCAGACAAATCTACAGTTTAAACCTGTTGTTGCCTTTTGTGGTGTACTTGCTTTGAAGTATGCCATTAACATGAATTTCATTCTATGAACACTAGAGTTTTGCATGCCCGTGGTGTAATATCTAATGGGAGCTATAGGCTGTCTCAGTGGCTCAGTCATCTGCATTAGATTGTGGATGTAAATAACAGCCCGCAACAGCAGAATCCTTTCACAGTTTTAATCCTGCAAGATAGTTGTAAATCAAGGTTAGGGTATTTGGTTTTTTTATAAAAATAGCAACTTTTAAAAGCATCATAATTGTAATGAGGATCAGCACAGCAACAAAATTTTCATGTTGAAGCAGAGCTCTACAAGCTTCAAACCACTGCTTCACAGACATACAGTGTGAAGAATGTGAATACAGTCAACACTATTGATGGAAAGAAGGAATACATAGATATCCAACCTTATGATGTTAGTGGAAGGATGCAGGAGAGATACTGCTAATCAGAGATCAGGGATCTGACCTCTATTGTGGGTATTCTTAATATCAAAGACTCAGTGGCTTAAATTCTTTTCTGTCTTTTTTTTTTTTTTTTTTTTTTTTTTTTTTTTTTTTTTTTTTTTGCCTGATTTCATGCTTTAGCCTTAAGGCTTGTGCCTCATTATGCTGTTAAATGGTAATACTGTATAAATATGGTATCCGTTCTTTGTCCCTTGCTACTATATTGCATTGTGTCCTGTATTTCATCATGGGCAACCAAAGGCAGGCTATTGTCTTTCAGTTCACAACTTCTCAATCCAGTCTTTAAGCACCAAGTATCTGAGTCAGTAAATTTTCATTGTGTTTTGAACAAAACGAGCAGATTTGCAACACAGTGCTTTCATCCTGCAGATCTGTTATGTGCTTTCTATTGACTCTTAAGAGTCCTGCATGTAAATCTCAAAGCTGAGCCTGGCTCCATGAGCCCAAGTTGATATTTGTGGCACAAGAATGAGTGTATTGATTACACACAAAATACACTAATAACTTAGTACAATGAATTTTGGGCTTTACATCTAAGGATGTAACAACAAGGTTTGTTTTGAAATATTTGAGGTTTAGCTCTACTGGAACATTTTTAGCATTTGGCTTGCATTTGTGGGGTTTGATGTAAGCCACTCTAATATACCACATATTTTGCTAATTAGAATATAATCTATACAGTACATACTGTCAAATTTTATGGTTGTTTTTAGATGTCCCCATTGTCTGTTGCATGGGTTTTTTCTTTTAATCTTTTTTTTTTTTTTTCTTAAGGTTTGTGTGGAGGGGTGGTTTTGGTTTTGTGGAATTTTTTTTTTTAATAGCTTAAACCACCTTTTTGAGACTTGAGACTTATTCCACTCCCTGCTATCTGTTTTGGGCGTATTTTAGGCTCATGTTTCAGATCTGCATGCAGTGCTTGCATTACCCTAGTAACTACATGTTGGTCCCTTGTTCTAGGGGTTCAACATTACTTTCCAAATTTATCATAGGTCTTGTGATGACACAAGCCAGGGATCTTTGTATAAAAGTTATTGGCCTCTCATTTACCTGCTGTAGTATTGGTGTATATTGTGTGCGCATGATGTCGAGCTGCCATGGAAAACTTTTTTAAAGGAAAAAAACCACCTTAAATGCAGACCATCCTTTTTTGCATGCTTAGAAGGTTAGAACATTCAATGTAACAAATGGAAGTTGCATGTTATAATGTTTAGGTTTGTGGTTTGTTCTGTTTTTATTTTGTGTTCAGTTTTTTGTGAATTTCCTTATTGTGCTGTTTGAATGGTTGTTAATAGGATTAAATGCACTGGTGAGGCAAACATAGTTCAAACAAAAGGTAATTTTCCAGTTGTATGTGTCATACAGCATTTGAAGGGACCATGTATTCTGTTCAAGAATAAATAAAATCATAATTGATAAGTAAAACAATGAATTTTTTTCTTTTGAATGCCAAACCCTAAACTAAGTGGGACTACATAAAGACTGAAATACTTTGGGGAAAATCCTATTTATTACAATAGGTATACATCTTCTTTAAATTAATTCTTTAAAATGGAGGATTTATCTTCAAACAGAATAAATTACAGTTGCTTCAGGGAAAAATAATTATGGTAAAAAACAGTTTCTGGTTCCTTGAAAATGTTGTGCATTTTGTATTTTATATCATTAGTACAATTTGGATAGTTCTTGGTATGTGTATAGTTCAAAGGTCTTCGTGTTCACATTTTAAAATTAGGTAGTGACTTCATCTTTAGAGCTTGGTTTCATTATTTTTATTTTCTTTGCATTTAGAAGTATGAACACTTTAAATCTGTTAGTTAATTCTGTAAGTAATTTTTATAATTATGATGTAACTCTATCCTTAAAACATTTTAAATAAATCCTTTATGTGCAACGCATGACTTTAAATTTTATTCTCATGAGCAAAATGTAGTGATGTGACTTCAGACTGCAAAGAAGCATTTTCTTCAGTATTTTAATTTTAAAAGGCTTAGTACTTTAAAGTTGGGCCATGTGTGCTAGTATAATACTTTCCCCTATGAAATAAGTTTGCTTGTGAAGTCAGGGGTTTTTTTCCCATGTAAGTATGAATGTCAGTAAGATGGAATTTCACTGAGGTAAAGCATAATGCTTAAATTGTATTTCACAAAAAAAAAAAGAAAAAATCCCCCTCAGGGGTTTACGCAGGTCTTGGAGGAAGCATCTTATTTCCAGAACACACTAGCTCACACTAAGCAGTAGTTCAGCAGCAGGGAACAGTAGAAGTGTTTGTCAGTGTTTAGCTGATAGATTTGACTGCTTTGAATTAATGGGCTTAACTAAAATTGGAATTTTATTTTACTCACTAAATTAAAAAAAAAGTAGAATTTATCCAAAACTAGACATGATGAGCAGTGAAGAGAATAATAGCACAGTGCTGTGAATTTCCTTGAGGCACATTAAGTATTTCATACTAATCCATGAACACTTAATTATTTTATGTTGTTTAAGGTAAATTACCAAGCTTGACTTTGAACACTGAAATCTAATTATAGGGGGAAAAAAATCTTATAGGAATAGCCAAAAATATATATTTTGGCACCAAGTTGCCAACACCTCTGGACAGTGGGAAAGAGTGCAGCCTCAGCAAGTGCATTGATGATGCAAAACTAGCAGTAATGGCTGATATACCAGACGGTTGTGCTGCCATCAAAAGGTACCTTGACAGGCTGGAGAAATGGACTGTCAGGAACCTAATGAATTTCAACAAGGGAAAGTGCCACATCCCACACCTGAGAAAAAACAACCCCATGCACCAGTACATGATGGGGGCTCCCCAACTGGAAAGCAACTTTGCAGAAAAGGATTGTATGTTTGAAGTGTCCTAGTGGACACCAAGCTAAACATGAACCAGCAATGTGTCCTTGTGGCAAAGAAGGCTAACAGCATCCTATACTGCATTGGGCTGTTGTTGCCAGAAAGTCAAGGAAGGTGACCGTTCCCCTTTACTCAGCACTGGTGAGGCTGCGTCTAAAGTACCATGTCCAGTTCCGGGCCCTCCAGTATGAGAGTCCTGGAGAGACACCAGTGAAGAGTCACAAAGATGATTAAAGGATTGGAGCATCTCTTATGAGGAAAGGCTGTCACCTGGCTTTATGGGGACAGACAGGCTCTTTTGGAAATCCTTGACAGAATGATGATGAAACTAAGTTGTAGTTACAATTAAAGTTTTATTTTTTACCAAACTTATGATCAGCATAGAACAGTATGATCAGAGTAGAGCAGGTGTCTTAATAAGCAGAATCGGTGTAGCACAATTTTATAAGTAGCATAGCACAGAATTCCAAGGCATATCTTAGCTTATGGCTTCTAATCACCTGGATCCTCTGCATGTCAGGTCAAATCTTAATACATGACTTTCCATATCAATATAACAATCATAATCTAGTCTTGAAAGACAGAAAAGATTCTGAGTCACTAAATCCTCAGTAGAAGCAGATGGTGTTGGAGGCATCCCTGTCCACTGGAGGATTGCAAGTCTTGCTGTCCAGCAGCTGTTTCAGTCCAAGATCCACTTAAGACTTTTAACTGCTTGATTTTATGGGCAGTGCTATGTGTGCTGCTAAGCTTCCTTGTTCTGTATCAGGGTCATAACCACCTGACTGGCCAGGTGCCTGAGACCTTCAAGGCCAGTAAGGAGGAGAGTAGTAAGCCTGGCACCTGGGAACCTGGAGACTGATAGGAAAGGGGAGAAGTCTGCCTACTGCCTAGTGCACAGGACCTTCAAGGCCTGATGAGGGAAAATGGGACTGATATGTGCCCAGTTCAGTCACAGAGAATGGATATTTGCCTAATGGCATTAGTTATGTTAACCATATTACCAGGGGTCAGGTGTAGGTGGTCACACTGTGAGAGCTGGGAGTGTTTAGCCTGGAGAAGACTCAGAGAGGTTCTCATCAATGCGTACAAATACCTGATGGGAAGGAATGAAGAAGAGGGAAACATTCTTCCCAGTAGTGCCTAGTGACAGGTCGAGAGCCAATGGGCACAAGCTAAAACACAGGAGTTTCCATCTCAACATCAGAAAACACATTTTTTTACTATGAAGGTGACTGCTGCAACATTTTTCCCAGAGAGGTTGTGGAGTCTCTCTCCTTGAAGAGCTGTCTGAACATGGTCCTGAGCAACTGGGTCCAGATGACTCTGCTGGTGATGGGGGGGGGTGGGGGGGGGGGGGGGGGTGGGAGGTGTGAACTAGGTTCCAGCCTCAACCATTCTGTGATTTTTAGGATTGACAGCCTGGGAAAAGTTATCAAGCTTCTAAGCATTCTTTTCAGGCTTTACTCTTCTCATTTTACTAGTTTACTGCTCTGAATTCCTCAGTTCCTCTTCCAGATTAGGAGTATAGCAGCATATGTGCAACAATGTAGCTGAGGTCCCAGTGGTATCAATAAGCTGGTATATACATAACACTTAACTATTCCACTTGGATGTTAATTACTGCTTTCTATTGCATATCCCTCTTAATCATTGTCACGATTTACATAACTTCAGTTGAGAAAAAAATGTAAATGGCTTTTGTACTCTGACAATTTAAATACCTATATATTTTGGTGCCTTTTTCTCCAAATAATCCTTAAGTTTACTTGTGAAAATCACTCCATTGAATACAAATCCTTTTTTTTAACGTCTCCATGTTTTTTGGTGTTGCACTGTTACTCAGGTCTATACACCAGAATACCCTGTTCCAAGCTGACTCTCGTAATGAATACTGACATGTATGCACCTCAGTTTGAGCAACCTTCTTTTCTTTTCTTTAGTGTGTTTCTGTCTTGGTTTGTGTGCTGGCTTGAAGGCAAAACCAGCGAGAGACTCCAAGTCAGAAAAAAACAATTTAATAGGAGAGGAAAAAAAAAGTAAGATAAAATAAAACACATGCAATGGTACAAAAGATCACTGACAGGGTCAGAATACAACCTGAAACCGTGGTGGTAGCAGTCCAGACAAAGTGGTCTTGTTGAAGCAGTGTTCTTGCAGAAAGGTCTGGTAGCCCTTGCCCTCTGGGAATCCAGTGGGTAAGGCTGCCTGTGCTGTCCCAAAGCCCAGATTATATCCAGGTGGGAATGCTTGGCTCCTCCCCCTGGGTGGAGCATCTCACAATGGACTGATATCATTTTATCAGTTTTGTAATGGGTCCTTGATTGCCTATTAAACAGAGATAGCTCCTGGAGGGAGTTATCTATGAGTCATGCAGGAAGGCATTGATGGGCCATTAACAGAAGATAGTCGGGAGGGAGGGGGCAAAGGAAACAGTGGTGCACAACTTAGTTTCAACATTTCATGTAGATGGTGATAGAATGCATACTTTGGGCACATTTTACATTGTAGCCTAGGACAGTTTGAAAGACAAGTGTCTGCTAAGGAAGGCAGGAGCCTCCCTTGGAATGGAAAATGTAACCCTCTTCCCTCTGAATTACTATAATTTTGAAATTATGGGTCTTTCAGGCAAAGGTATGAGGATAGGAATAACAGTTCTTTACTAGTATGTATAATGAGGCAAACAAACAATACCTATAACAGTTACAACAAATACAACCAGAAACCAAGTATCTGCCTTCTCAGCCACAGGCACTTTCCCCTTTGGTGTAGTGATGGTCACAGCCAGCAGGGGCACTGGTGGCTCCCGGTGGGCAGGGCAGGTGCGATGATTCACCAGTGGCTGCAGGGGGAGCTGTGGCCTGAACCCATGGAGCACGGGGTAATGGTGGCTTGACTGAGACAGGAAGGGATGGCAGAGAGGCTTGCTTCACAACCCCCCTGGGGCAATCAATCCCGGTGCCCCAGCAGGACTCTGGGAAGCAGCAAGCTGGAATGGTAGGATTGAGCAAAAAATCCTGGGGTAGTGTTGGAATCCCGGAGGCTGAAAATTTCAGGATTTCTGAGCTGAGGGTTGCTGACCCTCAGATAAGCACTGTATTTGACTTGAGGCCTTGGAACAGGCTTCTGAGATCATGTGATAGCACGGGGTTTGTGGATATATAGTGTGAGCGGTGTTGTTTGATCTCACAGGGTGAAAAACTTAGATTTGGGATTTTAGTGTATGGTGATATATGGGAGCCAAGATGGAGAACTATGGGTGTGGCTTAGTTGTCTTTTTTGCACCTTCTTCTTCCTTCTTCACAAATCTGGGTGGTTTTCTGTTGCTGTAGGACACGAAAAGAATGAAACTCGCAGTCAGGTTGTCAGAGCAAAAAGGAGAGCCCGTTTATTTTTCGACCTCAATTTATATAGATTCTGGACAATGACCAGGGATTGAAGAATGAGGTTGCCACCTCTCCGACCCCACTGGTCAAACTAGAAGTCCATCAATTGTCCCTCCTCCAGGGAGGAATGTGAAAACAATCACTTTGTTTATGTTGCAATCCGTGAGAAACTCCACTACAAAAATGCAAACATCAAAAGGCTGAAAATATCAGGGCAACAGTTTTCTGTAATTGGGTGAAAGAAGTCCTCATTGCAGGTTTTGGGTGCTCATAATTGGATTAGAAGCATAAATAATATAGATGTCAACTGCTTATTGGATAATTGTGTTAGGAAAATCAATCCACGAACACCAGAGGTTTATGTCCAAAAAGGAGACAGAGGAGTCCTTTTACTTTATTTGAATAAAGGGAGAGGCCATGGGGCATTTCCCCTGGGGTCTCTCAAATTTTCGGAGGACGCAGCCTCCTTTTTATCCTAATTTCCCATCCGCATTTCCCTCTCTCTTTCCCCATTGGCTGAGGTACTTGAGAGGTACAGACTTCCCAAAAATGACTAAGACCTAAGATTGCCCTTTTAATGTATGTCCCCCTAATTTTTATTTTTTATGGGATTTATGGGTTTTCCCATTGTTACTTTCATCTTTCTATATCAAATTTCATTTATAAACAAACCTACAGTTTGTTTGTAAAGGCAAATATATATATATTTTTTTTTTCCATTTATCAACCAGTAGAATCCTTCCCATTGTTTCTCTTATCTCTCGGTGCTAGTTTTATCTACTAGCAGACCCAGGACTTGTTTGTAAAGATAAATCTTGTCATTCCTCTCAATTGGGACTTAAATAGCTTTGAATAGACACTATTTTGGGCTCACTTTCTCAACTTCTTAGAGAGAGCTCACATCTCGTGAGTTTGTAATAGATAAGGAAAATAAATTTCAGAGTGAGACTTCAAAAACAACGTCTCCTGAGTTTTATTCACCCTGACCTTGGAGCAGGAAAGAGCCAGAAACTCCAACAGGGTAGTGGACGAGACGTATCAGAAGCTCCGCAGCTGTAGGTGGAAGCACAGGATTTCTTGGCAGGCAGGGGGTACGGGGCTACAGTGTAGCAAAAGCTCAGAGCAGTGCCGAAGAAGCGGTGGGGGCGGGGCAGCGGCGGCCCGGCTCTGAGCACGGCAGGGAGAGGCCAGGCTCAGGATCCCGGGCACGCGAGCAGATGGTGAAAAGTCCCTTTTTTAATGAGGTAGGTGTTAATAAAGTCCCAGTTCAGTTGCTGTTCTTAAGAGCAGAGGGTCACCCCATAGCAGAAGAAGCAGGACTGGGCTGGGATCCGGCGGCAGCAGCGAATTCCCTCCCCCAATCGGCAGCTCCAACCGTCCTCTTCCAAAGCCGAGAGAGAACCCGAGAGCGAGCAGCTACCCCTGAGACGTTAATTTTGAGGAACTAAGGATTTTTAGGAAAGTTAAGATAATAAGTTGCTGAATTAGCTGAAGTAGATAGGTAATCTTTGTTCGCAGTTAACAGAAGCCGGATCTTAGATAAGCTACCCCGGATCTTGTAACTCATTTCTTGTCAGGTTTATGTTTATGTAGTTGTGCTTGTAATGAAAAACAATATGTGGTAAATAGGACATAAGATAGCTGCAGATTTCCTGCTTAAAGGACCCATTGAACACAGGAAACTGTAAGTTCTACCAAGGAATCATTTGTCATGAATGCATTGAAAAGGTAGAAAGGTCAGAACGAGGAAGACTCATCTTACTTCCTCATTTTGGGTGACCCCTCCCCAAAATAGACCCCCGACTCATTTTAAGGACCAAAGTACGCATGCTTAATAGCCTTTTTTGCCAATTAGCATACGAAGCGAGGAATGGGAGGTGACAGGGGTATGAATATGCATTTGTATTTTGGATATTCAACACTTATGTAAATAAAAGACTTTGTAATTACCTGTGAATTAGGGAACTATCCCAACGTGCTGCCCGGCCGTAATAAACATACACTTTCTAACTTTAAACTGTTAGAGAGTTTTTGTCCGTCACAGTTGGGTATCGATACTAGATCAATACACATATTTCTTTAATAAGCCAATAATACTAAACTTATGCTGACCAAAATAAGCAACACAACTATAGGGTGGATTAAGGTATTCAATATTCCAGTTGCTGTTGGTGACCACCCAAAAAGCACATCCCACCAATGATGAGACAAATGTTCCTCAAGCCTTTTAAAAACCCCTTTGATGGTAGGTTGGCCTTTATATATTGATGTGATATTACAGGTACCCGATAGGAAAAATCACATCTGTTCATTCTAACAAAATTGCAAACACACAAATTGAATAGAGTCTCATTCACGATTTGGTTGTCTATCTTTATGATGGTGTGATAAACATTAACTATCTTTTGTTCACTGGAGATCAAATAACTCAAGATAACAGGAAGTTACTATGTTACTATCTAAGCCTATAGGCCAACATACCTTTGCCCAATTTCTTTTCTCTCTCTCTACTTGCTTAATCAGCTTTAAGTTTCAGGAATTCCAGCTTAGTTACCATATAAGGAAGAGGACAGCTACAGCCTTCATCTCTGCGACCACCGAGAGACAGAAAGAGACCCTCCTAGCAACACATCACACATACATCATCGGAGGAAAGAAGCAGGATAAAAGCGGGACTGAAAACCTGCCAAATTCACGGCAGTGGGCAGAGCAGAGACTCCCCTGTCGTCCAGCGCTGTATTTGCCTTTGCTTTGCCTGCTGTAATTTAATAAATTCCTATCGGAACTTTCTTCGTGTACGAAGTCTATTACAATTTGGTGCTGTGCCTCGGATCCACCTGCAAGATAGGATTTTGGTTCTGCCTGGGGGGCGCCCCGCCGATCAGTCGGCGGCCCTGGTAGACCCAAGTCCTGTCTCGGTTGGACCGACGAACCTAAATTCAAGGCATTAGGCAAAGGAAGCCGGCAGACCCTATAAACTTTGTGCACAAAGGTCCAGACGAAGACGCAAGACGCGTGAGTATCTGTGTGGAGGATTCCGTTCGGTCTGGGTCGGGTATCCCTGGAGTGCTGCGAGTGTGTGTGTGAGAGGAGAACCGGCAGCTCGGATTCTCCAAGTGATTGCGGACCCTCAGTAGTGCGTTTCTCATTGCCCGAGAGGGCGTGAGCCACGAACAAGGGGAAGCGAGTGACTTCTGCACCACATTTGTGTGAGGGCACTCCAGAAGATGGGACAGGGGAAGAGCAGGCCCTCTACTCCCATAAAACTTCCCCCGGTGCCTAGAGATAGCCCGCTGGGGTTTATATTAGACAATTGGAAACATTACCCTAACACAGGGGGTAAAGATAAGGCTAAAATGATCCATTATTGTGTGGAAGTATGGGGTGGGAAGGAGATTTCCCGGAATATTTTTTGGCCTATTTTTGGATCATCAGAAGATTGGGTGAGGCAAAAACTTAACTTGTGGGTAAGCACTAAAACTCCTTTTAGTTGAGAAAAAAAGTGAATATGCTAATGTATGGGTTACAAGACCGGGGGGTGAAGTACTCCTGTTTCCCCTCAAAGAGGGAGGACTGAAGAAAGACAGGAGTAAAGAGGAAGAAGCCTTACTGATCCCACCTCCTTACATACCCCCTCTGAACCCCCAGATCCCGAATGCAACTCCAATAGAGCCTCAGGAAGCAGGAGGTAATCCCGAGCCCCCCGAGGAAGTGCAGGGACCGCAAGGACCCATAACCCGAGGTCGGGCTAGACAGCATAACCTATATCCCCTAAGAGAAATGCCTGTGGTGGGGGGGCCAGGGACCTCACCCAGCGATAGGGTTTGTTTCAGTACCTTTGAGTTCTGGGGATGTTCGGGAATTTAAGAGGGAGATGGGGAGCCTCCTAGAAGATCCTTTGGGGGTGGCCGAGAGACTGGACCAATTTTTGGGACCCAGTATTTATACTTGGGGTGAGTTGCAAGCAATATTGAATATTCTCTTCACGGCCGAGAAAAGAAATATGATTAGACGAGCGGGGATGAAGATTTGGGATGCACAACGTGCACAAGGACCTTTAGCAGTCACCAAGTGGCCTTTGCAGGATCCCAATTGGAATCATCAGCAGCAAGATCACAGAACCAATATGCAGGATCTGAGGGGGATAGTAGTACAGGGGATCCGGGAAGCGGTGCCTAGAGGGCAGAACATCAATAAAGCATTTAATGAGAGATAAAAAAAAAAAAAAAAAAAAAAAAAAGGAGACACCTACGGATTGGCTAGAAAGCTTGAGAAAGAACCTGCAGATGTACTCAGGCTTAGACCCTGAGACCCCGTTAGGGCAAGCACTGTTAAAAAAAACACAATTTGTAGCTAAATCGTAGGAGAATATCAGAAAGAAGTTAGAAAAATTAGATAATTCGCAAAATAGAGACCTAGATGAGCTATTGAGGGAAGCACAGAAGGTATATGTGAGAAAGAATGAAGAGAGTCACAAGAGACAAGTAAGAATAATAGTAGCAGCAGTAAGGGAAACTAAGAAAATTGATGCCCCTCCCAAACAAGTCAAGTGGCCCAGAGAAATGGGGGGGAGGGTGGTTTCCCCGGATAGAAGAAAAAGAAGTCAGCGTATGCTTCTATTGCAGGAATAAAAGACACTTTCAGAGACATTGCGGGGGAAGCAGAGGACAAAGTACAGGCAGAAAGCATTAGATTACTCAACTTCTTGAGTGCCAAGGGGCTCAAAGTATCTAAGGCAAAACTGCAATTTGTAGAAGAAGAAGTAAAGTATCTTGGGCACTATTTACGGAAGGGAGAAAAGAAGATAGACCCTGAAAGGGTAAAGGGAATATTATCTATACTGCCTCCAAGAAGCAAGAAACAAATCAGGCAGTTGTTAGGTCTCATGGGGTATTGCCGACAGTGACTTGAGAACTATAGCACCAAGGTTAAGTTTTTTTATATGAAAAATTAAGCCAAAGAGGGCTAGTGAAATAAGATAAAAGAGATGACAAACATCTGAAAGCTCTATGGCATGACTTAGTCAGTGCCCCTGTGTTAAGCCTACCCGATCTAAAAAGACCCTTTTATCTGTCTGTAAATACAGATAGTGGGATGGCTTGTGGGGTATTGACTCAGGAGTGGGCTGAGAAAAAGAAACCTGTTGGGTACTTATCTAAGCTGTTAGACCCTGTCAGCAGGGGGTGGCCTACATGGTTACAGGCTATAGTGGCCTGCACCCTGCTGGTGGAGAAGGCTAATAAAATCACTTTCAACAGGGAACTGAGAGTATTATCCCCTCATAATATCCGGAGAATTTTGCAACAAAAGGCAAAAAAATGGATAACGGATGCCCGACTCTTGAAGTATGAGGGAATCCTATTAGACTCCCCAAAATTAACCCTGGAGGTAACAGCCTTACAAAATCCAGCCCAATTCTTATATAGAAGGCCAAGCGAGGATAGATTGGCACGAGTGCTTATCTACCATAAAAGAACAAACCAAAATAAGACCAGATCTGGATGGCATTGCAGTTGTTGAAGAATAGATCAGGTACCATCTATACTGACTCAAAATATGCTTATGGGATTATATACACTTTTGGGAAAATATGGGAAGAACGGGGGTTAATAAACTCCCAGGGAAAAAAAAACCTGGTTCAACAGGATCTAATCAGGAAATTGCTGAAGGCCTTGAGGGGACCTAGGAAAATTGTTGTTCACCTGAAAAGGCATCAAAAGGGATTGGATTTTAAAAGCAAGGGAAATAATGCAGCAGATCAGGAAGCAAGAAGGGCTGCTTTACAGACGTCACAATCTACCCCCCAGGAAGATCCGAAGGCTGAAAGAAAAGAGCGTGAGACTAGCAGAGGGAATTTGCAAAAGATATACAGTTTTACTATGCAGGAAAAAGAAAAGATGAAAAGAATGGGGTTGAGAGAAGACTCAGAAAGGGAATGGTGACTTCCAGAGGATAATAGAACTGTACTGCCTAAATCCATAGCTATGGATATTATGAGGAGAATACATAGCAAAACACATTGGGGGGCACAAGCATTAGTAGATCAATTCGCCACCAAACATATGTGTATTGGAGCAGATGACTTAGCAAAGCAAGTAGTGAGGGGGTGTGTTACCTGCCTGAAAGTAAATAAGGCTAATTTAAGAAAATCCTTAATGGGGGGACGACCCACAGCATACCGGCCATTCACTAACATCCAACTAGACTTTACTGAGTTACCAAAGACTGGGAGGTATAAATATAATTGAGACCAGACTGTCATGAGTAAAATACCTACCATTAGCATTGCTAAATATCCGGACACAACCCAGATCAGATATGGGAATATCCCCGTTTGAAATGTTGTATAGAATGCCCTACAACATAGAGGAACCACAAGATCATCCAAAGTTGAGGGATCAGAATATGAATATATACATTACCAGCCTAATGAAATATAGGGAAAATCTGTAGAAAAAAAGAAGGTTAGTTCAGAGACCCCCACTAGATTTGAAACTGCACCAGGTGCAACCAGGAGATTAGGTAATGATAAAGTCCTGGAAAGAAGCATCCCTGACCCCGCAATGGGAGGGCCCTTACCTTGTATTGCTTACTACAGAAACTGCAATCAGAACAGCAGAAAAGGGATGGACCCATGCTAGCAGAATTAAAGGGCCAGTGAGCAAACCAACTCCTGAGTGGCAGGTGACAAGCAATCCCGGAGACCTGAAGTTACAGATCCAGAGGAGAGATCATCAATGAATGGACACCGTGTAGAATATGCACCAGAACCACACCACATGGAAGAAAGATTAATTTGTAACTCTGATGTTAAGATAAGGTGTAGAGACCCAGAGTGTGTGATCCGGTGTGATACCCCCGCGGTTAAGTATCGGAACTGAGATTCCTATGACAAGAGGCAACAGAGTCGCCCCTGGGGACCTCCTGAAGAATATCCCTGCTGCCGAGAAGATGGTACCCCCCGTGGCTCGAGGCAACCGAGTCGACGGGAAAGACAGAGGGGTAAAAAGCTGTGGAAGAAAGAAACCCCAGGGTGGGACAACAAAACAATATTTGAGGAATTGCCTCAGGAATGGGAATAAGAGCAAGGACCCTGGGCAGAGAGACAGGTTGCAGTCTATGAAATGGAACAATCCTCAGATATACTCCCATTCCTATGCCCCCAATGATGCTCACCACGTGACCCAGCCGATTACTTTTCTTTTGCTGATGTTATACTTAAGAGGGATTAATGCCTTAAACGATCTACCACACCAACCCTTTAAATAGTCACTATGGCGATGGGATGACAATGAGATTTTGCAAACTGTAACTACTGTAGGAGCACCCAGTTTCAGAGTAGGAGTGTGTGATCTGACCAACATAGATCATTGTGGAAAAGTACTGAACCTAACGGGATTCTACATGTGCCCAAGCTCAAATCACGGTAAAGGATATTGTAATTATCCTGGGGAATATTTTTGTGGATATTAGAGCTGTGAAACAATCGCCTCTGACTGGACACCCGGAGGAGGGCATGATAAATATTTGCAAGCAGACTTTAGACCAGCAGGATGCACAAAGCCATAGAGGGGTCCTTCAGGAGAAATGACCTATAGAGGGGACTGCTCGTTTGCTTATCTCAATGTCACCCAACCAGAGAAACAAGAATGGCTATTAGGTAAAAATTGGGGAGTTAGACATTGGGAACCCGAGAGAGATAGGGGGAATATAATCCAAATAAAAAAGGAACCTGCTCCCCATTGGGCCAGTAATTCTGTTGGCACTTAGGCTTACCTTTGGACCATGTATATTTAATAAACTGATTACTATAGTGAAAAGCCAGCTAGAAGCGGCACGTCTTATGCTTCTTAAGACTAAGTATGTTCAAATACCTGAAGAAGAAAATCTAGAAACTTTAGAGTTAGCTAGACAAGAACTGCAAAGATACAGTGAACAAAAATAAGTAAGAACAAGAGAAATGGGGGAATTGTGATAAACATTAACTATCTTTTGTTCACTGGAGATCAAATAACTCAAGATAACAGGAAGTTACTATGTTACTATCTAAGCCTATAGGCCAACATACCTTTGCCCAATTTCTTTTCTCTCTCTCTACTTGCTTAATCAGCTTTAAGTTTCAGGAATTCCAGCTTAGTTACCATATAAGGAAGAGGACAGCTACAGCCTTCATCTCTGCGACCACCGAGAGACAGAAAGAGACCCTCCTAGCAACACGTCACACATACATCATCGGAGGAAAGAAGCAGGATAAAAGCGGGACTGAAAACCTGCCATTCACGGCAGTTGGCGGAGCAGTGACTCCCCTGTCGTCCAGCGCTGTATTTGCCTTTGCTTTGCCTGCTGTAATTTAATAAATTCCTATTGGAACTTTCTTCGTGTACAAAGTCTATTACAATGGGGCATGCTGTCCTAAGACAGACACAACCTTGTCCTATATACACAAGTGAAGTTGCCTGTTTGCCTGGATGTGTTTCAAAGTGACAAATACTTTGGTCTGTGTTTAAACAAGTGTCTTTGTCACCCTCTAATGTCCCTTCACATATGTATCCTAGTTGTCTCCTCACAGTACAGGGCTCTAGATTAATAGTTTGCCACTTTGCTTTAATTTCTCGTGCCCACATTCTGTGTTCAGAAGGGTACAATACAGTTCCCTCATGGTTTAATCCTAAGGGGACTATTGGGTGTATTAAGTCCACTGAGGCATCGTGTATAGTTAAAACAAAGGCTGTCACTACACTAGTCACAGGGTTATAGGTGAAATTGACCAACTCACCAGGACTGAAGTTCCCTCTCCATATCAGAGGCATTATCCCAGACAATTTTGCGAATTTCAGCAGGGAATATTCCTTCTCCACTTTCCCTGATAACTGCGGCAGCTACTGATTGCATCCACAGTTGTGCCTGAGTACACCCTAGGGCCAATGAGATGTTTTCACTAGCTGTGCCTAGTGTGTTAATTATTACTTCATGATCTCACTCCTCTGTGTCTTCCCATTCTGGTAATATCTTGGTCAATTTCCAGTGATTGTTACCTAGTGCTAGTAGAGAGGATTGCGAAGGTTGTTGTAGTTTGACTAAATCGCTCCCTATTGTGGTTAATTTATTCAGTAACACTTCTGAATCTATTGTGTTCAGCACTCCCAGTCCTGTTCCTAGCAATCCAGTGAGATCCCTCTTGTTCCTAAAATTGGGAGGCATACTTTTCTGAAGCCAAGTAGTCCAGTCCATAAAGGAGTTCCTGAGAAATGGGGCACATTCTGGCCGAACGTGTGAAGCATTTACCTGTACTCCCATTTCTACTCATTTTAAAGACCACTTTGAGTTAACTATCAGCTTCTGAACTCCTGTCTTCTTAATAGCATATGGCCCAATTTTGGTAACTACAGGAGTTATTTGTTCCTCTGCTTCTGGAATAGCTGGCATCTTGGTGATCACAGCCTTTCTTGGCACTGGTGGAGTAATTTTGGTCTGGTTCTTATGGTACTCAGTGCATATCTAAGTGATGTTAAAGTCAATGTCATACCCCCTTATCGCACACCCCTTTATTTTGAGTCTAAACTCCAGACATTTACTCAAGCATTTATCACAGCATTCAGGACTAACCCTGATGAGTTTCATGGGTGGATGGTAAGCCTCGTGGAACCCATCCTGTACGAATGCATACTTACATCCCTAAACATTTCTTCCCACCCACAAACTTGCATTTGTGACTTTTAGTATCTTGTTGAAGGCCTTAGGAGAGTAAGGATCATAAGCTCTTCCTTGGCACTGGTATATCCCAGTCACATTATACCTTCGTGGTATTGTGTTGACTCCTGTTATGGTTAAGGTAATTACTACAATAGTTACAACTTTCCACATAATGTCCAAAATAACTCTTAGTCCATTTATTCGTTGTTCCGAGTGAGCTTCAGCTTCAGTTCGTTACCGCTTGGTGTGGCCTTCTAAATTCCCTCTGGGGCTTTCTTCACTCGGGAGTGATGGATCCAGGCCTTCTGTTCTTTGATCTTGGTTGCAGTGAAGGTAGTGAGGAGCACCTGGAATGGTCTTTCCCACTGTGGTTCTGTCCTGGGGTGACTGTGTAACCCAATCGTCTGTTGGGTGCAGGGAGGAGGGCAAGCGCGGTTTGTTTTTCCCCAGGAAAACTCTGCTCATCGGAGTGACCTTGAAGCGGGGGAGTTAGAACACAGCAACACGAAAGAAGCTCTGTTATTTTTTTTCCCCGGTAGTTAGTTAGTGCTAGCGTAGTTAGACACTGTAGAATAGCTGAAGCTTTTTTCTTTTTTTTTTTTTTCTTTTGCTTTTTTTTTTTCTTTCTTTTTCCTTTTTTCCCTTTTTTTCTTCCTTTTTGCTTTTTTTTCCCTCTCCTCAGAACTGTTCCAGCCTCTCCGGACTAAGGACCTGGGGAAGCACCGGGGGACTCCACAGGGGACCCACCCCACCAAGACCAGCCCTGCACATCTCCTTTTCTCCCAACGTCAGCGGAGATGGAGCAGTGGAGCACAGTGACTATCTTCAGGAGGAGACTTTCTTTAAGTTTGTTATCCCTCTGTAAGCGGCACGAAGCTCTTGTCATCGGGTATTGTGCTGGGAGTGCTTTGCCTGTTTAATAAACAGGTTTTTTCCACTTCTCTCTGAGGAATTCTTTTTCCCGAACCTGTTGGAGGAGGGGAGGGGGGCCCCGTGGGAGGGTTTCTCCCAAAATCTGCCTGAAACCACCACAAACTTATTGGCGCCCATACGTGGGGCTCGAGAGTGGAAAAACCCTGTACTGATTAGTATTCAGCAGTCAGTAACTATGCTGTTTGAACTCATGTCTCTTGGGGTGGGGGCCTTGATGTGTTTTGGATCCTTAGGCTTCTTTGAGGTCTTAATACCTTTGTGGTCATTAGGTTTATTTGCATATCCAGAGATAGCCCCAATATTGTCATTAATACACAGTTTTTACAGTAGAGGGACACGGATTTGAGTAGCTATTGGCCTTGGTTTAATGATAATAATTTGTAGGAAGTTTATAAAGGTGCTGAGATCTTTTCCTACTATGTATGGGTCATGGTTATGGTTATTCACCCTGTTTGTGGGAGGAGGAGCAGAGGATGAAGCGCTGCAGTCTTTCATTTCCTTCTTCTCTGAATCGGTTAAATCATTGCTGGAGAATGTTGAGTTTCCCCTGAGTGTTAAAGAGACCATCTTTCTGGTATGTCATCTGGTAAGCCTTCTCTATACAGTCTGCAGCTTCTCTAGAATATGGGCTGAGATTTCTAGAGGGGCTGATGAAACTCCTGACCCAGGCAGAGGAAATCCTGAGTGGTGTGGAGAATGGGAGGATATGGGCCAACTCCTCAAGGAATTCTCTGACCCTGTAGTCTGGGATTTTCCACGGGAACAAATTCAGAATCCAGTGGAGCTGGGGAAATGCCTGAAAGAGAGGTACCATGATGGCTCTAAGGGGGAAAAGGTGGCTGCAGTAAGCTGGGCCCTGGCATATGCTTATCGCACATTGCTAGAGACTGTAGGGCAGCAGACAGAGGCAGGGGGGAAGGGATACAAATCAACAGCTACCCCAGTCACTCAGGCTGCAGCCAGCACCCCAGTTATGAAGCCAGCAGCTAAACTAAAACCTGAGCCTGAGTCGGCAGCTAAACCAGACAGTAAGCCTAAGCCCCTAGCAGTTGCTCCAGCAAAGAAGCACACACTCAAAACCGATCGACCAGTGGACGATGATGACCCAAGAGAAGGACCTTCGCCAAAATCAGAAGCCAAAGCTTCTAGCACAAGATCAAAAGCAAATATTGATTCCTTTTCCCTGAAGGACCTTCGGGGCCTAAGAAAAGATTACCGGCGACAACCTGATGAATATAATTAGTTGGTTAGTCCGTCTTTGAGATGCTGCAGGCGAGGCTACAATTCTGGATGGCACTGAAGCGAGGCATCTGGGATCCCTGTCACATGATCCAGTCATCGACCAGGAGATGATGAGAGAGGCTAGTCCTTGCAGTCTCTAGATACGGGTCCTAGGAAGTGTGGCAGAAAGATACTTGTGTGCAGATGATCTCTATATGCAGCAAACCCCATGGAAGACCATAGAACAAGGGATTCAGCGCTTGAGAGAAATGGCAGTGGCAGAGATGGTCTTCTCAGATGACATAAACACTAGGAACCCAGACTTGGTATCATGTACATCTGTGATGTGGCGAAAACTTATACGACTCAGGCCATTAGAATACGCTTCTGCTTTAGCAGTAATGAAGCGAGAAGACGTAGAGGAGACGGTTCTTAATATGGCAAAGAAGCTCCGAGCATATGCAGATGCTGTGCATGGCCCAACACACGCCAGAATTGCAGCTGTAGAAACACGTCTACAGAAACTAGAGGATAAGATAGATGAAAATCATAAGAAACTCAGGGAAGAGATTAGAGAGGACCTTCTCCAAATCTCAGCAGTACAGATCAGAGGTTCTAGTACCCAACGTAGATGCTCCCCGGCTAGGGAGAGAGGATACACTCCACGTGCTGAGCTGTGGTTCTTCCTGCGGGATTGCGGAGAAAATATGAACAAATGGGATAGAAAATCTACGGCTGCCCTGGCACAACGGGTGCATGAACTGAAGGAAGTCAAGACTCAAAGAGGGAGTTCCACCAAAAGAGAAGCGGCTCCAGTTGCCCGTAGCCGAACTGCCAGGTATGACAATGATGACATGTCCGACCCCCTTAAAGGAACCTCTAAGACATATGCTCAAGGAAAGAAGGATAACCAGGCTTAGAGGGGCCCTGCCTCTAGCCAAGTAGAGGCTAGGGAAAACCGTGTATTTTAGACTGTGTAGATTCGTTGGCCTGGCACATCAGAACCACAAAAATATGAGGCCTTAGTTGATACTAGTGCGCAGTGCACATTAATGCCATCAAGACATGTAGGGGCAGAATCTGTCTCTATTGCTGGCGTGACAGGAGGATCACAGGATTTTGCTTTAGTAGAAGCAGATGTGAGCCTAACTAGAGAGGAGTGGGAGAAACACCCTATTATGACTGGCCCAGAGGCCCCATGCATTTTAGGCATAGATTACCTCCGAAGTGGGTATTTCAAAGACCCAAAAAGACTCAGGTGGGCATTTGGGATAGCGGCTGTAGTGACAGAGGGCATCCAGCAATTGAACACCTTGCCTGGACTGTCTGAGAATCCATCTGCAGTAGGACTCCTGAAAGTACAAGAGCAAGGGGTACCAATTGCCACTTCTATAGTGCACCGCCGACAGTATAGGACAACTCGAGATGCTGTAATTCCCATCCATAAAATAATTCAAGAGCTGGAGAGCCAAGGGGTGGTTAGTAAAACCCAATCACCCTTCAACAGCCCCATTTGGCCTGTGCGTAAATCTGAAAGAGAATGGAGATTGACTGTGGATTACCGTGCATTGAATGAGGTGACACCACCAGTGAGCACTGCTGTGCCAGACATGTTGGAGCTCCAGTACGAGCTGGAGTCTAAGGCAGCAAAATAGTATGCCATGATTGATATTGCCAATGCATTTTTCTCCATTCCTTTAGCAGCAGAATGCAGGCCTCAGTTTGCCTTCACATGGAGGGGAGTGCAGTACACCTAGAACCGACTGCCCCAGCGGTGGAAGCACAGCCCCACCATCTGCCATGGACTGATCCAGACTGCGCTAGAAAAGAGTGAAGCTCCAGAACATCTACAGTATATTGATGACATCATTGTGTGGGGGAACACAGCAGCAGAAGTGTTTGAGAAAGGAAGGAAAATCATCCAGATCCTCCTGGAAGCCGGTTTCGCTATCAAGAAGAGTAAAGTTAAGGGACCAGCTCCTGAGATCCAGTTCCTGGGAGTAAAGTGGCAAGATGGACGGCGGCAGATTCCCACTGAGGTCATCAACAAGATTACAGCGATGTCTCCACCAACCAATAAGAAGGAGACACAAGCTTTCCTAAGTGCTATAGGTTTCTGGAAGATGCATATTCCCGAGTATAGTCAGATTGTGAGCCCTCTTTACCTGGTCACCCGCAAAAAGAATGATTTCCACTGAGACCCTGAGCAGCAGCAAGCTTTTGCCCAGATCAAGCAGGAGATCGCTCATGCAGTAGCCCTTAGCCCAGTGAGGACAGGATCAGATGTGAAGAACGTGCTCTACTCAGCAGCCGGGAGCCATGGCCTGTCCTAGAGCCTTTAGCAGAAGGTGCTGGGTGAGACTCGAGGCCGGCCACTAAGATTTTAGAGTCGAAGCTACAGAGGGTCTGAAGCCAATTACACCCCAACTGAGAAGGAAATCTTAGCAGCCTATGAAGGAGTTCAAGCTGCCTCAGAGGTGATTAGTACAGAGGCGCAACTCCTGCTGGCACCCCGACTGCCTGTGCTAGGGTGGATGTCCAAAGGGAAGGTCCCCTCCACCCATCATGCCACTGATGCCACATGGAGCAAGTAGATTGCTCTTATTACGCAGCACGCCCGTATAGGTAAACTAAATCGCCCTGAGATTTTAGAAATAATTACCAATTGGCCTGAAGGTGAAAATTTTAGCCTCACAGATGAAGAACAAGAGCAAGTGACATGGGCTGAAGAAGCTCCACCATACAACCTATTACCAGCAGAGGAGACGTATTATGCCCTTTTCATAGACGGTTCCTGTCGTATTGTAAGGTGAACCGGAAGTAGAAAGCAGCCATGTAGAGCCCCACACGACAGGTTGCTAAGGCCACTGAAAGAGAGGGTGGATCAAGTCAACGTGCAGAACTCAAGGCTGTTCAATTGGCTTTGGATATTGCTGAAAGAGAGGGGTGGCCGAGGCTCTACCTCTATACCGATTCATGGATGGTAGCCAATGCTCTGTGGGGATGGCTGAAGAGGTGGAAAGAGGCCAATTGGCAGCGTGGAGGGAAACCAATTTAGGCTGCTAAGGAGTAGAAATACATTGCTACCAGGGTAGGGAGACTACCTGTGAAAGTCCGCCATGTAGATACCCACATCCCCAAGAGTAGAGCTAATGAGGAGCATCGAAACAATGAGCAGGTAGATCAAGCAGCAAAAATAGAAGTGTCAAAGATTGATTTAGATTGGAAACACAAGGAAGAGTTGTTTTTAGCTCAATGGGCCCATGATGCCTCAAGCCATCAGAGCAGAAATGCCACCTATAAGTAGGCCCGAGACCGAGGGGTAGATCTAACCTCAGACAGTGTTTCTCAGGTTATCCATGACTGTGAGACGTGTGCTGCCATCAAGCAGGCCAAGCGGGTGAAGCCGCTATGGTATGGCGGGCGATGGTCCAAGTATAAGTATGGGGAAGCCTGGCAGATTGACTACATCACCCTTCCCCAAACCCGCCAAGGCAAGCACTACGTGCTCACAATGGTTGAAGCCACCACGGGGTGGCTAGAGACCTACCCTGTGCCCCATGCTACTGCCCGGAACACCATCCTGGGCCTTAAAAAGCAAGTCCTGTGAAGGCATAGTACCCCCGAGAGAATTGAGTCAGACAACGGGACTCATTTCAAGAACAGCCTTATTAACACCTGGGCTAGGGAACATGGCATTGAGTGGGTGTACCATATTCCCTACCATGCACTCGCTGCAGGCAAAGTGGAGAGGCACAATGCATTGTTAAAAACCCAGTTGAAAGCATTGGGGGGTGGATCTTTGAAGAATTGGAAGCAGCATTTGGCAAAGGCCACCTGGTTAGTCAACACCCGAAGCTCCACCAACCGAGCAGGCCCTGCCCAGGCTAAGCCTCTGCATATAATAGATGGAGATAAAGTCCCAATAGTGCATGCCAGAGGTCTGTTAAGGAACACAGTGTAGATCAAGTGTGCCTCAAGTACAGACAAACCCATTTGTGGGGTTGTCTTTGCTCAAAGACCAGGTTGCACATAGTGGATAATGCAGAAAAATAGAACAACATAATGTGTACCTCAGAGAGATCTGATTGTTAAGTAAGAATCATTTACAAACATCACTGTCTGCTGAATGCTATTGCCATTGTCTGTACATTAAACCACGCAAAATGAAATAGAAGGAAATGTGTAAGTGAGAGAGTATGTGTTAAGTGTTGAAAGTATAAGCAAGTCTTAAAAGTATGAGTAAGTGAGAGAAGAATCCTGCAGCCTGGGGCCTAGATTAAGTGGCTCAGTGTAGAACGTGACAGGAGCATGATGAGTATTGCTTATTTGTTTTTTGTGAAGAGAATAGATAGAAGTTTTATGTAGAATATACATTGGTTATGTCTGTAAGTCGACGATATGAGGATAAGGGGTAAAAGATGTCCTGGGGTGACTGTGTATCCCCAATCGTCTGTTAAGTGCAGGGAGGAGAGCAAGCGCAGTTTGTTTTTCCCCAGGAAAACTCTGCTCCTCAGAGTAACCTTAAAGCGGGGGAGTTAGAACACAGCAACACGAAAGAAACTCTGTTATTTTTTTCCCCGATAGTTAGTTAGTTAGTGCTAGCGTAGTTAGATGCTGTAAAATAGCTAAAGCTTTTTGCTTTTTTTTTTTGCTGTTTTTTTTTTGGTTTTGTTTTTTTCTTTTTCCTTTTTTCCCTTTTTTTCTTCCTTTTTGCTTTTTTTGCCCTCTCCTCAGAACTGTTCCAACCTCTCCGGACTAAGGACCTGGGGAAGCACCGGGGGACTCCACAGGGGACCCACCCCACCAAGACCAGCCCTGAACATCTCCTTGTCTCCCAACGTCAGCGGAGACGGAGCAGTGGAGCACAGTAACGACCCCCAAGGGGAGACTTTCTTTAAGTTTGTTATCCCTCCGTAAGCGCACGAAGCTCTTATCATCGGGTATTGTGCTGAGAGTGCTTTGCCTGTTTAATAAACAGGTTTTTTCCACTTCTCTCTGAGGAATTCTTTTTCCCGAACAAGTTAGAGGAAGGGAGGGGGGTCCCGTGGGAGAGTTTCTCCCAAAATCTGCCTGAAACCACCACAGGTTCTAAGGTTTTTTCTGCAAAAGACTTAACATACACCTAATCCCCAGGTTGTACATCATGTACTGGCCCATCTAGTTCTCTGTTTTGAGTTCCAGCCACATATTTCTCAATTTCTCTAAGTTGTTTATTTAGGGCCACCATATATCCATGTAGGGTTTCTTCCCCTACTTGAATGGGTGCTGTTCCCCCTTGAACTGCATATGGCCTTCCATACAATATTTCAAAAGGGCTTAGTTTCTCTTTTGCCCTTGGTTTTGTCTGAATTCGCAACAAGGCCAGTGGGAGAGCCTGAGGCCAGGGCAAATTTGCTTCTTGCCCCAATCTTACAATTTGTTGTTTAATCAAATGGTTCATCTTTTCCACCTGGCCACTAGATTGAGGGTGGTATGGGGTGTGCAATTCCCAGTCTGTTCCCAGGTGGTGACTTATTTGCTGCACAATTTTTGAAATAAAGTGTGGTCCCCTATCTGAGGATATGGTGGCTGGAACTCCAAATCATGGTATTATTTCTTGCAACAGTGCTTTGGTCACCTCTCGGGCCTTAGCTGTCCTGGCAGGAAAGGCTTCTGGCCATCCTGAAAAGGTATCAGTTAATACCAATAGGTAACGATACCCTCCCTTCCTGGGCAGTTCTGTAAAATCAATTTGCCATTGTTGCCCAGGTCCACAACCTTTCCCAATTTGTCCCACTTTAGGCTTTGGGGTATTTTTAGGGTTAGTCCGGAGGCAAAGACTACACTGACGAGTTACTTGTATCACTGTGCCCTGCAATTTCCTGGCCATGATTCTTTCTTTCAAATGGTTATACAGGGCATCTATTCCCCAGTGTGTTTTCTCATGTTCCCTCTGTACTAATGACCACAACAAATAGGAGGGTACTACAAGTTTCCCTTCTTCTGTTACAGCCCATCCTTCCTGGTTATAGCTTGCCTTTTCTACCTTGATAAGTTTCTTATCTTTCTTATTGTACACTGGATTACCTTCAATAGAAACTTTTCCATCTGGAATCAATGCTGCCTCAACAGCCTTATCAGGTACCTCACCTTTTGCTGCTTCTTTTGCCTCTCTGTCCGCCAACATATTCCCTTCTTCCAATTCAGAGCTCACTTTTTTTGGTGTGCCTTGATGTGCATTATGGCTACTCTCTCAGGTAGTTGTATGGCATCTAATAGCCTCAGTATCTCTTGTGCATGCTTAATACTCTTGCCTTGTGAATTCAGCAGTCCTCTTTCCTTCCAGATGGCTCCGTGAGCATGAACCACTCCAAATGCATACCTTGAGTCCGCGTAGATGTTGATCTCTTTTCCTTTTGCCAGCTCTAGGGCTCGGATTAAGGCAATTATTTCAGCCTTCTGTGCAGATGTATTAGTCGGTAATGGTCCAGATTCTATTACCTCCTTGCTTGTGGTAACTGCATATCCAGCATGCCTTCTTCCACTGACGACATAGCTGCTTCCATCAGTAAACCAGGTCTCAGCATCCTCAAGCGGGGTGTCCTTCATATCTGGGCGGCTCGAGTAGGTGGCTTCAATGGTCTCCAGGCAATCATGGATCACTGGTTCTCCCATACTCCTGCTGAGGAAGGAAGCTGGGTTCACAATGTTAGTTACCACAATTTCAACATCATCTTGTTCTACCAGTATGGCTTGGTACTTCAGAAATCTCTGTGGGGAGAGCCAATGCCCCCCTTTTGCCTCAAGGACTGCAGACATTGAGTGAGACAATAGCACAGTCATCTTCTGGCCTAGGGTGAATTTGCGTGCTTCTTGGATGTTTATTGCTACTGCTGCAACTGCTCTGAGGCACCCTGGCCATCCTTTAGCTGCTGTGTCCAGTTGCTTGGAAAGATAGGCCACTGCCCTCCGGTACGGGCCTAAATTCTGTGCTAATATTCCTAAGGCAATCCCCTGCTTCTCATGAGAAAACAGGAAAAATGGTTTACTCACGTTTGGAAGTCCCAGGGCTGGAGCTGACATAAGGGCTTTCTTTAGTTGGTTGTCCTAGGGTAACTTTATGATGCTTGTATCCCCAATCGTCTGTTCTGTTTGTGCTGTATATTGAGTCCTGTGCCTTTAAGACTAGTTCTAAGAGCAAGGAGAAGCGCGGAGTTTGTTTTGAGAAAACTGCCTGACTCCTCCACATTCTTCTCCGGACAGTGTGTTCAGCAGAGGCTTAGAGACTGCAGGACAGAGATTTTTTTTGCTTTTAGTTAGTTTCAGCTAGCTAAGGCAGAGAAGTTCCCTGGACTAGTTTTTTTTTCCTTTTTCTTAGAACTGTTTAAACCTACTCTGGACTGAAAACTCAGGGTAGCACTAGGGGCTGCACCTGCGGCCCACCGGGGCCTGGACCTCGGCATTTTTCCAGCAGCGCCGGAGGGACTGAGACTGAGGAGAGACTGAGAGACTGAGAGAGAGCCGAGCCGAGCTCCACCCACAGCAAGGACTTTCTCAATTTGCCATCTCACTTCAAAAGGAGAAGTTTTATTGTTTCATATTATTCATTCTTTATACTTGTATGCACATTTGTTTAGTAAAATAGTTTTTTCCACTTTTCTCCAAAGAAGTTTTTTTTTCCAGACTAGTTAGAGGGAGGGGCCACCTGAGTTTGCTTCCTTAGAAGGATCCTATACAGGGGTTTTCTCCCAAATTTGCCCCAAACCAAGACATTGGTCAAAGGCTCGGGTTGCATCTTTTGTCCACTGAAGATCTCTGCTCCCTTCCGTGATCAAGGCATACAGAGGTTTAACAAGCAACCCATAGTTATAAATCCACAGTCTGCACCACCCTGTCACGCCTAAAAAGGTTCTTAGTTCTCTCACTGTCTGAGGTTTTGGGGTCTGGCATATTGCTTCCTTGCGATCCTGCCCCAGAGTCCTTTGTCCAGCACTTACTTCGTAACCCAGGTAAATAACTGTTTGCCTCACCATTTGGGCTTTCTTCTGGGATACTCGATACCCCTGCAGGCCTAGAAAGTTTAGGAGGCTTACCGTCCAGTCCACACATGTCTCCTCGGTCCGGGTGGCTATTAAGAGATCATCCACATACTGGAGTAACTGTCCTTCCCCTGGTGGAGGTTCCCAGGACTATAAATCCTTTGCAAGCTGCTCCCCAAATATAGTGGGGGAGTTCTTGTACCCCTGTTGTAACACACACCATGTGAGCTGAGTTTTTCTTCCAGTTTTAGGGCTTTCCCACTCAAATGCAAAAGTTTTCTGGCTGGCTTCATGGAGAGGGAGGCAAAAGAAAGCATCCTTTAGATCTAGAACAGGAAACCAAGTTAATTCAGGTGATAAACGGGTTAACAAGGTGTAGGGATTGGCAACCACTGGATACAAGTCTTCAGTTACCTTGTTAACAGCCCTTAAATCTTGTACTAATCTGTATGACCCATCAGGTTTCTTTACTGGCAGAATAGGAGTATTAAAATCAGATTGACACTCTCTCAGTAGTCCTAGCTGCAGAAAGTTCTCATTAATTGGGCTCACCCCTTCTATATCTTCTTTCTTTAGGGGGTATTGTTTAACCCTTACTGGCTGTCCTCCTTCTTTAAGCCAGATTTCCACTGGTAGTGCATTCTTAGCTCTTCCTGGTATATTGGAGGCCCACACTCCTGGAAATACTTGATCCATTATTTTCCTAAAATTTTCCTTTCCACTTGCCACTTCAATTTCTTTGGTTATTAGCATTAAGCTTAACAGTTCTACATATTGTTGATCCTTTACCTCCAAACTAATTTCCCCATTTTTGAATATTATTCTTGCTTCCAGCTGCTCTAGCAAATCTCTGCCCAAAAGTGCAGATGGAGCATTAGGCATGTATAAAAATCGATGGATGCCCCACTGTTTTCCCAATTTATACTTCAATGGTTTGCAAAAATAAGCTCTTTCAGATTGGCCAGTTGCCCCCTTTACCATAACATAGTCATTGGTTACAGGTATGTCCTGGTTTGGGGCAAATTTGGGAGAAAACCCCTGTATAGGATCCTTCCAAGGAAGCAAACCCAGGTGGCCCCTCCCTCCAACCAGTCTGGTAAAAAAAACAAACTTCTTTGGAGAAAAGTGGAAAAAACTATTTTACTAAACAAATGAAGTGCATACAAGTATAAAGAATGAATAATATGAAACAATAAAACCTCTCCTTCTGAAGTGAGATGGCAAATTGAGAAAGTCCTTGCCGTGGGTGGAGCTCGGCTCTCTCTCTCTCAGTCTCTCAGTCTCTCCTCAGTCCCAGTCCCTCCGGCGCTGCTGGAAAATGCCGAAGTCCAGGCCCCGGTGGGCCGCAGGTGCAGCCCCCAGTGCTCCTCTGGGTTTTCAGTCCAGAGTAGGTTTAAACAGTTCCAAGAAAAAAAAAGGAAAAAAAAAACAGTCCAGGGAACTTCTCTGCCCTAGCTAGCTGAAACTAACTAAAAGCAAAAAAAATCTCTGTCCTGCAGTCTCCAAGCTTCCGCCGAACACCCCGTCCGCAGAAGAATGTGGAGGAGTCAGGCAGTTTTCTCAAAACAAACTCCGCGCTTCTCCTTGCTCTTAGAACCAGTCTTAAAGGCACAGGACTCAATATACAGCACAAACAGAACAGACGATTGGGGATACAAGCATCATAAAGTTACCCTAGGACAAGGTATTAGGGCCTTATTCAACACTGAAAATGTTGCCCCTGTGTCTATCAAAAATTTCACTTCTTTTTCTTTGTTTCCCAGTTTAACTATAACCAGAGGGTCCCCTAGGGTGGGGCCCCCTGGTCCCTTTCCGTCCTCTTTTACATGAGCAACTACTTTTTCCCTTTTCTGATCACCTTTTCTATGTTCATTACCCTTTCTTAATTCTGGGCACTGGTTTCTCCAGTGACCAAATTTCTTACAAAATGCACATTGATCTTTTCCTAGTCGGGGTGGTCCTTGTTTTGGTGGACCTTGTCCATGTTTTCCTTTTTCTCCTTCTTTTACTACTGCTGCTAGTTTCTTCATCACTTGTTTATACCCTTCTTCCCGGTTACTAAAAACTCTCCAGGCCCCATCTAATAAAGTTTCTAAATTCCGGCTGTTTGGACCCCGGATCTTCTGGAGTTTCCGCCTGATATCTCCTGTGGATTGTCCTAAAAATAAATTTATTAATTGCTGCATTCCTTCATCAGATCCAGGATCCAGGGTAGGGTGTCGGCGCATTGCGTCTCGCAGGTGATCTAGAAATTCAGAAGGTGTTTGAGAGGGGCCCTGTTTGATAGCATATAAGGATGACCAGTTTATGGTTTTGGGGATTGCTCTTTCTAGCCCTTTTACTATTAGTTCTTGGTATCTCTTTAACCATCCTAACTCCTCATCATCATTAGGATCCCAACCTGTGTCTTGAAGGGGAAATACATCTTGAACATCCTCCTGTGTTGTCCTACAATCATCTTCAGCCAGATCCCCAGCTACTTTCAAAATTAATTGTTTCTCAGTTTCTGTTAAGGCATCAAGTAGCAGTTGCAGATCTGCCCAATCAGGTGAATGCTACTTAATCATAAACTTCATTTTCTTAGCAACCCCTATTGGATCACTTCGATAGCCCTTAGCAATCCTTTCCCAAATTTCTAAATCAATTGAGGAAAAGGGAACTTTAATCAGTTTTGTTTCCCCATCAGAGGTTATTGCTTGTCTTAGAGGTGCTTGTATGACCTCTCTAGTTTGTTTTCGGGTCCTTGATGCTATAGGTCCTTGTGAGGGAATCTTAGGACCTGTGGGAGGGGTTCAGGTTCATCCCACTCACTGTCACTGCGAGGCAGTGGTGGATAAAAATTGGGTGGTTCCTGGGGTTTAGGAGTGGGTGGAGAAACCCCTACCTCAATTGCTGTCCTCCCAAAGGAAGATGAAGCTAAAGATGAAGTGGGGGGTGTGATATATGTCCTAAAGTTAATTCGTGTTACCTCATTTATTATGTATATTAAAAGGGAATTCGTAGTATCCTCTGTCAAAGGAGATATATATTTTGTAGAGATATATGTTTTAGTATAAGTTTTGTGTAGTTTGCCCTGTTATACATTTAAGTTTTACATGCGGGATAAAACAAGCCACTGCACAAAAGAAGATTCCCCCGGCCTGGGGAAACACCCCGGAGGCACTGAGAAAAGAAATGATTGGATTTACCGGAAAGGAGGGAGAGGAGACAACAGCTGCCAGGAATCTCTGAAAAGGATACAAAGAACGACGGAAACCAAAGATAGAAGTCCGGAGACCAAGATGATTGCTGCAGATAGACATCTCCACGAGTCTCCGATAAAATTTACATCTTCATAACACACCCAGACCCGGACATCAGCAGCATTGTCTTCCTCTACCGGTCTATTCAAACCCCGATTACAGCACCTACCTATGCCCTGAGGGGAAGACCGTCACATTCCCGGACCTCTCTCCACGATCCAGTGTATAAAAAGAGACTGCTGCAGACCAAAAATGTGAACTTTGGGGGGGTAACAGGCTGACAGAGTCTGCTATCCGAGTTCACCCAGCGGCGACCCCGGGCTCGACGCTGTCCTTTTGATTGTGGCTAACCGAGACTATAATTGTTGTCTCTCAATAAATTCCAAATTTTTGATAAACTGAATTTGGTGAATTTCATTTATAACAGGGGGGTTGGAGTCAATGATGGTTCTGAATTTGCATCCCCCACCACCCTCCTCCTTTCCTGCCTCCTAGGGGGTGGCTTAAGTATGTCTTCTGTCTCTTGTTCCAAAGCCTCTGCTTGGTATACTTTGTCAGGATGTGTGCACCTCTGATTTATCGAGCAGGTACTACAACACCGTTTGGGCTTCCCTTTAGTAGCTTTATTATCCTTTTCAAGGGCTAATACTAAAGGATCAGATGGTGACCTCATTCCACAATCCCTTTGCCACTCGGGATGATTCCTGAGAGTGAAAAACATATCAGCATAAGCTACTTCTTGCCACTTTTGTTCACGCCGAAGGAAAAGCATCAATTGTAATAATATCTCATAGTCCAGTGTACCGTTTACTGGCCACTTTACACCTTCATCAAGTATATATAATGACCACCATTGTGTACAAAGCTTAGCAAGCTTCCTCTTAGTTTCAGTACCACCACAGCCCACCAGTTCTTTCCAGTGTGTTAAGATACACCCTAAAGGGCTTCATCTGGGAATCTCTTTGCTCTCATGTGCCCCCACGTTTAGAATCCCTTTTGGTCCAAGATGTTACAAAACACAAAGTAGACTACTTCAATGGCGTATCTCAGCACCAAAAATTTCTCGGCTATTTCTGCCAGCTCTGGGCATAAGTTCTGGGCTCTCTGCTTTCTGCACACAATCAAAGCCTTTTCTTAGAGAGACCCAACTCCAAACACCAACCGTTTTAGGTTCGCAAAGAAAATAGCTAGGGGTCCCTCACGACCCCAAGCACACTCCACCAGAAGTTTCAACAAGGTCTCGCCGAAAAATCCTATGGATTTCGGCCGGGACACCACACACAAATCCCTCTGTGAGAAGGAGGTGGGGAGTAACCCTGATCCCACGCTGCCTCTCCACTCTGGTTAGGGACTACACCACCAGGACTTTAAAATATTGCCGCACACTCTAGCAACTGCAAGCCTCAAAAACAAGCAAAAACTTTTTTCCCTTTAACTAAAACACTCACTCGCCAAAATAACTTCTTAGGGTTTTACAGGGAGTTTAGAGACACGGCCCGAGGCTGCAGAGCCTGGATTCCCCCGCGGTTACCAGGGAAACAAATCACCCCCTCCCAATTGCTGGGGCTGGCTCAGGTTTCAAATCTCCTTACTCCGCTTGCTCCTTTTAGTTCAAAAATAAACAATTTAAACTTACACAAATGCTTTTTTTTTTTTTTTTCACCTAACAAAACGTCAGCAGAATCTTGTTGCCAAAAGCACACGCTGTTCAAGCTCACACACAGTCTAATTCCCCTCCAGCACACAATCTGGATACAACACAAACACTTTAAATCCTTCCACTCTCTCAAACAGAGGTATCCCTCTGCTGATCAGGCGGGGAATTCAAAAAGGCTTTTACAACTTCAAGCTTGCAAAACTCCTAAAAACACTTACACAGGTTACTAACACACTCCAAAATCACACAAATCAAAACGCTTACACAAACTCCCACAGACCACGATACATACGGTGCACCAAATAATTCTTCCACACCTGAACACACAAACACACAAAACCACGAGACCACAAGACACGGATCCGTTCACACCACACACACTCCGTGCACTCGGGGCCGCAATCGGGATTTTCCATGACCCAGAATGGGACCCTTCGTGTTCCAGAATGGGCTACCCACTCGGATTATGGATTGTCAAGGTACCTTTAAACCACAAACTGTAACCAGAGCCGCCACTGCTCCTAATACACAACAACAACACCGGCTATTTTACTGCCGCCGCCGCTGCCCCCTCACGGGACACGGACTACCAAGGCATCTTTAAACTGCAAAATGACATAACAAAAAACCGGTTACCGCTGTCCCCACTACGGGACACGGACTACTAAACCACTGACACCAAGCTCCGCAGAGCTGTCACAACTTTTACAAACAAACCCAAGAGGCGTATGCTGTGCATGAGACGTCTCTCAGTGTCTTACCAACCGCCTATACCAAGGTACCTATTTTCAAATATAAACATACCTTTTGTCCGTAGTTCCAGCAGGTTCTGGTCTTTCCCCGGGTGGTCAGCAGGACCGCAGGAGCCCTCTTCCCAGAAAATTCCGGGTGGGCGCCCAGAGGGGTCCTGGACCCCGCTGGCCCCACGGCCAGAGAGAGCAGTCTCCTGGCTGGCTCGCCAAAATGACTTATTAAAGAAATATGGCTATTGATCTAGTATCGATACCCAACTGTGATGGACAAAAACTCTCTAACCGTTTAAAGTTAGAAAGTATATGTTTATTACGGCTGGGCAGCACGATGGGATATTTCCCTAATTCACACTGCGAAATTCACAGGTAATTACAAAGCCTTTTATTTACAAAACTGTTGAATACCCAAAATACAAATGCATATTCATACCCCTGTCACCTCCCATTCCTCGTTTTGTATGCTAATTGGCAAAAAGGCTATTAAGCATGCATACTTTGGTCCTTAAAATGAGTCGGGGGTCTATTTTGGGGAGGGGTCACCCGAAATGAGGAAGTAAGATGAGTCTTCCTCGTCCTGACCTTTCTACCTTTTCAATGCATTTGTGACAAATGAATCCTTGGTAAAACTTATAGTTTCCTGCGTTTAATGGGTTCTTTAAGCAGAAAGTTTTTTGTTATCTTATATCTTATTTACCGCATCTTGTTTTTTTCGTTACAGGCACAGCTAAATAAAGCTGACTGAGACGTTAATTTTGAGGAACTAAGGATTTTTAGGAAAGTTAAGTGTGATATATGTCCTAAAGTTAATTCATGTTAAAAGATGTAAAATGTTATTCAACCCCTATAAGTATAAGTTTTGTTTCTAATCCAGTATGCTAAGAGTTAACTCAGATGAAAGTGGCCCGGAGAAGGGTACAGGAATTTCTTTTGCCTGAAAAGACATGGGAGGGACACGAAGAAACCATGATTGGAATTACCAGAAAAAGGGACACGAGGATGCCTCTGCTGGGAATCGTTAAGGAGAGAACAAAGACAACGGAAAAAGGAGATGAGAGCCCGGAGAACCAGATGATTACATCAGATCAATATCTCATCCGTCTCCTCCTGAAATTAACATCTTCACGCCACACCTGGATCCAACCATTAATGGCATTGTCATCTCCAGCTGCCCTATTCAGAATCCCAGAACTGGAACATGAATGTCTAATGAGGCTGCCTCAGAAGGAGGAACCTCCAAGTCCGGAGTTTCTCTCAGCGATCCAGTGTATAAAAAGAGACTGCTCCAATCCAGAAATGTGAACTTGGGGGGTAACATACAGGCTAAGTGTGTTGCTGTGTTCACGCAGCGCCGATCCCGGGCTCGACGCTGTCCTTTTAATTGTGGCTGTCCGAGACTGTCATTCTGTCTCTCAAGAAAATTCCAAAATTTTGATTTATCGAATTTGGTGAATCATATTTATTACATTAAGATAATAAGTTGCTGAACTAGCTGAAGTAGATAGGTAATCTTTGTTCGCAGTTAACAGAAGCCGGATCTTAGATAAGCTACCCCGGATCTTGTAACTCATTTCTTGTCAGGTTTATGTTTATGTAGTTGTGCTTGTAATGAAAAACAATATGTGGTAAATAGGACATAAGATAGCTGCAGATTTCCTGCTTAAAGGACCCATTGAACACAGGAAACTGTAAGTTCTACCAAGGAATCATTTGTCATGAATGCATTGAAAAGGTAGAAAGGTGAGAACGAGGAAGACTCATCTTACTTCCTCATTTCGGGTGACCCCTCCCCAAAATAGACCCCCGACTCATTTTAAGGACCAAAGTATGCATGCTTAATAGCCTTTTTGCCAATTAGCATACAAAACGAGGAATGGGAGGTGACAGGGGTATGAATATGCATTTGTATTTTGGGTATTCAACACATTTGTAAATAAAAGGCTTTGTAATTACCTGTGTATTTCGCAGTGCGAATTAGGGAAATATCCCGCAGTGCTGCCTGGCCGTAATAAACATACACTTTGTTATAAATAAAAAATTGACCAAATTAGATAAATTAAAATTTGGAATTTTATTGAGAGACAAAATTACAGTCTCGGACAGCCACAATTAAAAGGACAGCATCGAGCCCGGGGTCACCGCTGGGTGAACAATTGATAACACACTCTGTCAGTCTGTTATCCCCCAAGTTCACATTTTCGGTTTGCAGCAGTCTCTTTTTATACACTGGATCGCCGAGAGAGGCTTGGGATTTCGACGGTTCTTTCTCCGAGGCATCTTCATTAATCATGCAGGTCTCAGTTCTGAGAGTCTGAATAGATCGGCGGAGTAGGACAATACTGTTAATGGTTGGGTCTAGGTGTGGTGTGGAGATGTTAATTTCCAACGGAGACGATCTAGATATTTATCTGAAGTAATCATCTGGTTCTCTGGGCTATCATCTCCGTTTTCCGTCGCCTTTTGTTCCCTTTCAAGGATTCCCAGCAGCGGCATTTTCTCGTTCCCCTTTCTGGTAATTCCAATCATGTTTTCCTTGTGTCCCTCCCATGCCTTTTCTGGCTAGAGAAATTCCTTTATTTCATTAAGCCATTCTCCCCTGAGTTAATTCACAATTTGCTAGTTTGAACAAAACTTAACTTATAACATGCTAGTTTATACAAAGCTTATATTTATATGGCTGGTATTACATTTTATATCCTATTAACACGAATTAACTTTAGAACATATATCACACACTTTCTAACTTTAAACGGTTAGAGAGTTTTTGTCCATCACAGTTGGGTATCGATACTAGATCAATAGCCATATTTCTTTAATAAGTCATTTTGGCGAGCCAGCCAGGAGACTGCTCTCTCTGGCCGTGGGGCCAGCGGGGTCCAGGACCCCTCTGGGCGCCCACCCGGAATTTTCTGGGAAGAGGGCTCCTGCGGTCCTGCTGACCACCCGGGGAAAGACCAGAACCTGCTGGAACTACGGACAAAAGGTATGTTTATATTTGAAAATAGGTACCTTGGTATAGGCGGTTGGTAAGACACTGAGAGACGTCTCATGCACAGCATACGCCTCTTGGGTTTGTTTGTAAAAGTTGTGACAGCTCTGCGGAGCTTGGTGTCAGTGGTTTAGTAGTCCGTGTCCCGTAGTGGGGACAGCGGTAACCGGTTTTTTGTTATGTCATTTTGCAGTTTAAAGATGCCTTGGTAGTCCGTGTCCCGTGAGGGGGCAGCGGCGGCGGCAGTAAAATAGCCGGTGTTGTTGTTGTGTATTAGGAGCAGTGGCGGCTCTGGTTACAGTTTGTGGTTTAAAGGTACCTTGACAATCCATAATCCGAGTGGGTAGCCCATTCTGGAACACGAAGGGTCCCATTCTGGGTCATGGAAAATCCCGATTGCGGCCCCGAGTGCACGGAGTGTGTGTGGTGTGAACGGATCCGTGTCTTGTGGTCTCGTGGTTTTGTGTGTTTGTGTGTTCAGGTGTGGAAGAATTATTTGGTGCACCGTATGTATCGTGGTCTGTGGGAGTTTGTGTAAGCGTTTTGATTTGTGTGATTTTGGAGTGTGTTAGTAACCTGTGTAAGTGTTTTTAGGAGTTTTGCAAGCTTGAAGTTGTAAAAGCCTTTTTGAATTCCCCGCCTGATCAGCAGAGGGATACCTCTGTTTGAGAGAGTGGAAGGATTTAAAGTGTTTGTGTTGTATCCAGATTGTGTGCTGGAGGGGAATTAGACTGTGTGTGAGCTTGAACAGCGTGTGCTTTTGGCAACAAGATTCTGCTGACGTTTTGTTAGGTGAAAAAAAAAAAAAAAAGCATTTGTGTAAGTTTAAATTGTTTATTTTTGAACTAAAAGGAGCAAGCGGAGTAAGGAGATTTGAAACCTGAGCCAGCCCCAGCAATTGGGAGGGGGTGATTTGTTTCCCTGGTAACCGCGGGGGAATCCAGGCTCTGCAGCCTCGGGCCGTGTCTCTAAACTCCCTGTAAAACCCTAAGAAGTTATTTTGGCGAGTGAGTGTTTTAGTTAAAGGGAAAAAAGTTTTTGCTTGTTTTTGAGGCTTGCAGTTGCTAGAGTGTGCGGCAATATTTTAAAGTCCTGGTGGTGTAGTCCCTAACCAGAGTGGAGAGGCAGCGTGGGATCAGGGTTACTCCCCACCTCCTTCTCACAGAGGGATTTGTGTGTGGTGTCCCGGCCGAAATCCATAGGATTTTTCGGCGAGACCTTGTTGAAACTTCTGGTGGAGTGTGCTTGGGGTCGTGAGGGACCCCTAGCTATTTTCTTTGCGAACCTAAAACGGTTGGTGTTTGGAGTTGGGTCTCTCTAAGAAAAGGCTTTGATTGTGTGCAGAAAGCAGAGAGCCCAGAACTTATGCCCAGAGCTGGCAGAAATAGCCGAGAAATTTTTGGTGCTGAGATACGCCATTGAAGTAGTCTACTTTGTGTTTTGTAACATCTTGGACCAAAAGGGATTCTAAACGTGGGGGCACATGAGAGCAAAGAGATTCCCAGATGAAGCCCTTTAGGGTGTATCTTAACACACTGGAAAGAACTGGTGGGCTGTGGTGGTACTGAAACTAAGAGGAAGCTTGCTAAGCTTTGTACACAATGGTGGTCATTATATATACTTGATGAAGGTGTAAAGTGGCCAGTAAACGGTACACTGGACTATGAGATATTATTACAATTGATGCTTTTCCTTCGGCGTGAACAAAAGTGGCAAGAAGTAGCTTATGCTGATATGTTTTTCACTCTCAGGAATCATCCCGAGTGGCAAAGGGATTGTGGAATGAGGTCACCATCTGATCCTTTAGTATTAGCCCTTGAAAAGGATAATAAAGCTACTAAAGGGAAGCCCAAACGGTGTTGTAGTACCTGCTCGATAAATCAGAGGTGCACACATCCTGACAAAGTATACCAAGCAGAGGCTTTGGAACAAGAGACAGAAGACATACTTAAGCCACCCCCTAGGAGGCAGGAAAGGAGGAGGGTGGTGGGGGATGCAAATTCAGAACCATCATTGACTCCAACCCCCCTGTTATAAATGAAATTCACCAAATTCAGTTTATCAAAAATTTGGAATTTATTGAGAGACAACAATTATAGTCTCGGTTAGCCACAATCAAAAGGACAGCGTCGAGCCCGGGGTCGCCGCTGGGTGAACTCGGATAGCAGACTCTGTCAGCCTGTTACCCCCCCAAAGTTCACATTTTTGGTCTGCAGCAGTCTCTTTTTATACACTGGATCGTGGAGAGAGGTCCGGGAATGTGACGGTCTTCCCCTCAGGGCATAGGTAGGTGCTGTAATCGGGGTTTGAATAGACCGGTAGAGGAAGACAATGCTGCTGATGTCCGGGTCTGGGTGTGTTATGAAGATGTAAATTTTATCGGAGACTCGTGGAGATGTCTATCTGCAGCAATCATCTTGGTCTCCGGACTTCTATCTTTGGTTTCCGTCGTTCTTTGTATCCTTTTCAGAGATTCCTGGCAGCTGTTGTCTCCTCTCCCTCCTTTCCGGTAAATCCAATCATTTCTTTTCTCAGTGCCTCCGGGGTGTTTCCCCAGGCCGGGGGAATCTTCTTTTGTGCAGTGGCTTGTTTTATCCCGCATGTAAAACTTAAATGTATAACAGGGCAAACTACACAAAACTTATACTAAAACATATATCTCTACAAAATATATATCTCCTTTGACAGAGGATACTACGAATTCCCTTTTAATATACATAATAAATGAGGTAACACGAATTAACTTTAGGACATATATCACACCCCCCACTTCATCTTTAGCTTCATCTTCCTTTGGGAGGACAGCAATTGAGGTAGGGGTTTCTCCACCCACTCCTAAACCCCAGGAACCACCCAATTTTTATCCACCACTGCCTCGCAGTGACAGTGAGTGGGATGAACCTGAACCCCTCCCACAGGTCCTAAGATTCCCTCACAAGGACCTATAGCATCAAGGACCCGAAAACAAACTAGAGAGGTCATACAAGCACCTCTAAGACAAGCAATAACCTCTGATGGGGAAACAAAACTGATTAAAGTTCCCTTTTCCTCAATTGATTTAGAAATTTGGGAAAGGATTGCTAAGGGCTATCGAAGTGATCCAATAGGGGTTGCTAAGAAAATGAAGTTTATGATTAAGTAGCATTCACCTGATTGGGCAGATCTGCAACTGCTACTTGATGCCTTAACAGAAACTGAGAAACAATTAATTTTGAAAGTAGCTGGGGATCTGGCTGAAGATGATTGTAGGACAACACAGGAGGATGTTCAAGATGTATTTCCCCTTCAAGACACAGGTTGGGATCCTAATGATGATGAGGAGTTAGGATGGTTAAAGAGATACCAAGAACTAATAGTAAAAGGGCTAGAAAGAGCAATCCCCAAAACCATAAACTGGTCATCCTTATATGCTATCAAACAGGGCCCCTCTCAAACACCTTCTGAATTTCTAGATCACCTGCGAGACGCAATGCGCCGACACCCTACCCTGGATCCTGGATCTGATGAAGGAATGCAGCAATTAATAAATTTATTTTTAGGACAATCCACAGGAGATATCAGGCGGAAACTCCAGAAGATCCGGGGTCCAAACAGCCGGAATTTAGAAACTTTATTAGATGGGGCCTGGAGAGTTTTTAGTAACCGGGAAGAAGGGTATAAACAAGTGATGAAGAAACTAGCAGCAGTAGTAAAAGAAGGAGAAAAAGGAAAACATGGACAAGGTCCACCAAAACAAGGACCACCCCGACTAGGAAAAGATCAATGTGCATTTTGTAAGAAATTTGGTCACTGGAGAAACCAGTGCCCAGAATTAAGAAAGGGTAATGAACATAGAAAAGGTGATCAGAAAAGGGAAAAAGTAGTTGCTCATGTAAAAGAGGACGGAAAGGGACCAGGGGGCCCCACCCTAGGGGACCCTCTGGTTATAGTTAAACTGGGAAACAAAGAAAAAGAAGTGAAATTTTTGATAGACACAGGGGCAACATTTTCAGTGTTGAATAAGGCCCTAATACCTTGTCCTAGGGTAACTTTATGATGCTTGTATCCCCAATCGTCTGTTCTGTTTGTGCTGTATATTGAGTCCTGTGCCTTTAAGACTGGTTCTAAGAGCAAGGAGAAGCGCGGAGTTTGTTTTGAGAAAACTGCCTGACTCCTCCACATTCTTCTGCGGACGGGGTGTTCGGCGGAAGCTTGGAGACTGCAGGACAGAGATTTTTTTTGCTTTTAGTTAGTTTCAGCTAGCTAGGGCAGAGAAGTTCCCTGGACTGTTTTTTTTTTCCTTTTTTTTTCTTGGAACTGTTTAAACCTACTCTGGACTGAAAACCCAGAGGAGCACTGGGGGCTGCACCTGCGGCCCACCGGGGCCTGGACTTCGGCATTTTCCAGCAGCGCCGGAGGGACTGGGACTGAGGAGAGACTGAGAGACTGAGAGAGAGAGAGCCGAGCTCCACCCACAGCAAGGACTTTCTCAATTTGCCATCTCACTTCAGAAGGAGAGGTTTTATTGTTTCATATTATTCATTCTTTATACTTGTATGCACTTCATTTGTTTAGTAAAATAGTTTTTTCCACTTTTCTCCAAAGAAGTTTGTTTTTTTTACCAGACTGGTTGGAGGGAGGGGCCACCTGGGTTTGCTTCCTTGGAAGGATCCTATACAGGGGTTTTCTCCCAAATTTGCCCCAAACCAGGACATACCTGTAACCAATGACTATGTTATGGTAAAGGGGGCAACTGGCCAATCTGAAAGAGCTTATTTTTGCAAACCATTGAAGTATAAATTGGGAAAACAGTGGGGCATCCATCGATTTTTATACATGCCTAATGCTCCATCTGCACTTTTGGGCAGAGATTTGCTAGAGCAGCTGGAAGCAAGAATAATATTCAAAAATGGGGAAATTAGTTTGGAGGTAAAGGATCAACAATATGTAGAACTGTTAAGCTTAATGCTAATAACCAAAGAAATTGAAGTGGCAAGTGGAAAGGAAAATTTTAGGAAAATAATGGATCAAGTATTTCCAGGAGTGTGGGCCTCCAATATACCAGGAAGAGCTAAGAATGCACTACCAGTGGAAATCTGGCTTAAAGAAGGAGGACAGCCAGTAAGGGTTAAACAATACCCCCTAAAGAAAGAAGATATAGAAGGGGTGAGCCCAATTAATGAGAACTTTCTGCAGCTAGGACTACTGAGAGAGTGTCAATCTGATTTTAATACTCCTATTCTGCCAGTAAAGAAACCTGATGGGTCATACAGATTAGTACAAGATTTAAGGGCTGTTAACAAGGTAACTGAAGACTTGTATCCAGTGGTTGCCAATCCCTACACCTTGTTAACCCGTTTATCACCTGAATTAACTTGGTTTCCTGTTCTAGATCTAAAGGATGCTTTCTTTTGCCTCCCTCTCCATGAAGCCAGCCAGAAAACTTTTGCATTTGAGTGGGAAAGCCCTAAAACTGGAAGAAAAACTCAGCTCACATGGTGTGTGTTACAACAGGGGTACAAGAACTCCCCCACTATATTTGGGGAGCAGCTTGCAAAGGATTTATAGTCCTGGGAACCTCCACCAGGGGAAGGACAGTTACTCCAGTATGTGGATGATCTCTTAATAGCCACCCGGACCGAGGAGACATGTGTGGACTGGACGGTAAGCCTCCTAAACTTTCTAGGCCTGCAGGGGTATCGAGTATCCCAGAAGAAAGCCCAAATGGTGAGGCAAACAGTTATTTACCTGGGTTACGAAGTAAGTGCTGGACAAAGGACTCTGGGGCAGGATCGCAAGGAAGCAATATGCCAGACCCCAAAACCTCAGACAGTGAGAGAACTAAGAACCTTTTTAGGCGTGACAGGGTGGTGCAGACTGTGGATTTATAACTATGGGTTGCTTGTTAAACCTCTGTATGCCTTGATCACGGAAGGGAGCAGAGATCTTCAGTGGACAAAAGATGCAACCCGAGCCTTTGACCAATGTCTTGGTTTGGGGCAAATTTGGGAGAAAACCCCTGTATAGGATCCTTCTAAGGAAGCAAACTCAGGTGGCCCCTCCCTCTAACTAGTCTGGAAAAAAAAACTTCTTTGGAGAAAAGTGGAAAAAACTATTTTACTAAACAAATGTGCATACAAGTATAAAGAATGAATAATATGAAACAATAAAACTTCTCCTTTTGAAGTGAGATGGCAAATTGAGAAAGTCCTTGCTGTGGGTGGAGCTCGGCTCGGCTCTCTCTCAGTCTCTCAGTCTCTCCTCAGTCTCAGTCCCTCCGGCGCTGCTGGAAAAATGCCGAGGTCCAGGCCCCGGTGGGCCGCAGGTGCAGCCCCTAGTGCTACCCTGAGTTTTCAGTCCAGAGTAGGTTTAAACAGTTCTAAGAAAAAGGAAAAAAAAACTAGTCCAGGGAACTTCTCTGCCTTAGCTAGCTGAAACTAACTAAAAGCAAAAAAAAATCTCTGTCCTGCAGTCTCTAAGCCTCTGCTGAACACACTGTCCGGAGAAGAATGTGGAGGAGTCAGGCAGTTTTCTCAAAACAAACTCCGCGCTTCTCCTTGCTCTTAGAACTAGTCTTAAAGGCACAGGACTCAATATACAGCACAAACAGAACAGACGATTGGGGATACAAGCATCATAAAGTTACCCTAGGACAACCAACTAAAGAAAGCCCTTATGTCAGCTCCAGCCCTGGGACTTCCAAACGTGAGTAAACCATTTTTCCTGTTTTCTCATGAGAAGCAGGGGATTGCCTTAGGAATATTAGCACAGAATTTAGGCCCGTACCGGAGGGCAGTGGCCTATCTTTCCAAGCAACTGGACACAGCAGCTAAAGGATGGCCAGGGTGCCTCAGAGCAGTTGCAGCAGTAGCAATAAACATCCAAGAAGCACGCAAATTCACCCTAGGCCAGAAGATGACTGTGCTATTGTCTCACTCAATGTCTGCAGTCCTTGAGGCAAAAGGGGGGCATTGGCTCTCCCCACAGAGATTTCTGAAGTACCAAGCCATACTGGTAGAACAAGATGATGTTGAAATTGTGGTAACTAACATTGTGAACCCAGCTTCCTTCCTCAGCAGGAGTATGGGAGAACCAGTGATCCATGATTGCCTGGAGACCATTGAAGCCACCTACTCGAGCCGCCCAGATATGAAGGACACCCCGCTTGAGGATGCTGAGACCTGGTTTACTGATGGAAGCAGCTATGTCGTCAGTGGAAGAAGGCATGCTGGATATGCAGTTACCACAAGCAAGGAGGTAATAGAATCTGGACCATTACCGACTAATACATCTGCACAGAAGGCTGAAATAATTGCCTTAATCCGAGCCCTAGAGCTGGCAAAAGGAAAAGAGATCAACATCTACGCGGACTCAAGGTATGCATTTGGAGTGGTTCATGCTCACGGAGCCATCTGGAAGGAAAGAGGACTGCTGAATTCACAAGGCAAGAGTATTAAGCATGCACAAGAGATACTGAGGCTATTAGATGCCATACAACTACCTGAGAGAGTAGCCATAATGCACATCAAGGCACACCAAAAAAAGTGAGCTCTGAATTGGAAGAAGGGAATATGTTGGCGGACAGAGAGGCAAAAGAAGCAGCAAAAGGTGAGGTACCTGATAAGGCTGTTGAGGCAGCATTGATTCCAGATGGAAAAGTTTCTATTGAAGGTAATCCAGTGTACAATAAGAAAGATAAGAAACTTATCAAGGTAGAAAAGGCAAGCTATAACCAGGAAGGATGGGCTGTAACAGAAGAAGGGAAACTTGTAGTACCCTCCTATTTGTTGTGGTCATTAGTACAGAGGGAACATGAGAAAACACACTGGGGAATAGATGCCCTGTATAACCATTTGAAAGAAAGAATCATGGCCAGGAAATTGCAGGGCACAGTGATACAAGTAACTCGTCAGTGTAGTCTTTGCCTCCGGACTAACCCTAAAAATACCCCAAAGCCTAAAGTGGGACAAATTGGGAAAGGTTGTGGACCTGGGCAACAATGGCAAATTGATTTTACAGAACTGCCCAGGAAGGGAGGGTATCGTTACCTATTGGTATTAACTGATACCTTTTCAGGATGGCCAGAAGCCTTTCCTGCCAGGACAGCTAAGGCCCGAGAGGTGACCAAAGCACTGTTGCAAGAAATAATACCATGATTTGGAGTTCCAGCCACCATATCCTCAGATAGGGGACCACACTTTATTTCAAAAATTGTGCAGCAAATAAGTCACCACCTGGGAACAGACTGGGAATTGCACACCCCATACCACCCTCAATCTAGTGGCCAGGTGGAAAAGATGAACCATTTGATTAAACAACAAATTGTAAGATTGGGGCAAGAAGCAAATTTGCCCTGGCCTCAGGCTCTCCCACTGGCCTTGTTGCGAATTCAGACAAAACCAAGGGCAAAAGAGAAACTAAGCCCTTTTGAAATATTGTATGGAAGGCCATATGCAGTTCAAGGGGGAACAGCACCCATTCAAGTAGGGGAAGAAACCCTACATGGATATATGGTGGCCCTAAATAAACAACTTAGAGAAATTGAGAAATATGTGGCTGGAACTCAAAACAGAGAACTAGATGGGCCAGTACATGATGTACAACCTGGGGATTAGGTGTATGTTAAGTCTTTTGCAGAAAAAACCTTAGAACCTGTGGTGGTTTCAGGCAGATTTTGGGAGAAACTCTCCCACGGGACCCCCCTCCCTTCCTCTAACTTGTTCGGGAAAAAGAATTCCTCAGAGAGAAGTGGAAAAAACCTGTTTATTAAACAGGCAAAGCACTCTCAGCACAATACCCGATGATAAGAGCTTCGTGCGCTTACGGAGGGATAACAAACTTAAAGAAAGTCTCCCCTTGGGGGTCGTTACTGTGCTCCACTGCTCCGTCTCCGCTGACGTTGGGAGACAAGGAGATGTTCAGGGCTGGTCTTGGTGGGGTGGGTCCCCTGTGGAGTCCCCCGGTGCTTCCCCAGGTCCTTAGTCCGGAGAGGTTGGAACAGTTCTGAGGAGAGGGCAAAAAAAGCAAAAAGGAAGAAAAAAAGGGAAAAAAGGAAAAAGAAAAAAACAAAACCAAAAAAAAAACAGCAAAAAAAAAAAGCAAAAAGCTTTAGCTATTTTACAGCATCTAACTACGCTAGCACTAACTAACTAACTATCGGGGAAAAAAATAACAGAGTTTCTTTCGTGTTGCTGTGTTCTAACTCCCCCGCTTTAAGGTTACTCTGAGGAGCAGAGTTTTCCTGGGGAAAAACAAACTGCGCTTGCTCTCCTCCCTGCACTTAACAGACGATTGGGGATACACAGTCACCCCAGGACATCTTTTACCCCTTATCCTCATATCGTCGACTTACAGACATAACCAATGTATATTCTACATAAAACTTCTATCTATTCTCTTCACAAAAAACAAATAAGCAATACTCATCATGCTCCTGTCACGTTCTACACTGAGCCACTTAATCTAGGCCCCAGGCTGCAGGATTCTTCTCTCACTTACTCATACTTTTAAGACTTGCTTATACTTTCAACACTTAACACATACTCTCTCACTTACACATTTCCTTCTATTTCATTTTGCGTGGTTTAATGTACAGACAATGGCAATAGCATTCAGCAGACAGTGATGTTTGTAAATGATTCTTACTTAACAATCAGATCTCTCTGAGGTACACATTATGTTGTTCTATTTTTCTGCATTATCCACTATGTGCAACCTGGTCTTTGAGCAAAGACAACCCCACAAATGGGTTTGTCTGTACTTGAGGCACACTTGATCTACACTGTGTTCCTTAACAGACCTCTGGCATGCACTATTGGGACTTTATCTCCATCTATTATATGCAGAGGCTTAGCCTGGGCAGGGCCTGCTCGGTTGGTGGAGCTTCGGGTGTTGACTAACCAGGTGGCCTTTGCCAAATGCTGCTTCCAATTCTTCAAAGATCCACCCCCCAATGCTTTCAACTGGGTTTTTAACAATGCATTGTGCCTCTCCACTTTGCCTGCAGCGAGTGCATGGTAGGGAATATGGTACACCCACTCAATGCCATGTTCCCTAGCCCAGGTGTTAATAAGGCTGTTCTTGAAATGAGTCCCGTTGTCTGACTCAATTCTCTCGGGGGTACTATGCCTTCACAGGACTTGCTTTTTAAGGCCCAGGATGGTGTTCCGGGCAGTAGCATGGGGCACAGGGTAGGTCTCTAGCCACCCCGTGGTGGCTTCAACCATTGTGAGCACGTAGCGCTTGCCTTGGCGGGTTTGGGGAAGGGTGATGTAGTCAATTTGCCAGGCTTCCCCATACTTATACTTGGACCATCGCCCGCCATACCATAGCGGCTTCACCCGCTTGGCCTGCTTGATGGCAGCACACGTCTCACAGTCATGGATAACCTGAGAAATACTGTCTGAGGTTAGATCTACCCCTCGGTCTCGGGCCTACTTATAGGTGGCATTTCTGCTCTGATGGCTTGAGGCATCATGGGCCCATTGAGCTAAAAACAACTCTTCCTTGTGTTTCCAATCTAAATCAATCTTTGACACTTCTATTTTTGCTGCTTGATCTACCTGCTCATTGTTTCGATGCTCCTCATTAGCTCTACTCTTGGGGATGTGGGTATCTACATGGCGGACTTTCACAGGTAGTCTCCCTACCCTGGTAGCAATGTATTTCTACTCCTTAGCAGCCTAAATTGGTTTCCCTCCACGCTGCCAATTAGCCTCTTTCCACCTCTTCAGCCATCCCCACAGAGCATTGGCTACCATCCATGAATCGGTATAGAGGTAGAGCCTCGGCCACCCCTCTCTTTCAGCAATATCCAAAGCCAATTGAACAGCCTTGAGTTCTGCACGTTGACTTGATCCACCCTCTCTTTCAGTGGCCTTAGCAACCTGTCGTGTGGGGCTCTACATGGCTGCTTTCTACTTCCGGTTCACCTTACAATACGACAGGAACCGTCTATGAAAAGGGCATAATACGTCTCCTCTGCTGGTAATAGGTTGTATGGTGGAGCTTCTTCAGCCCATGTCACTTGCTCTTGTTCTTCATCTGTGAGGCTAAAATTTTCACCTTCAGGCCAATTGGTAATTATTTCTAAAATCTCAGGGCGATTTAGTTTACCTATACGGGCGTGCTGCGTAATAAGAGCAATCTACTTGCTCCATGTGGCATCAGTGGCATGATGGGTGGAGGGGACCTTCCCTTTGGACATCCACCCTAGCACAGGCAGTCGGGGTGCCAGCAGGAGTTGCGCCTCTGTACTAATCACCTCTGAGGCAGCTTGAACTCCTTCATAGGCTGCTAAGATTTCCTTCTCAGTTGGGGTGTAATTGGCTTCAGACCCTCTGTAGCTTCGACTCTAAAATCTTAGTGGCCGGCCTCGAGTCTCACCCAGCACCTTCTGCTAAAGGCTCTAGGACAGGCCATGGCTCCCGGCTGCTGAGTAGAGCACGTTCTTCACATCTGATCCTGTCCTCACTGGGCTAAGGGCTACTGCATGAGCGATCTCCTGCTTGATCTGGGCAAAAGCTTGCTGCTGCTCAGGGTCTCAGTGGAAATCATTCTTTTTGCGGGTGACCAGGTAAAGAGGGCTCACAATCTGACTATACTCGGGAATATGCATCTTCCAGAAACCTATAGCACTTAGGAAAGCTTGTGTCTCCTTCTTATTGGTTGGTGGAGACATCGCTGTAATCTTGTTGATGACCTCAGTGGGAATCTGCCGCCGTCTATCTTGCCACTTTACTCCCAGGAACTGGATCTCAGGAGCTGGTCCCTTAACTTTACTCTTCTTGATAGCGAAACCGGCTTCCAGGAGGATCTGGATGATTTTCTTTCCTTTCTCAAACACTTCTGCTGCTGTGTTCCCCCACACAATGATGTCATCAATATACTGTAGATGTTCTGGAGCTTCACTCTTTTCTAGCGCAGTCTGGATCAGTCCATGGCAGATGGTGGGGCTGTGCTTCCACCGCTGGGGCAGTCGGTTCTAGGTGTACTGCACTCCCCTCCATGTGAAGGCAAACTGAGGCCTGCATTCTGCTGCTAAAGGAATGGAGAAAAATGCATTGGCAATATCAATCATGGCATACTATTTTGCTGCCTTAGACTCCAGCTCGTACTGGAGCTCCAACATGTCTGGCACAGCAGTGCTCACTGGTGGTGTCACCTCATTCAATGCACGGTAATCCACAGTCAATCTCCATTCTCTTTCAGATTTACGCACAGGCCAAATGGGGCTGTTGAAGGGTGATTGGGTTTTACTAACCACCCCTTGGCTCTCCAGCTCTTGAATTATTTTATGGATGGGAATTACAGCATCTCGAGTTGTCCTATACTGTCGGCGGTGCACTATAGAAGTGGCAATTGGTACCCCTTGCTCTTGTACTTTCAGGAGTCCTACTGCAGATGGATTCTCAGACAGTCCAGGCAAGGTGTTCAATTGCTGGATGCCCTCTGTCACTACAGCCGCTATCCCAAATGCCCACCTGAGTCTTTTTGGGTCTTTGAAATACCCACTTCGGAGGTAATCTATGCCTAAAATGCATGGGGCCTCTGGGCCAGTCATAATAGGGTGTTTCTCCCACTCCTCTCTAGTTAGGCTCACATCTGCTTCTACTAAAGCAAAATCCTGTGATCCTCCTGTCACGCCAGCAATAGAGACAGATTCTGCCCCTACATGTCTTGATGGCATTAATGTGCACTGCGCACTAGTATCAACTAAGGCCTCATATTTTTGTGGTTCTGATGTGCCAGGCCAACGAATCTACACAGTCTAAAATACACGGTTTTCCCTAGCCTCTACTTGGCTAGAGGCAGGGCCCCTCTAAGCCTGGTTATCCTTCTTTCCTTGAGCATATGTCTTAGAGGTTCCTTTAAGGGGGTCGGACATGTCATCATTGTCATACCTGGCAGTTCGGCTACGGGCAACTGGAGCCGCTTCTCTTTTGGTGGAACTCCCTCTTTGAGTCTTGACTTCCTTCAGTTCATGCACCCGTTGTGCCAGGGCAGCCGTAGATTTTCTATCCCATTTGTTCATATTTTCTCCGCAATCCCGCAGGAAGAACCACAGCTCAGCACGTGGAGTGTATCCTCTCTCCCTAGCCGGGGAGCATCTACGTTGGGTACTAGAACCTCTGATCTGTACTGCTGAGATTTGGAGAAGGTCCTCTCTAATCTCTTCCCTGAGTTTCTTATGATTTTCATCTATCTTATCCTCTAGTTTCTGTAGACGTGTTTCTACAGCTGCAATTCTGGCGTGTGTTGGGCCATGCACAGCATCTGCATATGCTCGGAGCTTCTTTGCCATATTAAGAACCGTCTCCTCTACGTCTTCTCGCTTCATTACTGCTAAAGCAGAAGCGTATTCTAATGGCCTGAGTCGTATAAGTTTTCGCCACATCACAGATGTACATGATACCAAGTCTGGGTTCCTAGTGTTTATGTCATCTGAGAAGACCATCTCTGCCACTGCCATTTCTCTCAAGCGCTGAATCCCTTGTTCTATGGTCTTCCATGGGGTTTGCTGCATATAGAGATCATCTGCACACAAGTATCTTTCTGCCACACTTCCTAGGACCCGTATCTAGAGACTGCAAGGACTAGCCTCTCTCATCATCTCCTGGTCGATGACTGGATCATGTGACAGGGATCCCAGATGCCTCGCTTCAGTGCCATCCAGAATTGTAGCCTCGCCTGCAGCATCTCAAAGACGGACTAACCAACTAATTATATTCATCAGGTTGTCGCCGGTAATCTTTTCTTAGGCCCCGAAGGTCCTTCAGGGAAAAGGAATCAATATTTGCTTTTGATCTTGTGCTAGAAGCTTTGGCTTCTGATTTTGGCGAAGGTCCTTCTCTTGGGTCATCATCGTCCACTGGTCGATCGGTTTTGAGTGTGTGCTTCTTTGCTGGAGCAACTGCTAGGGGCTTAGGCTTACTGTCTGGTTTAGCTGCCGACTCAGGCTCAGGTTTTAGTTTAGCTGCTGGCTTCATAACTGGGGTGCTGGCTGCAGCCTGAGTGACTGGGGTAGCTGTTGATTTGTATCCCTTCCCCCCTGCCTCTGTCTGCTGCCCTACAGTCTCTAGCAATGTGCGATAAGCATATGCCAGGGCCCAGCTTACTGCAGCCACCTTTTCCCCCTTAGAGCCATCATGGTACCTCTCTTTCAGGCATTTCCCCAGCTCCACTGGATTCTGAATTTGTTCCCGTGGAAAATCCCAGACTACAGGGTCAGAGAATTCCTTGAGGAGTTGGCCCATATCCTCCCATTCTCCACACCACTCAGGATTTCCTCTGCCTGGGTCAGGAGTTTCATCAGCCCCTCTAGAAATCTCAGCCCATATTCTAGAGAAGCTGCAGACTGTATAGAGAAGGCTTACCAGATGACATACCAGAAAGATGGTCTCTTTAACACTCAGGGGAAACTCAACATTCTCCAGCAATGATTTAACCGATTCAGAGAAGAAGGAAATGAAAGACTGCAGCGCTTCATCCTCTGCTCCTCCTCCCACAAACAGGGTGAATAACCATAACCATGACCCATACATAGTAGGAAAAGATCTCAGCACCTTTATAAACTTCCTACAAATTATTATCATTAAACCAAGGCCAATAGCTACTCAAATCCGTGTCCCTCTACTGTAAAAACTGTGTATTAATGACAATATTGGGGCTATCTCTGGATATGCAAATAAACCTAATGACCACAAAGGTATTAAGACCTCAAAGAAGCCTAAGGATCCAAAACACATCAAGGCCCCCACCCCAAGAGACATGAGTTCAAACAGCATAGTTACTGACTGCTGAATACTAATCAGTACAGGGTTTTTCCACTCTCGAGCCCCACGTATGGGCGCCAATAAGTTTGTGGTGGTTTCAGGCAGATTTTGGGAGAAACCCTCCCACGGGGCCCCCCTCCCCTCCTCCAACAGGTTCGGGAAAAAGAATTCCTCAGAGAGAAGTGGAAAAAACCTGTTTATTAAACAGGCAAAGCACTCCCAGCACAATACCCGATGACAAGAGCTTCGTGCCGCTTACAGAGGGATAACAAACTTAAAGAAAGTCTCCTCCTGAAGATAGTCACTGTGCTCCACTGCTCCATCTCCGCTGACGTTGGGAGAAAAGGAGATGTGCAGGGCTGGTCTTGGTGGGGTGGGTCCCCTGTGGAGTCCCCCGGTGCTTCCCCAGGTCCTTAGTCCGGAGAGGCTGGAACAGTTCTGAGGAGAGGGAAAAAAAAGCAAAAAGGAAGAAAAAAAGGGAAAAAAGGAAAAAGAAAGAAAAAAAAAAAGCAAAAGAAAAAAAAAAAAAAGAAAAAAGCTTCAGCTATTCTACAGTGTCTAACTACGCTAGCACTAACTAACTACCGGGGAAAAAAAATAACAGAGCTTCTTTCGTGTTGCTGTGTTCTAACTCCCCCGCTTCAAGGTCACTCCGATGAGCAGAGTTTTCCTGGGGAAAAACAAACCGCGCTTGCCCTCCTCCCTGCACCCAACAGACGATTGGGTTACACAGTCACCCCAGGACAGAACCACAGTGGGAAAGACCATTCCAGGTGCTCCTCACTACCTTCACTGCAACCAAGATCAAAGAACAGAAGGCCTGGATCCATCACTCCCGAGTGAAGAAAGCCCCAGAGGGAATTTAGAAGGCCACACCAAGCGGTAACGAACTGAAGCTGAAGCTCACTCGGAACAACGAATAAATGGACTAAGAGTTATTTTGGACATTATGTGGAAAGTTGTAACTATTGTAGTAATTACCTTAACCATAACAGGAGTCAACACAATACCACGAAGGTATAATGTGACTGGGATATACCAGTGCCAAGGAAGAGCTTATGATCCTTACTCTCCTAAGGCCTTCAACAAGATACTAAAAGTCACAAATGCAAGTTTGTGGGTGGGAAGAAATGTTTAGGGATGTAAGTATGCATTCGTACAGGATGGGTTCCACGAGGCTTACCATCCACCCATGAAACTCATCAGGGTTAGTCCTGAATGCTGTGATAAATGCTTGAGTAAATGTCTGGAGTTTAGACTCAAAATAAAGGGGTGTGCGATAAGGGGGTATGACATTGACTTTAACATCACTTAGATATGCACTGAGTACCATAAGAACCAGACCAAAATTACTCCACCAGTGCCAAGAAAGGCTGTGATCACCAAGATGCCAGCTATTCCAGAAGCAGAGGAACAAATAACTCCTGTAGTTACCAAAATTGGGCCATATGCTATTAAGAAGACAGGAGTTCAGAAGCTGATAGTTAACTCAAAGTGGTCTTTAAAATGAGTAGAAATGGGAGTACAGGTAAATGCTTCACACGTTCGGCCAGAATGTGCCCCATTTCTCAGGAACTCCTTTATGGACTGGACTACTTGGCTTCAGAAAAGTATGCCTCCCAATTTTAGGAACAAGAGGGATCTCACTGGATTGCTAGGAACAGGACTGGGAGTGCTGAACACAATAGATTCAGAAGTGTTACTGAATAAATTAACCACAATAGGGAGCGATTTAGTCAAACTACAACAACCTTCGCAATCCTCTCTACTAGCACTAGGTAACAATCACTGGAAATTGACCAAGATATTACCAGAATGGGAAGACACAGAGGAGTGAGATCATGAAGTAATAATTAACACACTAGGCACAGCTAGTGAAAACATCTCATTGGCCCTAGGGTGTACTCAGGCACAACTGTGGATGCAATCAGTGGCTGCCGCAGTTATCAGGGAAAGTGGAGAAGGAATATTCCCTGCTGAAATTCGCAAAATTGTCTGGGATAATGCCTCTGATATGGAGAGGGAACTTCAGTCCTGGTGAGTTGGTCAATTTCACCTATAACCCTGTGACTAGTGTAGTGACAGCCTTTGTTTTAACTATACACGATGCCTCAGTGGACTTAATACACCCAATAGTCCCCTTAGGATTAAACCATGAGGGAACTGTATTGTACCCTTCTGAACACAGAATGTGGGCACGAGAAATTAAAGCAAAGTGGCAAACTATTAATCTAGAGCCCTGTACTGTGAGGAGACAACTAGGATACATATGTGAAGGGACATTAGAGGGTGACAAAGACACTTGTTTAAACACAGACCAAAGTATTTGTCACTTTGAAACACATCCAGGCAAACAGGCAACTTCACTTGTGTATATAGGACAAGGTTGTGTCTGTCTTAGGACAGCATGCCCCATCATAAAGATAGACAACCAAATCGTGAATGAGACTCTATTCAATTTGTGTGTTTGCAATTTTGTTAGAATGAACAGATGTGATTTTTCCTATCGGGTACCTGTAATATCACATCAATATATAAAGGCCAACCTAGCCACTGTGCAGAAGATACTGCTTGTGCCCATAGGAATGAATTTGCCTTTAGTTGCTCAGTTGTTGAAACGTCATGAATTGAGAGAAATCTTGAAAGAAATTAGAGATGAAGGGAAAAAGACATTAATTACTATACACCATGACACAGAGACCATCAAAGGGATTTTGAAAAGGCTTGAGGAACATTTGTCTCATCATTGGTGGAATGTGCTTTTTGGGTGGTCACCAACAGCAACTGGAATATTGAATACCTTAATCCACCCTATAATTGTGTTGCTTATTTTGGTCAGCATAAGTTTAGTATTATCCTTTGTAATACTTGTTTGGAATTGGAGGATGTTATGACGAGTGCCAGCTTTAACATCACTGTCAAAGGCGTATGGCTTGGTCTTGAGTGACACTAGCTGTACAGCTTGGATAGATGAGGAAGACTCTGTATACTGAGTAAAAGAATTTAGTCATTTCAAAGAAGAAGTGGGGAATGAGACATTAAATTTGAAGAATTAGGGATTTTAGGAAAGTTAAGATAATAAGTTGCTGAAATAGCTGAAGTAGATGGGTAATCTTTGTTCGCAGTTAACAGAAGCCGGATCTTAGATAAGCTATCCTGGATTTAGTAACTCACTGCTTGTCAGGTTTATGTTTATGTACCTGTGCCTGTAACGAAAAGACAAGATGCAGTAAATAAGATAACAGCAGACATTCTGCTTAAAGAACCCATTCAACGCAGGAAACTATTAGATTTACCAAGGATTAATTTGTCATGAATGCATTGAAAAGGTAGAAAGGTCAGGACGAGGAAGACTCATCTTACTTCCTCATTTCGGGTGACCCCTCCCCCGAATAGACCCCCGACTCACTTTAAGAAACAAAGTACGCATGCTTAATATCCTTTTTGCCAATTAGCATACAAAGTGAGGAATGGGAGATGACAGGGGTATGAATATGCATTTGTATTTTGGGTATTCAACAGTTTTGTAAATAAAAGGCTTTGTAATTATGACTTATTAAAGAAATATGGATATTGATCTAGTATCGATACCCAACTGTGATGGACAAAAACTCTCAGTTTACAGTTTAAAGTTAGAAAGTGTATGTTTATGACAGCTGGGCAGCACGGCGGGATATTTCCCTAATTCACACTGCAAAATTCACAGGTAATTACAAAGCCTTTTATTTACAAATAAACTTTTGAACTGGTACATGGGCGATTTTTCTAATATCATTGACTATGTCCAGGATGGCATCCCCATTGTCATCTATTTTTAAACAATAATCTGATGTATTGAACTTTGCACAAACACCCCCTTCTTCAGCTAATAGATAGTCTAAAGCAAACATATTTTGATACACAGCCACTCTTGTTTGGGTTTGTTGCCTTGATATTAATTCCATTGCCTGACCAGTTTTGTTTGTTATTATCTCTACAGTGGCTTGAAGTCTTATAATACAATTTAGGATATAAATTGGGGTGCGATATCCCCAACTCCCATCTTGTGCCCAGGTGGCTGGCCCAATATGTTTCCAGTATGCATTCAGGGGGCCATTTCTCATCTCCCCATTTTTGGAATCCTCCAATCAAATCTCTTTTGTTTCTCTTTAGATGCTCATAATCTGGTATCCCTAGTTGATCCCCATCAGGTCCTGGTAAATGAAAAAAATCTTGGCTGTTGTCCTAGGTTACAATGTAAAATGTGCCCAAAGTATGTATTCTATCACCATCTACATGAAATGTTCAAACTAAGTTGTGCACCACTGTTTCCCTTGCCCCCTCCCTCCCGACTATCTTCTGTTAATGGCCCATCAATGCCTTCCTGCATGACTCATAGATAACTCCCTCCAGGAGCTCTCTCTGTTTAATGGGCAATCAAGGACCCATTACAAAACTGATAAAATGATATCAGCCCATTGTGAGATGCTCTGCCCAGGGGGAGGAGCCAAGCATTCCCACTTGGATATAATCTGGGCTCTGGGACAGCACAGGCAGCCTTACCCACTGGATTCCCAGAGGACAAGAGCTACCAAACCTTTCTGCAGGAACACTGCTTCAACGAGACCACTTCATCTGGACTGCTACCACCACGGTTTCAGGTTGTATTCTGACCCTGTCAGTGATCTTTTGTACCATTGCATGTGTTTTATTTTATTTTACCTTTTTTTTTCCTCTCCTGTTGGAGTCCAGGGCATTCCTTTGGTTGCCCTGGAGGGTCAGGGACCTGGGCAGGGGGGTCTGGGACCCCAGCCCAGAGCTCAGAGAGACACTGGCTTTGATTTCAGTCCATGGGAAAAACTTCCTACACTGAGAGAAGGTTTACAGGCCACAAGAATGTGAAAAATAGTAGTTTAGATTATCACAGAATGAGAAAATAATAGTTTTAGGTTCCTAGCATTGAAGTGAATGGGGACAAGATGGAGAATCTGGGGCGTTGTCTCCTTCTTCTTCTCCTTCTCTTTCCCTCACTCCATTGCTGCATTGACATGGCACAAAGTAGTTAGTGAGGATTGGGTCAAAGTAAAGATGACCTTTTTAGTAATAGTGATAGACATTGGTAAGAAATAGTAAACAAGAAATACGTAGTAATTAGTATAAAAGATAAGGACAGCCCAGCTTGGGGGGAGACGTGAGGAATCCATGCAGCTGCGAACATCTTGTCGGACTCCGAGAAAATTGTAAGATAAGAAACAATAAACGAAGTATGCAACATTGAAAAATCTAAACCTGAGAACTCCGTCTCTTCCTTCGGCTTGGCTCGGAGCTGTGCAGGGGAGCAAGGACCCTGAAACCACCTCAGTGTTGGGGAAAGCCCCCGACACTCTCCTATTAAATTGTTTTTTCTGGCTTAGAGTCTCTTGCTGGTTTTGCCTTCAAGCCAGCACAGCTGTATAATTCCCAGAGTACAGCTCCCTTTCCACTGAGAGGGGAGTTTTGGGTATGCTCTTTTTTCACATATCCAAAATAAGCCATCTGGAGCTTTCCAATAGTCAAATTTTTGTTGATCTATATTCTCCCAAAATTTGGAAATTTCTGGGATGCCATAGTAAGGATTTTTACCTGTATCATTACATTGAAAAAGTTTTACTTTGTTATCATACTTACAATTCTTTTTTTTTTTTTTTTTTTTGCTTTTTCTTGGGTCCAATACATGGTTGGTTCTTCTGGGACCTACCATACAGAAGTTCCATTACTAACCTTATATCTTTTACAGGGTGTTTTTCCTACTTCATGAAGGAACCTTTTCCCAGTGCGCCAAAGACATTCTTCCCCTATCACTGTTGAGCTTAAAATCCACCCTTCTGGTCTGTTTTCTCCACTTGTACTTGCTTGGTTCCATTTTAGAAGCTCAATTGGGCCTATGCTGCTGCCTTTCCATGGCCATTCTTCTGACATCAAAGCCCCTCCACAGACCCAACAATTGGTTGATCTAAATGATCTAAATATAAAGTTCATTTCCATGGCTCAAATAAGAATAGAACAACCAACTCTTCAACCCTCTGTCCCAATAGTCTTTTCACTCTTGCTCTACTGACTTCATGCTGTTTTTTTCTTTATGTTCACTCTGTCCTTTCTTACTCTCTCAGAGACAGGCCAAGCTCTGGAAGCTTCATGTTGCCAGGAAAGGGTTAAATCTGCTCGGAGTCTTTGTCTCTCCCTCTGTAGCTTGTGGTGTTAGATGTTCAAGGCCAAGCTGGTGAGGGAGTAAGAGCTCACACAGAAACATTAGAGATCAGAGCACCCAGGCAGTCTGGAATTACAAAAAAACCAGTCAGGATCATAAATGCCTTCTCAGCCCACCCCTTGGTCTAATTCAGGGTGGCTTCAGCCTAAATGGTGCCCATAACTCTTATCAAGGGCCCAGCAGAGATTTCTCCCTGCTCCAGGGAAGTTTAGAGAAGGTAGTTGTTGTAAAGCAGCAACCTCTCCTTCCCCCCCCCAACCCGGGAGCCGATAGAATCCGGCCAGACCTCAAGTCAGCTCACCCCCAAAAAGGGGGTAGCGGCAGGCCCGGCTCGATGTTACCTGTCTCTCTCTCTCTGGCCAAAGGAAAGAGGAAAAAGGACCCACCTACAGGAAATCAAGGGGTTTTATATGGTACTTCCCAAAGTTGTAGCTAACAATTTTCTGTGGTCAGAACCGATGCCAATATTCTAACTAACACTCTGATAGGTCCCTGTCTTTTCTAAAGCAATTCTCAGGTCCTGACCTGGAGAATTATTCTATATTCTTCTATAACTAAAAAACTAAACTGTACTAACCTATGACACCCCTGTTCTCCTGGAAAATGTAATATCCCAAAGTTTGTCCCTGCCCTTCCCCCCACCCATTCTCATACATTCTTCCCAATCCCCTTCCTTGAATATAATTCAACCCTGTTCCACTCCTACCTTATCCCTGGTTGGGTATTAACTTGTCCCCTCCCAGAGCTCCTTCCCTGGATATAAGCCGAAGCCACATGTGAGCAAGCCTCTTGATTCAGGCAGTGGGATGGGGTTCATTACCCAGGCTAGGTCTGGAGCAGGAACACAGAAGAAAGACTGAATAAAGCCTTGGTTTCACTCTCTGGATCAAGTGCAGACCTCCTTCCTTTGCTGTCGACAGAGTCTAGCTCTCTCATGCTAAGGGAAAGGTTCTCTGCCGCCTCCTGGGTTTTAGGACCCTGAGGAAATGCCTTCTAACTGCAGCTTGTCTTGCTAGCCTGGACAAAAAGGAGCCAGAGAGCTCCGTGAGAGAGACGAGCCACACTTTCAACAATCCCAGTGTCAAAATTTTGCTACTAATTTGTTCAATCACTTTTCTGTCCTCTGTTCTCAAGGGATATTTTCTCATAACCACTGGCCTGGCTCTTGTCTCTCATTCAATATCAATAGGGTCAGCCAATTTTCATCTCCCAGGAGCATCGGTATTCCATACTCCTGGTTATACCTGATTCATTCTTTGCTCCAAATATTTACTACTGTTCTCTGGTCCTGTATCAATTGCCACTCCTAATGCTAAAATCAATTTGTCTTCAGGTACTTTAAATTTTATTTTTCCCCCTCTAAACTCAGTTGTTGCCTCTAAATGTTCAAGGAGATCCCTGACTAATATTGATTTAGGCAAATTTGGCAGATAGAGGTATTGATGTATTCCCATCCTTTCCCCAATTTTGTATTCTAATGGTTTTAAAGAAAAGGCATTCTCTGGTTGGCCTGTAGCTCCCATTACCTGGATATGTTTTTCACTTTTAGGCATTAAAACCTGATTTAAAACTGAAAATGTGGCCCCTGTATCTATTTAAGAATTCAACTTCTCTATCATTCCCTAGCTGTATCTTTACCAGCGGGTCTGCCTGGGAATGATCTGTCAGTCCCCATCACTCACTGTTATTTATTGCTGCAACAACAGCTTCCCATGTAGTGTTCAGTAAATTTGGGCACTGGCATTTCCAATGCCCTTCTTCCTTACAATAAGCACTCAAATTTGGCCCTAATCTCCCTTGCAATTGATTTGAGCCACCTCTACTATTTCCACCTTTACCTCTGCCTCGTGCCTGACCACGTTCTCCTCTTTGATGTTGCTCTAAAGCTGCCACTGTGGCCCCTGTGAGTTTTTAGTCTTGCTTCTAGTATGAGCTGTTACTGGAGTCCCTGGGCTCCTTCCCTCATCTGGGTCATCTGAGTCATCTCCTTTCTCACATTCTAATCTACTACCACTAGGTGATAATTGAGGGGCCCCGGGAACTCTCCTGAGATGTCCTAGGGTGACTTTATGATGCTTGTATCCCCAGTCATCCGTTCTGTTTATGTTGGTTATTATGTTCTGTACCTTCAAGACTGGTTCCGAGAGTGAAGCAGGGAGAAAGAGAAGTGCCCAAGTTTGTTTTCAGAAACTGCATTCACTCCTCCACATTCTCCTCCTGAACTGTGTTGTTTGCAACAGTGACAGACAGTGGGACAGAGATCTCCTTTGCTTTTAGTTGGTTTTAGCTAGCTGAGGCAGAGAAGTTCCCTGGACTGTTTTTTTCTTTCCTTTTTCTTGGAACTGTTTTAACCTGCTCTGGACTGAAAACCCAGAAGAGCACTGGGAGCTCAAACCTGTGGCCCACCGGGGCCTGGGCCTAGGCATTTTCCAGTGCTGGAAGGACTGATAAGAGACTGAGCGAGCTGAGCTACACTCCACAACAAGGGCTTACTGAATTTGCCATCTCTTCAAACAGCAAGAGGTTTTGTTGTTTCATATTGTTAATTTTTTGTGCTTGTGGATACTTTGTTAAATAAATAGTTTTTTCCACTTCTCTCCAAGTAAATCTTTTCTCGAACCAGTTGAGGGAGGGGCTGCTTGAATTTTCTATTCTGGAGGGACCCCATTTGGAGGTTTCCTCCCAAAATTTGCCCTAAACCAGGACAAATACATTTATTGGTGCCCAACGCAGGGCTTCAGAAAGTGGAAAACACTTGTATTGATTGCATTTTTGTTGTACTTACTCTGTGTTGGGATAAAGCACTCAGTAGCCATGTTGCTGCTTGAATTAATAATGTCTCTTGGGGTGGAGGCCTTCCTGTGTTTCTGTTCCCTAGACTTTTTTGAGGTTTTAATACCTTCCTGGTCCCTAGGCTTATTTTCTTATCCCGAAATAGCTCCAGTATTATCCCTAACATGTAGCTTTTACAGTAGAGGGGCACAGATTAGAATAGCTATTGTTCTTTGCTCAGTAATAATGATTTATAGAAAGTTTATAAAGGTACTGGAGTTTGTTCCAGGTGTGTTTGGTTTATGGTTTCTTCATCCCACCCTGCGTCCTAGTTCCAGTAGCATGTTTTTGGGATTTATTGGTAATTGCACCCAGTTTGTTAGAGGAGGAGCAGGGGATGAGGCTTTTCAGCTTTCCTTCTTCTCCTTTGAATCTGTTATATCATTTTTTGAGAATGTTCAGTGTCCCCTGAATGTTAAAGAGACCACCTTCCTGGTATTTAATCTGGTAAGCTTCCTCAATACATTCTGCAGCTTCTCTAGAATGAGGGCTTGTAGCAGCATGGCAGGATGGTGAAATGCCGCTACCTTCCCGAAGTGTCTCCTTCAGAAGCCACTCAACTAGGCTACGAGAACAATCACTTCAAGTCCATGCTCACACACATGCCACAGATAGCTCAGTGAAGGAAAGACAGGAAGGGCCTTCTGTATGATGAATTCCAGCAAAGGTTTATTATGTCCACCACGCTGAAGGGATCAGGGACAAAAGACACAGATCAAAGGAATGCTCAGGGTTACGTATGGGGTCAGGAACCAATGGTCTGAGGGGAAGGGGCAGTACAAGGGCAAGGCAAAGGACAATGACCTATGATATGGGGGCAGACCACCAGGGATACTACAACCAATGGGGAAACAGGGAAAGGAGAAACCATGAGAACTAGGGACATATATGGACAATAGAGGTGGGCAAAGACCACGGACCAATGGGGAAAGTAAAACTGAGGTAGATTAACACAGTGTTGCAGAGCACCATGGGGAAAGTCTTTTTGCTCACCCTAAGCTCTGAGGCTTTCTTGAACCCTATGGCAGATTCTTCCAAGGCATTGGCCTAGAAGTTTCCCTGACAGGCTTAGGGGCCTCCACAACTCCTCTGATTATTTTTACTAAAAAGGCTTCTCCAATGGATTTCTGCAAACACTTAACCAAACAGGGGAACATAATTAGAATAAAAAGAATAATTACAACCCACAAAATTCCTTTAACAAAAGATGAAACCCATCCCGTCAACCCCCATCATCCAAAAAGATCATTGATCCAGTCTGAGTTCTTCTCTACCTTTAAGTGCTTTACTTGCTCCCTCAGCTTCTGGATGTTTGCGTGGATAGATTCTGAGTGTGAAGAAAGGTTGAAGCAGCACATCCCTGCTAGACCTCTCTCTCTGGGAAGATTGCGGCATTCCGGGTTGGACCAACAGACCCCCCTCGGCTGTTCACATGTGGCACACTGAACTTCAGTATTTGACCCCCCTCATCTGGGAGTCCCTGGAGAGAGCAGGGTCCCGCAGAGCTACAGGACTGATCCACTGTTGGAAGTCACTCCTCTGAGGACACCTCTGCGTTCTAGCAGAGGCTGTCCAAAGAGGCAGTCTGAGACCCTTGAATTCACCATCTGGGATAAAAAACCCTCAGGGTCCGACCAGAGGCTTGACCACCAACCCAGCAGCTTTTCTTTTGACCCAACAGGCAGATGAGTGTAAGTTGAAATCAGCCTTCTCTGCAGGCTGCTATATTTGTGTCTTTTTTGCTTTTTTCCCCTTTTTCTGCTGAGTTGGGAACGGGACCACCAGGATGGGGATAAGGCTGGGGAAAACTTGCCTATCCCAAACTGAGAGAGACCTCTTTCTGTGTATTATTTGGTTTCATGTTGCATTTCATTTTTCTATTGGGTTTTGTAATGGTTTCTTCTGTGCCCCCCTGTTCCCCTGGAAAATGTACTATCCCGAAGTTTGTCCCTGCCCATGTCCCACATTCTTCCCTTCCTGGAATGTAACCCAACTCTATTCCACTCCCACCTTGTCCCTGATTGGGTAGTGGCTTGTCCCTGCCTCTGGGCCCCTCCCCCCAGGGAAAAAGCCCTGGGACGGGCGGGGCCTCGCTCCCTCTGGCACTGGCGGGGACGAGAAAGGAGCTAAGATAGCTCTGGACCAAATAAAGCTATAATTTCCCCCCCCCCCCGGACAAAGAGCAGGCTCTTTCCTTTTGCCATCGACAGTCGTCTGCGTCTCTCTAAAGAACCACCACAGGGCAGGACCACAGAAGGAGACTGAATAAAGCCCTGGTTTCACCCTCAGATCAAGTGCAGACCTTCCTCTGCCATCGACAGGGACTTGTTCTCTCTCCTAAGGGAAAGGTTCTCGGCTGCTCCTAGGTTTTGGGATCCTGAGGAAAAATCCTCCCAGCTGTGGTTTGTCTCTCGAGCTGGCCGGGGTGAAAATGGAGCCAGGGCTCCATGAGGGAGACAAGCCACAGAGACCTATATTCCCAAGTTCTACATAACCTTTCTGCTAGAAACTTCAAATTTTCTAGATGAAATCTTTCTAAAAGGAATCTCAAATTGTTTATCAAATGGATTTATGAGCAGTATCCTGACTGTAACAAAGACACTTTCTGCCTCATCTCTTTCTGGGACCATGCAGGGACCAAACTATATGCCTTTCAAGCTAATGCAGATTTTTCTGTTACCTATTTCATTCCTTTATTTCATACTATTACTAAATTAGTAGAAAAAAATCTCCATCACTGCCTCCCTCCCCCACCCCCCTCCCCTCTTCCAAGCCTTTTTTCTTCCCCAATTACCTCCCTATTCATTTGCTAATGATGCGGATTCCACAAAACCTGCTCAACAGGTTTTCCTGCCTCAAATTTCCTCCCCCCGTCTCCCCTCCCCCGGAGGCAGGGAGTGCGGGGCCCCATCCCTGCCTCTGCCCCGCCCCTGCTTGCTGCCTCCACCCTGCCCCTGACCGCATTGGTCCTTCCCCCTGGGGCGGGGAGTGCAGTGCCTGCTCCGCCCTCGTTCCTCCATCCCAGGGCGAGCTGTGTGGGGCCTGTCCCAGCTCCCCCACTCGCTCCCCCCATGGCAGGGAAAACCCCACCTGTGTGAATACAGATTGGAAGCAGGATGCAAGGTACTGCTGAACTCATTACAGAAGTAGATGTGCAAAAGAGCTGCAAGCCCTGGCAAGTTGAAGCAAGACCCTGAAGGAGGAAAAGATCAGGGTGTACATATTTATGCAAGAGAGTACAGGCCTGTACAAGTCTGTACTAACCCATAGTTAAGCAATGCTACTAAGAAACATAGATATTGTTGTTATGCTTGAAAGGTATATAAAACAGCAGTGTGTTCAATAAAATTTGCTTCATGATGCAAACCATGGGGACCCTGTCTCTTCAATCACCCGACACCCACCTGTCCCTGCCTTCCCCCCACCCTCACCTGTGGTGGTGCAAGAATTGTTTTATTAAGTTTTTATAAGAAGTTTTATGTTATGGTTCAGTTCACTGTATCCCCAGTTTTGTAACAGTCCATCCCCTTTTTGAGTTTTCTGTATAACAAGGTGTTGTATGTCAATCATCCCACCCCCCACCTATCCTTGTCCATCCCCTCTCCCCCCTTGCTCTGGGGCATCTTGTCTATCACTTCAGACCCCTCCCCAGATTGGAAAATTCCAGAGGGAGGGCGTCGAGTGATAGGTCACCCTGGGGGAATTCCTTTTCTCTTGGTATCAGTGGTCAGAGGCTTGGAGGTGGACACCCCTTGTTGCCCCCTGAATCCCCTGATTTGTTATCCTGTTGTAACCTCCCCTGAACCCTCCCCCACTTATGAGAGAGGGAGATTCAAACTCTCTCTGGCCTGCAGTCTAGACGAGTTGCGGACCTCCCGCAGCTCAGCTTGAATAAACATCTTTGAACCTGCTTAGCCAAGAGCTATCCTTTTCCTACCACCGCTGTTGTCACGACACGATTTGAACAAGCTGCCGCTGAGAAGCCGAGCCCAGCAGGTAAAGTTAACTTGCTTGCATATCCAGACTGAAAACGTCCTGGCTGCTGTGCAGATCTGAGCCAGCCAGAGGCCAGCGTCCGCCCGGTGCCAGCGTCCGCCTAGTGCGGAAAAGCACAGCCACAGGACTCACCCCTCCCCTTAGGGACAGGGAGCAGAGGGCCTCTAATCCCCCGCTCTGCCCCCCTGCCCCCACTCCTGAGTTTGTGCAATCCATGGCACTCAGCACTGATCACCCAGCAACATCAGCTTCCAGTGAAACCTTGTCAGTTCCTCCCTGTGAAAAATGGCAAACACTCATTTTAAAATTTTGAAAGTTTAATAGTAAATAAAATGGTTATAAAAATAGAATTAGAGTAAAAAATTGAACAATTAGGATTAGGACAATATGAGATAATAAAAACAAAGTTACAGACATCTGGGTGCCTTCCCGAGCAAAAAGCTCCGAAGAAGGACCCCCGTTAACAAAGGATTATCTCTTAAAAGCAATAGCCTGTTGAATATTCATACATTTCATACATGATGCATAAATTCCATTCAAACAAAGAATTCTCTCTGGTTAGTGTCACTTTTTTCCTTTAATCTCCATGGTGTCTTCAGGGCTGAGCAAGGCAGGAGAAGTTGGTCTCTTCTGATAAGGAAGTAGTAAATTCTTTTTTCTCTGAAAGATTTACGTTTTCCGGTGGTTGGTACATAAAAACTACATTTTAACTACAAAAGTACCTTTACCATACTATCAAAATATTAATACAACATTACTAATCAATACAACATAATACATATAGTAAATATCTTGCGTAGAGCCATATAATATGCACTTCTCACATTCCTCCCTCTTTCTTTTTATAATTAATTTGGCTCGAGCAATATTCATTGTTTTCTAGCCTTCATTATTCACTCCTTTTTTTCACAAATCAATCTCACTTCTTTGAAGGAGTCTTTTATATTATTTTGTTTCTTTAACACCATAATCCTTTGTGGGGTTTTTTTGTTGTAGGCAACTTTTGGTCAATGTTCACTAATTGCATGCCTTGTACCACACTGGTGATGAGCCGAATGAAACAGGGGATCAAACAAGTGTGCTGGCTTGAAGGCAAAACCAGCGACAGACTCCAAGACAGAAAAAACAATTTAATAGGAGAGAAAATAAAGGTAAAATAAAATAAAATAAAACACATGCAATAGTACAAAAGATCACTGGCAAAGTCAGAATACAATCTGAAACCGTGGTGGTAGCAGTCCAGATGAAGTGGTCTTGTTGAAGCAGTGATTCCATAGAAAGGTCTGGCAGCTCTTGTCCTCTGGGAATCCAGTGAGTAAGGCTGCCTGTGCTGTCCCAAATCCCAGATTATATCCAGGTGGGAATGCTTGGCTCCTCCCCCTGGACGGAGCATCTCAAAATGGGCTGATATCATTTTATCAGTCTTGCAATGGGTCCTTGATTGCCCATTAAACAGAGAGAGCTCCTGGAGGGAGTTGTCTAGGAGTCATGGGGCAGGGAATTGATGGGCCATTAACAGAAGATAGTCTGGAGGGAGGGGCAAGGGAAACATTGCCCCACCTAGTTTCAGCATTTCATGTAGATGGTGATAGAATACATACTTTGGGCACATCTTACATTGTAACCTAGGACAACAAGGAAGAAATATTAGACTAGCTGTAGCGTATAAAAGGAAGAAGCCTTTTTCCACCATTCTATTCCCAACACATTATCCCACCAGCTAGGATTTAGCATTGATTCCCACTTTTGAACTGGTACGTGGGCAATTCTTCTGATATCATTGACTATGTCCAGGATGGCGTCTCCATTGTCATCTATTTTTAAACAACAATCTGATGTATTGAACTTTCCACAAACACCCCCTTCTTCACCTAATAGATAGTCTAAAGCCAACCTATTCTGATACACGGCTGCTCTTGTTTGGGTTTGTTGCCTTGATATTAATTCCATTGCCTGACCAGTTTTGTTCGTTATTATCTCTACAGCAGCTCAAAGTCTTATAATACGATTTAGCATATAAATTGGGGTTCGATATCCCCAACTCCCATCTTGTGCCCAGGTGGCTGGCCCATATGTTTCCAGTATGCGTTCAGGGGGCCATTCCTCATCTCCTCATTTTTGGAATCCTCCAGTCAAATCTCTTTTGTTTCTCTTTAGATCCTCATAAACTGGTATCCCTAATTGATCCCTATCAGGTCCTGGTAAATGAAAAAAATCCTGGCTGTATAATTCCCAGAGTACAGCTCCCATTCCACTGATAGGGGAGTTTTGGGTATACTCTTTTCCCACATATTGTTGTAATGCATTAATTGGGTTTATATTTAATCGGATTTGCAATGTTTTTTCTATGTATCATGTGATCTGTCCTTGCCTAGCAGTGCCCATCCCCCATACTGAGGTGTAACCTAACCCTGTTTCCCTCCCATGTATCCCTGATTGAGTGGTGCCTATGGGCCCTGCCCCCTGGAGGAAAAAGCCACGGCGGGGGAGAGGCCGGGGCACTCGGTCACTGGTGAGCGATCGGGACAGTCCAGCTAATCAGAGCAGGACTTGAGAATAAAAGCTGTAAAATCCCATCAGGAGCCCGGAGCAGACTCTCTTCTTTTGCCATCGGCGGCCACCTAATCTCATGGGGGAAACTACATCTGGCACACAACATACGGCTTGAAGCCACAAAAGGTTCCCAAAAAGCTGAAAGAACCACTCAGGGAGCACGTGGCCGAGGAATTCCACTCAGAGACAGACCTGTCAGGCTTGGCGTTTGCTGTCAAGTCTCCGAAACACAGGATTCTACAGGCCAGGGCTGCAGTTTTCTCCTTTGGACTCAAAAATCCCATCGGAGTGCTGCAAAGAAGCCCTAACGACCGGCAAGCAGTTCCAGAGAGCAACCACGTGTTCGGGGATAACTAATCCTGGAGATCGAGACTAGTAGCTCTTTTTGCACCAAGAAGGGTCAGTCTCAGGCAAAAGGAGTGATTGGGAAAGAAAGGAAAGGAATGCTAGAATTTTGGTGAGTACCACTTTGCGTTTTCTAAGGGAAAATCTTCAGAGGTGGGATTCCTCAGGGAAAAGGGTTTTTTCCTCTATCGGGGAAGGTTTTGCTTTCAGAGTAAACACCTTCAAAGCTTTTATCAGCCTCGGGGGGTGGAAGAGGAAACTGTTTCCCCTTTTGGCTTTTTTTCTCTCCAGCGAGGTTTTTTTTTTCTCTTTTTCTTCCTTTCAATTTCTCAGTCACAATAGAGAGGACACAGAAACTCAAAATCTGAGCCAAAAATGGGTGCAAAACTGTCTGTGTCTCAAAAGAGGGTCTATTACCATATTTTAAATGCCTTGGAGGATGGGAAAATTCATGTTTCCAAGAAGCAATTAAAAAATTTCCTTCGGTGGTTATTTGTTCAATTTCCAGAAGTATCTGAGCAAATAAACTCACCAGAATTTTGGGAAACTGTTGTAAAGGAATTGTCTCAATCAAGCTCCCCCAATGATAAAGAAAAAGCAAATTTTGCTCTTTGGAGCCTGCAGATTCTATTTGCAATGCAAAAACAAAATGAAAAGAATAAAGCCGGTTCCTTGTGGACTTTCCCCAGTTTCTTCAGTTTCTCCCTATCCTGACCCCAAAATCCCTTCCCCAAAATCGGATATTCCTCGAGAAACCCCTAAGCTTTCCCCAAAACTCCCTTCTTCCCCAGTTGGTAAACCCCAGGTTAGGTTTACTTTTGCAGGAAATTCGAGTGCACAAACCCCCCATCTTAGTGAATGCCAAGCTAGTCTTAGTTTGGAAGGGAGATCACAACATGGAGGGGACTCTTTGTTCCCCAAAATAGCCGAAGCCATGTGCTCTTGAGTCACAAGGAGCCTCTCTCTTTGTCTGTCCCTCCTTCCCACAATCCCTATCGCAATCCCTTCCTCCCCCAAGACCCCCCCCTTCCCTTCGGTGCCGCCCCTGGCACTGCCCTCTCCTCTGACTCTGCCCCCTACCCTCAAACCTCTGCCCTCCAACTCCGCCCCATGTGACTCAAGCCTCCAGCCCCTCCCTGCCCCTGGTTCCCACCGTTTCCCCGCCCACAGTCCCGGTTCCCACACCCCGGGGAAAGGGAAAGCGAGGGGGGGGGGGAGCCAGGAACCTGGAAGCAGGAAATTATCCCGGCTTCTCGGCCACCCCTGTCACATACTGACGGTCAAAAAGAGGGGGTGCTGTCCACAGTAATTAGGACCCCTTCCCCCAACAAGCGATTCAGGATTTGTGTAAAGCTCAGGCCAAATTTGGACGCGAAAGTGAATACTTTCGCAGCCTTTTAGAAGCAAATTTAGCAGGGAATCCTATTGTTCCCTTTGACCTCTGGCAGCTTTTTTCTGCCCTCCTTTCATCCACACTGTTTAGGCTTTGGGACTCCACATGGAAAAAAAGATTAAGAGATTTACTCGCAGAGCTTTGGCAAAATCCTGAAACAGCTGTTGATAATAATAATTTGCCAATTCGGTTAGAACATCTATGTGGTGATGGCAAATGGGTTGCAGCACTCAAGCAAGCTCAGGAAATTCCTTTAGCTGTTTTAGAACGCATTAAAGAGACTGCTTTCAAATCAGTCTTTTCAATCCAACCTGATGGGTCCTTCCAACCTTACAGTAAAATAAAGCAGTTTCCATCAGAACCTTTTGTAACATTTGTTGAGTGATTAACCCGAGCTATCGAGTTACAGGTTAAGAATGAAGGAGCCCAGGAACAGGTCCTGGAAGAGATGGCACTGACCAATGCAAACGAACAGTGCAAGGCAGCCATCCTCAGCCTGCTCATGGAACCGGCTCCAACCTTAGATGACATGCTGCACGTTTGAACCCAGAAAGTTCCTTTCATGAGTGCACACCTTAATCACACTTCCAGAGATGCATTCAGACCACTGCAAAGAGCTGCCGCCGCAGATGCCATGCCACCTGTGCCTGCGCCACAGCCACCACCCAAAAGAAGAACAACGTGTCTCCTGTGCAATCAGGCTGGACATTGGGCATCTCAATGCCCTTTAAAGAAGCAATTTCTGGACTTTCAGGACAATGGGGGCGAGGGGGTTTTAAGAGTTCAAAGGGAATTTTTCAAAAAACTAAAATGTCAGTGCTGACTTGCCCAGCGTGCTGACATAAATAGGGCAAATCAGAGGGGAGGGGAAGAAAAAACTAAAAAATGCAAATGTTAAATTAAATAATCCTGTTATAATCAGTTCTACCTTTCAGCATAAGTCACCAGATATGACCCTTTCAGATCATGATGTAAGCAGACCCTGTCTAACCACAGAATGTCTCCAAGAGCCTTTTAGGTTGCAACTGACAGAGTCCTTGCACCTAAGTGATACAGACTGGCATTTAGGTTCATTGGATCTACAAGTGCTAGGCTCCTGGCAACATGTTGGCAGCAAGTATGTCATCCTTGGGGACACCAAGTACACACCGAGAGAGATCGAGATCCTTCCTGGTCTCGTCTCATTGAACCCTAAACAACTAGTTCTCTGGCTACGCTGTGTCCGTCCACCTTTGTTTCTGCCTAAGGGGCAGATAATAGCTCAGGCAATTCCAGCACCTGACCTGTTCCCTGGAAAAAACAGCACAAGGAACAAACACCTTGAGGTTTGCCCCACACAAGTTATTGGGAGGGACAAACTCATAATAGGGTGTGAGGTCCGTCACAGTGGGGAAGTAATAAACCTCAAAGGAGTTTTGGACACAGGCACGAATGTAACGATTGTACCAGAAAGGATGTGGCTGGGCACGTAGAAGGTATAGGGGGAATGAAATGGGCAAAACAATCAGTGTTGTGCAAATTAAGGGGCCAAACAGACAATTAGCTACACTGCGTCCATTTGTTTTAGATTATTCAGAGCCCTTGTAGGGGAGAGACCTGATGGCCCAGTGGGGGGTCATGATTGGCATCCCAGATGCCCCCCTGGTTTTTCAGGCTGTGGCCACTGAAGAGCTCCCTACCCAGAAACTCAATTGGAAAACTGATTCACCAGTCTGGGTAGAGCAGTGGCCGCTCAGTAAAGAAAAATTGAAGGCGCTTCTGGAGCTAGTGGATGAACAGCTAGCTAAAGGCCACATTGTGGAAACCACGTCTCCTTGGAATGATGTAGTGGTGCAGAACTGTTTTATTAGGTTTTTATAAGAAGTTTATGTTATGGTTCATTTCACTGTATCCCCAATTCTGTATCCCTTTTGTGTTGTCTGTATAATAAGGTGATTTGTGTCCTCCCACCCCCCTTGCTCTGGGGCAGCCTGTTTCTCCAGGAGCCCTCCCAAGATTGCGAAATCTCAGGGAGAAGGCTTCAGGTGATAGGCCCCCCGGGGGGAATTCCTTTAGCTTTGGATTTTAGTGGTCCGACGCTTGGGGGTGGGCACACCTTGTTACCCCCTGAAACCCCTGATTCGTGGTTTTGTAGTATCCTCCCCAAAACCCCTCCCCCGCTTATAGGGGGCAGGAGGGAGAAAAAAAGACCTCTCTCAGCTCTCAGCAAATCTCTCAGCCTCTCAGCAAGATCTCTCAGCACCTCGCTCTCAACCTCTCTGCTCCTCAACTCTGGAGCTAATAAACATCTTTTAATCTGCTAAGCTGAGAGCCAGCCTTTTCTCTTCTGCTGCTTTGCTGTCACACTTTTGGGGGTTCAGCTGCCAAGCCGAGAAGCCGAACGAACTGGGACCATTCTGTGCCTGGGCTGACCCGAGCTAGCCAGAGGTCATCTCCCGCCCGGTGCGGGACGGAACCAGACACAGAATTCCCCAGTCTTTGTTATCAAAAAGGCAAACAAAGGCAAGTGGCCCCTTCTCCACAATCTCTGTCAAATTAATAATGTCATTGAGGACATGGGTTCTCTCCAACCAGGGATGCCATCCCCAGCAATGCTCCCTCAAAATTAGAATTTGGCAATTACTGATATCAAAGATTGTTTTCTCCAGATCCCTCTGCACCCTTATGATGCCCCGTTTCACCTTTTCAGTTCCTACCCTCAACCGAGAAGCCCTGAGGAAAAGATACCACTGGAAATTTCTTCCCCAAGGGATGAAAAACTCACCATCTATTTGTCTGTGGTACCTCTCTTCCCTGCTGCCCCAGTGCGCGCAACTGTAGAAGAAGCCATCATCCTGCACTACATGGATGATGTGCTCGTGAGTGCCCCCAATGATGACTTACTGTCCCACGTGCTTGACCTGACAATCGATTCTTTGGTTGCTGCAGGGTTTGAGCTTCAGGAGGAAAAGATTCAAAGGATGCCACCTTAGAAGTACCTGGGTCTGGAGATTGGTAAGCGGACCATTGTGCCGCAAAAATTGGTTGTCAAAAATAACATCAGGACCTTAGCAGGTGTCCAGCAGTTGTGTGGGTCCTTAAATTGGGTAAGACATTGGCTAGGTCTGACCACTGAAGACCTAGACCCCCTCTTTAGTCTTTTAAAAGGGGGAGAGGAGCTAAGTCCTCCGAGGACCCTCACCCAAGAGGCACGAGCAGCCCTAGAAAAGGTACTGGACTGTATGGCCACCAGACAGGCCAACAGGTGCAAATCAGACTTGCCATTTAAATTCATCATTTTAGGCAAATTGCCACACTTACATGGGATGATTGTTCAGTGGGAAAGAGTGGAATAATCAAAAAAGGACAAAGACTGTAGGGATCCCCTCTTAATCATAGAGTGGATTTTCCTCAGTCACCACCAGTCCAAAAGAATGACCAGGCCACAGGAACTGGTAGCAGAATTGATTCGGAAAGCCAGGACCTGGATCAGGGAGTTGGCAGGAAGTGATTTTGAGTGTATTCACATGCCAATTGGGATAAACTAGGGCCAAATCACAAAAGCAATGTTGGAGCACCTGATTCATGAAAATGAAGCTTTGCAGTTTGCTCTGGATAGCTACACAGGTCAAATTTCAATTCATCGGCCTGCCCACAAATTATTTAGAGAACAAATTCAGTTCAAATTATCATTAAAAAGTGTTCAGAGCAGGAGGCCTTTAAAGGCTTTGACTGTTTTTACAGATGCATCCAGAGCCTCTCATAAGTCAGTAATAACATGGAAAGATCCTCAAACTCAGCAGTGGGAAAAAGATATTGTCGAGGTGGAAGGATCACCTCAGGTAGCTGAGTTGGCTGCAGTTGTTAGGGCTTTTGAAAAGTTTCCTGAACCATTCCGTTTGGTCACAGATTCGGCCTATGTAGCAGGTGTAGTATCCAGAGCTGAACAAGCTGTACTGAGTGAGGTCTGCAACACTGCACTTTTCAACTTGGTCTCAAAACTAGTAAATCTGATCTCCCACCGAGAGCAACAATTTTATGTGATGCACATCAGATCACACACCGATTAACCAGGATTCATAGCCGAGGGCAACAGAAGGGCTGATGCTCTTGCTGCGCCTGTGGAGATGGCCCCACTCCCAGACATCTTTGGACAAGTCAAAATCAGCCATCAGCTTTTTCATCAGAATGCACCAGGCCTAGTCCGCCAGTTCCATCTAACTCGGGAACAGGCTTAGGCGATTGTGTCAATGTGTCCCTCGTGCCAGCAACACACACTCCCAGCCCTGAGTGCAGGAGCAAACCCCAGGGGATGGAAGAGCTGTGAGGTATGGCAGACAGACGTGACCCACATCATGTCCTTTGGTAGGCAAAGTTATGTCCATGTATCTGTAGACACCTTTTCTGGAGCTGTCTATGCCTCTGCCCACACAGGGGAGAAGTCTAGTGATGCCATGAAACACCTAATACAGGCTTTCTCCTTCCTGGGCATCCCCAAATCAATAAAAACTGATAATGGACCCATGTACACATCCAAGGAGTTCAGAAGCTTCCTGCAGCAATGGGGAGTAGAGCACAAAACAGGCATCCCCTACTCCCCGACAAGTCAGGCCGTTGTGGAAAGGACCCACCAAAATCTCAAAAGAGTCCTCTACCAACAACACCAGTCTCTAAAACTAGAAACACCCCAAATCCAGTTGTCCAAGGCCCTGTTCACTCTGAACTTTTTAAATTGTATGTTTGAAAATCTTAAGCCACCAATTGTGTGCCATTTCAGAGAGAACTGCCAACTGCAGCTGAAAGCAAAGCCACCGGTGATGGTAAAGGATCCAGCAACCAGGGAAACAGAGGGTCCTCATGATCTGATCACCTGGGGTGGTGGCTATGCCTGCGTGTCCACTCCCTCAGGTCCCAAGTGGGTGCCAGCTGAGTGGGTGAAACCTTTCATCCCTAAAACTGCAAAACCACCTGCAGAGGCTGCACAAGTGGCCAGTGCTGCCTGGAGGAGGAGAAAGCACCGAACCTTCTCCTTCTAACTATCATTATTCCTTAACAGTGTTTTTCTAGACAGTTTGTTTGCACTAAAGGTTCTTTTGCAACTTTAAAGGTACTCAATGTCCAAACTCTGAGCATCTCCCACGAACTGAGCCTTCCTCCTTCTTAATTTAGTAAGAAAAGGGGAAATGTTGTAATGCAATAATTGGGTGGATATTTCATCAGATTTGTAATGTTTTTTCTATGTATCATGTGATCTGTCCTTGCCCAGCAGTGCCCATCCCCCATACTGAGGTGTAACCTAACCCTTTTCCCCTCCCATGTATCCCTGATTGAGTGGTGCCTATGGGCCCTGCCCCCTGGGGGAAAAAGCCACAGCGGGGGAGGGGCTGGGGCACTCGGTCACCGGTGAGCGATCGGGACAGTCCAGCTAATCAGAGCAGGACTTGAGAATAAAAGCTGTAAAATCCCATCAGAAGCCCGGAGCAGACTCTCTTCTTTTGCCATTGGCGGCCACCTAATCTCGTGGGGGAAATTACAACATATCCAAAATAAGCCATCTGGAGCTTTCCAATAGTCAAATTTTTGTTGATCTATATTCTCCCAAAATTTGGAAATTTCTGGGATGCCATAGTAAGGATTTTTACCTGTATCATTACATTGAAAAAGTTTTTTTTTATTATCATACTTACAATTCCCATTTTTTGCTTTTTCTTGGGTCCATTACATGGTTGGTTCTTCTGGGACCCACCATACAGTAGTTCCATTACTAACCTTATATCTTTTACAGGGTGTTTTTCCTACTTCATGAATGAACCTTTTCCCAGTGCGCCAGAGACATTCTTCCCCTATCACTGTTGAGCTTAAAATCCACCCTTCTGGTCTGTTTTCTCCTTTTGTACTTGCTTGGTTCCATTTAAGGAGCTCAATTGGGCCTAAGCTACTGCCTTTCCATGGCCATTCTTCTAACATCAAAGCCCCTCCACAGACCCAACAATTGGTTATGTTAAGTTCCCTACTTATTCTTTCCCCCAATTCTACAAACTGATTTTTACCCATCCTTGAGATATCTATTTCTTTTTCTATTTGCTGTTCAAGTTTGGTATACAAATCGTTGATTGAAATTGGCACAGGCTTAGGTGGTTGTACTGACTTAGCTTTTTTGCTTATCAATTGCTCTTTTACTAAATCTTGTGCTTTGTGCCCAGTAATGTAGGTAAAACAAATCCATCTCTCCTCTTTTGGGCATTGACTTCCCATCCTGCTACCACTTGTTCTTATGTTCTCTGCAATCCACTACTTTTTCCCATTATGCATGCAGTTGCCTAATTTGGATGGGTTATAACAGTGACTGTTGACATGAGTGTGAGAAATGAAAAAAGAACCTCGGTGTCTTTGCATGTACAGGTTTTGGTAACACCTATAGCATGGCCCTGTCTGTAGAAATTGCTTCCTCCTGCTGCTGAGGACTCCAGGACGGTGTAGATAAATGTAGACGAGAGATCTCTGAAGTTAGGTTCTAGAAGATGAGGTTTATTGTAAGGGATGTGGGGGCCTTGCTCTGAGCTGCCAGGCTGCAGCTCGTGGCAAGGCCTAGGAAAGTGGGGGAAGGGAGAGGTTGGGAGAGGAAATTCCAAGAGAGGAAAGTCCTTGGGAAAGGGTGCAAGCAAAGAGCAAAGAGAAGCAAAGAGAAGCAAAGAGACCGTCCATCCCCCTTGGTACCCCTTATCAGGGGTCTTCAAGGTGGGCTGGAACAAGCCTTGGGCCAATGGGGTTACAGATACCTGATACTTCAGGGGAGGGTTACAGGTGTGGGATGAACCATTGGGGGGTGATACAGAACATTCCATTTGACCTCTGGGTCTGGCTGCAGGTAACCTTCAGCTGGTCACATAACTGTTTTCCCAGACATCCAGTAGCTAATACATCTCAAACATCAAAACTTACTTTCAATTCTATCTCACCTACAGGTTTCTCATTCTCAGAATATAGGCAATCATATTTATAGGGTTTTTTGGCTTCCTCCTCCCCAACATCTCCCCCGTTCTTATTAACAACTAAAACACTAGACACTGTCTTACTCATTACTTTTTTTACACACTGAAGTATGCAGGGAACCACTACTAAAACTACAACTACTACTATTAGAATGATCAAGCCTATCTTACAAAGTTCCTTTAGCCAAGGTGCAAAGCTCAAACCATCAAACAAATTGTCTAGCCAAGATGGGTCATCTATTGTAATTTGGCTAGCTAAATCTCTCAATTCTTGCAATTGTTTGTGAATGGAAACAGAGTGATAGGATAAATCCATGCAGCACAAACCTTCAAAATCTTTTGGAAAAGGTACTCTAACTAAACAGGTTTTTAAGGGCTTCTGTCAGATAGACAGATGGTATCAGAGCCTACAGACTTGGCTAAAATAACTCAGACATTCTTCTTTGGTTGACTTAGGTAAAGCTTCACTACAAAAACTAAAACAAAAGAACAAAAGTTACATGTAAACGATAAAACTCCAGTCTTTTCTTGGGCCGTTCTTGGCAGATCATCTTCTCCTGATGATTCTGCGCAGCTCAGGTCTGGGTGCTTGCTTCTTGGTTTACAGCAGTACTGGCTGATGTGGGGGTCTCAGCAGGCTTAGATGTGTGGTACAGCTTCACGTTCTTCACTGGGACCCCCTTGAGTCCTCTTGTGTAGGCACATGCAAACCTTTTCCCACGTCATAGGATTATATGGTCTTTCTAACTGTCTTGATTCTAAATTTTTAATTGAAACTGGGGGGTGTTCTTTCAGTTTTACCTTTTTATTGTTCAAGAAATGTCTGTAAATGTGGGGATCAGGCTCCTTTGCAGTGCTGTTCAGAAGATGATAAACATACTGAGCTTTCTTCAATCTCTTTTGAGGTGTAGCTTGGGCTTTCCCCCTTTTCACTTGACTTAAAATGCGTTTTAGGGTTTGGTGTGTTCTTTCTAGGGTATTTTTCAGCAGTTGTTTAAAATATGAAGAGCAGATGCTACTGTCCTTTATCACTTTTTGCAATTCTTTCATGTCCTGAGATGGGATAGGTGTGCATGTTTTGGGACCTCCGGCTTGCTGGCTGAATATCACAGGCATGGCTAGAGGATTTAGATTTTCTTCTTTGCAAATTTCTCGTGTGACTTCATGCCAGTCTGTCAGTTGAAGGTCATCAGAACATTTCTGGAGACCTTCCAAAATCGGGATTGGTGGTGGTGGATCCTCAGATTTGAAAGGGCTGGCAGCTGCAAGGGCAAAACAGTTCTCTGTCTGTCCTGTATTTGTTAAAGTGGCTGTCACATTCCATCCTCCCCCTTCTCGTTGCATGGCTTGTGTGCCAAGCTGTGGTTCCGTCATGCTTGGGCATGATGCAGGAGGCAGAAGCAGGGATGCAGGAGGCACAGGCAGGAACGCAGAAGGCAGAGAGCTTGTCAGTGAAGACATCTGAGAAGAACTGGAAGCCGCAGGAGGAGTCGTCAGGCATGAAGCTGGTACTGTAGCATGTAGGTCCCGTGGTGGAACAGACACGGAAGGATACATATAAGTCGCTGTAGAATCATGTTGCTGTTGGGCTGTGTGCAGGGTCGTGGGCTGGTGAAGGGCTGCTGAAGGCTATGGTCGTGCAGAAACTGCTGATGGCTGTAGCGTCGGGGGCTGTGCAGCACGCGCGGCAGTGTGGACTATTTGCGATGGCACTGTAACAAGATCCGGCTGAGCGTAGGTTTCTGCATGGGGCGTGTGGGAACTGGCAGGCTGTATCACAGGCGGTGACACGGCTTGGCGGGTTGGCACAGGGTGCGCATGCGCAGGTTGCACAGCCTGTGCGTGCGCAGGGTCGGCGTAGGAGGTCATCACAGCGATGGGCTGCATGGGGCGCGCGGGATGTGGCGGAGGCTCAGGGATCGCAGCAGGGGCCGTGGGAGGGATCTCTAAGAAGTCTGTGGGCACAGGACATGCCAGGGCCGCGGCTGGGGGCTCCGGAGAGTCACCGTGCGATGGGGACACGTCGGCAGGGCGTCGTGCCGTGAACCCGGTGGCGGCCGCGGCTTCTGCCGCAGCTGTTGCTCTGGCAGGGACGGGGGCGGCGGGGTGGAACACGCCGCGGAGCGGGGACTGGGCGCGCATGGCCATCCGCCGTCCGTGCTGTGGCACTCAGCAGCTGGTAGCTCGCAAGCTGGGCTGGGGCACTCTGCGGAGCCGGGACGGGGACGGGCCAGAGCATCCACCGCGGTGCGGGGCTGGGGCAGTCTGCACGCGGCAGAACACGCGTGGGAGTGACTGGCATCTCCGCGTTACTGTGCGCGAGGGGAACTGCAGGCACAGCCGCCGGCGCCACCGCGGGCGCCGGCGCCACTGCAGCCGGCACCGCCGTCTCATTGAAAGGCAGCGGCGGTGAGGCAGTGGCGGGCACAGGCGAGAGCGGCGGTGCCGCCAGCGCCGCGTCGGCTGCAGCGAGGGGACTCTGTGCTGCTTGCAAGACTGTGGCCGCTTGGCTGTGGAGGAGACCGGCAACAGCGGCGACGACAGCTGCAAAAGCCATGGCCGGCGGAGCGGCAGGACCCACGGCGGGGAGGGTGGGTAGAGCCGGGGCCGTGTGGTATGGAGGGGGCGGGGCTGCCACCGTGCCGGGAGCGAGAAGCACCGCAGGGATGCTGTCAGTGGGCGGGCTCGCAGGGGCAGAGGTGGGGACGGGGCCCGGCACACTGGAGCGAGGGGAGGGAGCCCTGGTAACAGGAATTCCAGCCGTGAATGGGACCGAGGGCACGGTGGGAGGGGCCGCAGGGTCCAGTGGGGACGGTGGGGCAGAGGGAACGGGCGCCGCAGCCATGAGGGTGGGGAATGGGGCCGTGGCGCTCGGTGGGGCCGCGGAAACCGAAACCACGTGGCGTGGTGAGGGGGGGGGTGGAGGGGGGAGGGCTCCGCTGCAGACCCACGGCCGCGTGGAGTAGATCTCCGGGAGTGGCGTGACCAGGTGCCGTGGCTGTAGCGGCATTTTTTGTAGTGAAGAGCTCAACGAGAGCTCTACAAGCAGGAACAAGCTCAGCAACAGCGAAATTCTTTCGTGAAATATCATTACAGAATCACAGAATCACAGAATAATGAGGTTGGAAGAGACCTCTAAGATCATCAAGTCCAACCTATGCCTTAACACCTCAACTAGACTATAGCACTAAGTGCCATGTCCAGTCTTTTTTTAAACACATCCAGAGATGGTGACTCCACCACCTCCCTGGGAAGACAATTCCAGTGCTTTATTATTCTTTCAGTGAAAAATTTTTTCCTAATATCTAACCTGTACCTTCCCTGATGTAGCTTGAGACTGTGTCCCCTTGTTCTGTCAGTTGCTGCCCGGTGGAATAGACCGACCCCCACCTGTCTACAACCTCCCTTCAGGAAGTTGTAGAGAGTAATAAGGTCACCTCTAAGCCTCCTCTTCTCCAGGCTAAACAACCCCAGCTCCTTCAAACGTTCCTCATAGGGCTTGTGTTCCAAGTCCCTCACCAGCCTCGTTGCCCTCCTCTGGACACGCTCAAGCATCTCAATATCCTTCCTAAACTGAGGGGCCCAGAACTGGACACAGTACTCAAGATGTGGTCTCACCAGTGCCGAGTACAGGGGAAGAATGACCTCCCTGCTCCTGCTGGTCACACAATTCCGAATGCAGGCCAGGATGCCATTGGCCTTCTTGGCCACCAAGGCACATTGCTGGCTCATATCCAACCGGCTGTCGACCAGCACCCCCAGGTCCCTTTCCGCCTGAACACTGTCCAGCCACACTGTCCCCAGCCTGTAACGCTGTAGGGGATTTTTGTGGCCAAAATGTAGAACTCGACACTTAGACTTATTAAACTTCATGCTGTTGGACTCTGCCCATTCATCCAACCGATCTAGGTCTCTCTGCAGAGCCCTCCTTCCTTCCAATGGATCAACACAAGCTCCCAGCTTAGTGTCGTCTGCAAATTTACTAATGAAGGACTCAATGCCCTCATCCATGTCGTCTATAAAAATATTAAATAGAACTGGTCCCAATACAGACCCCTGAGGGACACCACTGGTGACTGGTCGCCAGCTGGATGCTGCACCATTCACCATCACTCTCTGGGCCTGGCCATCCAGCCAGTTCCTAACCCAGCGAAGAGTGCTCCTTTCCAAGCCATGGGCTGCCAGCTTATCTAGGAGTATGCTGTGGGAGACAGTATCAAAGGCCTTGCTGAAGTCTAAATAGACAACATCCACAGCCCTTCCTGCATCTACCAGACGAGTTACCTGGTCATAGAAGGAGACCAGGTTGGTCAGACATGACCTACCCTTTGTAAACCCATGTTGACTGGGTCTGATACCCCGGCCATCTTGTAAGTGCTGTGTGATAGCACTCAGTATGAACTGCTCCATTATCTTACCTGGTACTGAGGTCAGGTTAACTGGCCTGTAATTACCAGGATCCTCCTTCCTACCTTTTTTTTTGTAAACGGGTGTCACATTGGCCAGTTTCCAATCGCCTGGAACCTCGCCAGTGAGCCACGACTCCTGATAAATGATGGAGAGCGGCTTCGCAAGCTCATCTGCCAGCTCCCTCATCACCCTAGGGTGGATCCCATCTGGTCCCATTGATTTATAAATATCCAAGTGTCCCAGCAGTTCTCTGACTGCCTCCTCTTGGATAACAAGAGGACCATTCTGATCCCTGGCACCACCTACCAACCCCTGAGGACAGTTGTCTTGAGGATAAGCTGTCCTACCAATAAAGGCTGAGGCAAAGAAGGCATTAAGCATTTCCGCTTTTTCCTCATCTTTAGTTACTAAGTTGCCTGCCTCATCCAATAAGGAACCGAGGTTGGTTATACCCTTCCTTTTATCACTGATATATTTGTAAAAACTTTTTTTATTGTTTTTAACAGAAGTTGCCAAGTTAAGTTCAAACTGGGCTTTGGCCTCCCTGATTTTTTTTCTACATGCCCTAGCAGCTCCCTTAAATACTTCCTGAGAAATCAGTCCCTCCTTAAAAAGATGATACATCTTTTTTTTTTATTTCTAAGTTCCTTCAAAACCTCATTGCTCATCCAGACTGGACGTTTGCCTCGTCGACTCATCTTTCGGCACACAGGGACAGTCTGTTCCTGTGCCCTCAAGATTTCCGTCTTGAAGCACACCCATCTCTCCTGGACTCCTTTGGTTTCAAGGACTGTTTCCCAAGGAACTCTCTGAATAAGTTTCTTAAATAGGCCAAAGTCTGCCTGTCGGGGTGCTCCCCCAGGGACGCCAGCTGTCTCGGCTCCTTTTCTGGAGTTTAAATTCCCCGGCATTCAGGTGGTTTTAGAGTTCTGACCCTCTGCAAAGCTCTGTGCCAAACGGAGGAAAAGACGGAGTCTTCAAGGTTACATGCTTCTTTTATTAGTTGTTATCTTACAATTTTCTCAGTGTCCAAAAGGTGTTTGCCGCGGCTCGGACATCTGGTGACTCTCCTCTCTCCGTCTCCTCCTCTTCTCTGTCTGTCCCGTCTCTGGGCTGTCCTTATCTTTTATACTAATTGTTACGTATTCTTTATTTACTATTTATTACCAATGTCTATCACTATTACTAAAAAGGTCATCTTTACTCTGACCCAATCCTCACTGACTACTTTGTGCCAACGTCACTGCAGAAATGGAGTGAGGGAACAAGAAGGAAGAAGAATGGGACAACGCCCTAAATTCTCCATCTTGCCCCATTCACTTCAATGCCAAAAATCCCAAACTCACTGTTTTTTCACCTTGTGATATACTAAACTACATTTTTCACACTCTTGTGGCCTGCAATGCTTCCTGCAGTGCAAGAAGCCTCTCCCATGGACTGAAATCAAATCCAGTGTCTCTCTGAGCTCTGGGCTCTGGGCCAGGGTCCCAGACCCCCCTGTCCAGGTCTCTGACCCTCCAGGGCAACCAAAGGAATGCCCTGGACTCCAACATCTGCCCTCCAGAAGTCCAGTGTAGAGATCTTATTGATATTTCTCCTTATTTCACCAATTATCGAGAATTCTATAATTTCATGATCACTGTGCCCCAAGCGGCCTCCAACCTCCACATCACCCACCAGTCCATCTCTATTTGTGAACAATAGGTCTAACATAGTCCCTCCCCTGGTGGGCTTGCTCACCAGTTGTGACAAAAAGTTATCCTCCACACACTCTAAAAACTTTCTAGATTGCTGTTTTTCTGCTGTATTAAGTTCCCAGCAGATGTCTGGTAGGTTGAAGTCACCTACAAGAACAAGGGCTGATGATCCTGAAACATTGTTCAATTGCTTATAGAATAAGTTGTCCACCTCTTCATCCTGATTGGGTGGACGATAGCAGACTCCCAGGAGGATGTCAGCCTTATTGGCTTTCCCCTTAATTTTTACCCATAGGGACTCTACTTCATCATCATTAGTTTCAATACTTATGACATCCAAAACTCCCCTAATATAAAGGGCCACCCCTCCACCTCTTCTCCCTTTTCTGTCTCTTCTGAAGAGCTTGTAGCCATCTAGCGCAGTGCTCCAACTATGTGAGTCATCCCACCACATTTCTGTGATGGCAACAATATCATAGTTCCGCTGATGCACCATGGCCTCTAGCTCTGCCTGTTTGTTACCCATGCTGCGTGCATTGGTATACATGCACCTTAGCTGGGCTACTGATTTCTCCCTTAACACAGTCTTATCATCCTTGGGCCTGCTTCCACACAGCCTAGTTGCATCCCCTTCCCCCTTCAAATCTAGTTTAAAGCCCTCTCAAAAAGGTCTGCCAGTTCATGGGCTAAAAACCTCCTGCCCTTAACGGAGAGATGTATCCCATCTGATTCCAGTAGAGCAGGTGCCATAAAGGTTGCTCCATGATCAAAGAATCCAAAATTTTGCCAATAACACTAACCCTTGAGCCATTTGTTAAAGATGTGGGTTCTCCTATTTCTTTCATCATTTTTCTCTGCCACCAAAGGAACTGAGCAGAACACTACTTGTATACCTGTCCTATCAACCTCTTGACCCAGTGCCCTAAACTCCCTTTTAATCGCCTTGACACCCCTTTTTTCAATCTGATCACTGCCAGCCTGGAGTATCAGCAGTGGGTAATAATCAGAAGGCCGAATCAGCCTAGGAAGTCTCTCAGTAATGTTTCGTACCTGGGTTCCAGGGAGGCAGCAGACCTCCCTGTGGGATGGGTCAGGTCAACATATGGGGCCTTCTGTCCCCCTCAGAAGGGAATCACCCACTACGATCACCCTTCTTTTTTTCTTGATGTTAGAGGTAATAATCCGTTTTTTAGATGAGTCGTAATTGGAAGTCTCACTGGGCAGATAATTTTCTTCTAAATTATCTGTCTGGCTCTCTAGATCCAGGGCCTCATACCTATTCTGAAGTGGCACCTGGCTAGGGGATGGAGGGCAGGAGGAATTGTTGTTATTACCACCCCAAGCAGGGACCCGTTCCCATTCCCCTTCATCTCCCAGGTGCCCCTCTATTGCCTGAGAGTGGGAGGCATATGGGTCCTCTGACTCCTGGTGGGCCTCCCTTAAGGATGTAAAGGCTGAACTCCACCAGTCTATTTCCCTTTCACTATCTCTGATACTTCTTAATCTTTCAACTTCCTCCCTAAGCTCAGCCACTAGCAAAAGGAGGTCATTCACTTGTTCACACCGTAGGCAGGCCTTCTCCACAACATCCCCTGAAGCCACTGACAAGCTCAAACACTCTGGGCAGGAATGGGTCTGTACAGACACATCCTTTTTGGAGGGCTCTACTTGGTCACATACACCTGTACCAACCACAGATTTTGACCGGGTTGAAACCATTGTTTAGGAGAAAGTCCAAGATTAATAAACCAATATAAACACTACACCAAACTAGCAAGAACCTGCAGCCCTGCCTGCTTGCCCTGCCTGTGCGAACTGCTGTGCAAACTGCTGTGACCCTGTGCTGTGGCCCTGTTTGCCTGCTCCTGTTCGCCGCGCTCCGGGTTGCCGCACTCCCCGGTGGTCTCTTATGATGAGTCACTCAGGAACAAAGGAAGCTCCACCTCCTGTTCCTGAATGGCCCTCAATCAATTAAAGAGTCTATTTCCAACTGAGTCCCAAAAGTCTCTGGTAAAGATGGCTGAACGGTCAGCATTGGGAAAGTTAACTACAGTCCATTCTAAAAGGTCTTTCAGCTCTTGCTTATGTAAAGTACTGTGATTGCAGCGTAAAAGATGCTTAATTTGTTTATAGAGATCTCTATCAAGGCTAGAGTGGGAAAGCCCCATTTTTACACCAGTGTAGCTCACCTCGATGTCGCAGAAGCATGTCCTCACTCGAGATCCGACGTGGGGTTTGGCCAGACACTCCAGTCATCTCTCAGGACACTGCACGGGGTCCCCTTCAGAGCCACGGCTCCAGGCGCTGCTCAGGAACAGCTCTTCCGTGCTCAGGGACACAACCTCTCCACTGAGCGCTTCAGTGCGGCAGTGCAAAGCAGTGCCCACGTGCGCTCAATGCATGTGGCAATTACTATGGCAAAGGTCCCTCCGTGAGCTTCAGTGGCCGCCGCTCGGCAGCAGCCGTCTGTGCTCGAGGGATGCCAGACAAAACCTCCTCAGAGCTCCGAGTGTTCGCTACTTAGTAACGATCCTTGTGCTCAAGGTTTTGCCGTCAGCAACTTTAAAGAGCTCCAGCCTCACGCTGCCCAGCAACAATATGCTGTGCTCACGACACCGATTAGGCTACAATTGGTAATTTAGTTACCATCCATGGGGAAGTCTCTCACAGCTTGAAAGGCTGGGTCCGGCGTTTTCCACGTTGCGCGCCAATTGTAGAAATTGCTTCCTCCTGCTGCCGAGGACTCCAGGACGGTGTAGATAAATGTAGACGAGAGATCTCTGAAGTTAGGTTCTAGAAGATGAGGTTTATTGTAAGGGATGTGGGGGCCTTGCTCTGAGCTGCCAGGCTGCAGGAAGGCCTAGGAAGGTGGGGGAAGGGAGAGGTAGGGAGAGGAAATTCCAGGAGAGGAAAGTCCTCGGGAAAGGGTGCAAGCAAAGAGCAAAGAGAAGCAAAGAGAAGCAAAGAGACCGTCCATCCCCCTTGGGACCCCTTATCAGGGGTCTTCAAGGTGGGCTGGAACAAGGCTTGGGCCAATGGGGTTACAGATACCTGATACTTCAGGGGAGGGTTACAGGTGTGGGATGAACCATTGGGGGGTGATACAGAACATTCCATTTGACCTCTGGGTCTGGTTGCAGGTAACCTTCAGCTGGTCACATAACTGTTTTCCCAGACATCCAGTAGCTAATACATCTCAAACATCAAAACTTACTTTCAATTCTATCTCACCTACAGGTTTCTCATTCTCAGAATATAGGCAATCATATTTATAGGGTTTTTTGGCTTCCTTCTCCCCAACACTTGTCGATATCCCAAAAGGGAAAAGACAAAAATTGAGTGACAGAAAAAGCAGTAACAGAGGTCCAGTATGGCTTATACTCCCACCTCCCATGCCTATGGGGTTGCAACCCACAGCAGGTGTATTTGATCTTCTTGGTGGCAAATACAGAGGCCAATCTGGTCTTGCCCTCTATTTCCTTGTCACTTCCTCTTAGCTAACTTCCAGACAAATAGTTTTTGATACTCCTTAACTGTCGTTTCCCACTGTTCTTCAGCTATCTCCCATTCAACAGGCACTAATAATTCCCATCCACAAAACAAAGTTATTATTTCAGTTTCTTCGAATTCTACCTGGATAGGAGATCGATTTGGCCCTTGACACTTCCTACAACGAGAGCGTCAATAGTGTAAACTACAATACCAATTCTTCCCACAATCTAAACATTTACATTTAACCCAGCTAGCATGTCTGGTATTTGGGTGGATCAAACAGGGTATTTGGTCTGACCCTGATGGAAGTTGCAACTCCTCTTCTTCTTTGTATAAATCATAGGCTGAGGTGTGAATACAAGCGTTCTCTGTCCAAAAAAGTCCTGATCCTCCTGTTTGGAGTGGAAGTATTCCTCCCCAAGGAGGGTATCAGAGGTGTCTCAAAGCTTGTCCAGGCGGTACTTGAAACCACTGATATAAGCTTGGCCTTATCTCCCAATTAGGTGTGATCCTGTGTATGTTTCTTGGATCATTTGGGTTTTCCCAGTTCATTACCACCCAGTCCCCATTTAAGAGTCAATTTTGTATCACCTGGTTCAGATGTAATCGTACACTCCTTAGGTTCTTCCACAGGTCCTTTGATTCTGCTGGCGTGGCTCCACCCTCGTTCCTTGGTCCGGATCGCAGCCTCGGTTGTCAGCAATACCTGAAAAGGACCTTCCCATTGAGGAGTTAAAGATTGTTCTTTCTAGGTTTTTACTAGCACCCACTCCCCTGGATGAATATTATGGATTTTAAAGTCTAAGGGTGTGTTTTGAGGGATTATTTCTTTCAACCGTAGGTTTTCAAGAGTTTTTGCAATGGTGTTAACGTATCTTTTAACACTCATTTCCCCTACCTCATAGGTAGCATTTTCATGTTGGGTGGTTAAAAAGGGTAACCCAAACATCATTTCATAGGGTGACACTCCCAGGTCTGACCTGGGTTGTGTTCGGATCCTCAATAAGGCCAAAGGTAGGCATTGTACCCATGACATTTGGGTTTCAACTATTACCTTGGTCAAAGTTCTCTTTAATGTCTGGTTCATCCTTTCTACATGACCAGAACTCTGTGGATGCCATGGGGTATGCAGCTCCCATTTTATCCCTAAAGATTGAATTATCTGTTGTAACACTTTTGACGTAAAATGCGTTCCTCTGTCTGAGTCTATTCTATTAACCATTCCGTATCTGGGAATAATCTGATCCAAAAGGGTTTTACTTACTATGTTGGCTGAAGCCTTGGTAGTGGGAACTGCTTCTACCCAATGAGTTAGATGGTCTGTCATTACTAATAAATACTTCCATCTTTGTACTTGAGGAAGTTCAGTAAAATCTACTTGGATACTTTGAAATGGTCGAAGAGCTAACTCACGACCTCCTAATGTTGTTTTTCTCATCACCTTTTTGTTTATCCTTTGGCAAGTTATACATTTTTCAGTTACTTGCTTTGCTACTCCAAAAATCCCAATGCATCTATAGTTCCTTAAAAAATGATTGCACAAAGCTTGAGTACCCCAGTGGGTTTTCTGATGCATGTCTTCTAATATTTTTCTAGCCAGTATTTTATTAAGTAATTGTCTTCCATCAGGAAGTTTCCATTTCCCTGATTCAGCCTGTTCTCCTCCTATCTTGTTTAATTCTTTTTTCTCTGCTTCACTAAACTTTGGGATTTCCAATTTTTCCTCATTTGGAGTTAATATTAACATGACTCTTTCAGCTCCATTTTCTGCTGCGTCCTTAGCTTCCTGATCTGCTAAATTATTTCCTCTTATTTCTGGGGTCACTCCTTTTTGGTGTCCCTTAATGTGTACTATAGCTATTTCTTCAGGTAGTTTTAATGCCTCTAAAATCTCTAAAATGAGTCCTTCATGTACTAATCCTTTTCCTCTTGAATTAAGGAATCCTCTTTCTTCCCAAATGTTTCCAAAAGTATGTACTACTCCAAAAGCATACCTCGAATCAGTATATATAGTTCCTTTCTTGTGTGCTAAATATTCCAGTGCCTTTTTTTTTTTTTTTAAAGCATATAATTCACAAGTTTGAGCTGACCAGTTTGAAGGTAATTTTCCTTTTTCAATAGTTTGCATGTTTTTTCCATCAACTACTGCATACCCTGACATTCTTTTTCCTTGTAGACATCTGGAGGAACCATCCACATAGATTATTTCCCCTTCCTCTCGAACTTTTGTTTGGTATTGGATAATTTCTAAACAATTATGTATTAGGTTATCTGCTGGTTCTCCATATAGGAATTGAGCTGGATTTAAACTTCTGCTTATTTCTAATGTTAGATCATCACTATCTATCAAGACTGCTTCGTATTTTAACATTCTAGAGTCTGTCAACCATTTTTCAGCTTTCTGATTTAACACATTTTGAACCGCATGAGGTGTGCACACAATTAGTTTACCTTTAAAAGTACGATATTCATTTATGTGTTTCCTCCCTTCCTCATTATTTTGACCCCACTCAGGAGGCGCTGTTGGCAATTTGCCTTCTCTGGGGGGGCCCTGTGGGTTCTCTTTTTCCTAAACTTTTATTCCAGCTGCTCTGATTAATTGCCTTTCTTCCTGAGAAAATATTATTTTCATTATAGACTGCATCTCTTCCCAAGTATAAATATTCGGACCTAAAAATTGGTCTAATTGTTCAGCTGTGCCTATGGGATCCTCTAAAATTACTTTTATTTCTTTTTTAAAATTTCTGACTTAAAGAGGCATTTACAAACCCTGTTCCACCCCCTCCCACTGGGACTTCTCTTAGTGGAAATAGACTAATTTCTTTATCCCATTTTTGGTTTTTATCCTCTGTCGTCTTTTTCCTGTGTTTTGAGAAAGAATCCAAAGAGGGCTGTCTTTTAAGTGAACTTCTAGTGTTTCGATAAGGCATTTCTAGGGAGAAGTCGTTTCTCTGAGCAGTAGCTGTGGTTACCGAGGGAACGGAGCTCAGGGCAGGAAGGGCGGTGAGGGGAGGGCATAGCGCTGAGGCTTGGTCCTCCAAGGGCGGAGCGTAGGCGGGGTTTGCTGCCGGGACCGGCAGAGGAGGAGGCAGTTCCGGGGGATACCAGAGGGGAGCGCGGACAGCCTGCATGGGGCTAATGGCGCCTGAGTCAGCGGCTCCCGGCAGAGACAAAGCAGCAGCGGCGGCACGCAGCGCAGCCGGCACGGGCAGGGCAGCCAGGGATAGGGTAGTGGGGGAAGCGATTGGAGATAGGACAGCTGGGACCGACAGGACCCCCGGCACGGTTGGGGCGGTGGTGTTAGACCACGCGTCAGGAGGGACCCCCGGCATGGCCCTTAGGGCGGCCGCAGACCAGGCGGCCGGGGCAGACAAATTCACTGGCAGGGCCGGGGCTGGGGTGTACGCGGGGACCGGCACAGCTGCCGCGGGCTGCGAGCCCGCACTCGGGACCGGAACCGGGCAGGCGGGGCTGCCGCGGACTGCGAGCCCGCACCTGGGACAGGAACCGGGGCAGGCGGGGCTGAAGCGAGACCCGGGGACAGGGGGCTTGGCCACGAACGGCATGAGCGTGAGCGGGAACGGAGAGGGCAAAGCCTGCAAAGGATCCCACTCTTTTTCCTTCTTTTCTTCTTGTTCCCCTCCCTTTTCTTTCCCCTTTTTCTTTTCTCGTTTCATCTCGGGGGTTTCTGATACATGAAATATTTTTATTCTCTTAAAATCTCCTGTCCAACATGTGGCATATTCTCTTTCTTTGGGATTAAACGGTTCCTTTGAATTTACAAATACATTTAGAGCCTGACAAATCCAGTTCTCAAAAGAGCCATATCTGGGCCAGTAAACGTGGTCAGATCTTATTTCCTTCTCTGCCCCTTCTGTCATGCAAAATTTTATCATCTTTATCTTTTCCTTTCTTCTTGTACAAGGGTTTTTATCCCAGTTAGCTAACATAATGCCAAGAGGGCTATCTTGAGGTATGTCCGTTGGTAATTTTTTACACCCTTTTTTCTTCCCTGTACCCAACTTACTGTTTTTCTGTCCCATTTTTCAAGATCTTATCTGTGATATATGTCCTAAAGTTAATTCGTGTTACCTCACTTATTATGTATATTAAAAGGGGAAATTTATAGTATGCTCTGTCAACGGAAATATATTTGGTATAAATATGTGTTTTAGTATAAGTTGTGTAGTTTTGCTCTGTTATACATTTAAGTTTCTCATGCGGGACAAAACAAACCACTGCACCTAAGGAGATTCCCCCGGCCTGGGGAAACACCCTGGAGGCACTGAGAGAGAGATGATTGGATTTCCCCGAAAGGAGGGAGAGGGGACAACGGCTGCCGGGAATCTCTGAAAAGATACAAAAGAACAACGGAAACCGGAGATAGAAGTCCGGAGACTGAAATGATTGCTTCAGATAGACATCTCCACGAGTCTCTGATGAAATTTACATCTTCATAACACATCCCGACCCGAACATCAGCAGCATTATCTTCCTCTGCCGGTCTATTCAAACCCCGATTACAGCACCTACCGGTGCCCTGAGGGGGAGACCGTCACATTCCCGGACCTCTCTCCGCGATCCAGTGTATAAAAAGAGACTGCTGCAGACCGAAAATGTGAACTCTTGGGAGGGTAACAGGCTGACAGAGTCTGCTATCCTGGTTCACCCAGCGGCGACCCCGGGCTCGACGCTGTCCTTTTGATTGTGGCTGACCGAGACTGTAATTTTTGTCTCTTAATAAAATTCTAAATTTTTGATAAACTGAATTTGGTGAATCGCATTTATAACATTATCTATTCATCCTCCACCTCTGTTTTTCACTTTCTCTTACAACCTAAAGACCACTTACTTCTATCTATGCACACACACAAAAAAATTCCCCTCTTTCTCACAAAACTATTCAATACAATACACCTCCCTCCAAGGAGATATAGTGAATTTTAAAATTAACAATCAACATTACATATGCTTTCATCCATCTACTCTTACTTCATTTCTCTTTCACTTTCACACATTCTTTCACACATTTAGGATGTGAAGCAGATCCCTGTCACCAGAGTGTTACCTCCGCTGAGGCGTAGCGACCTGGTTCCAGGAACGACACGGCAGCCACACCCAGGCTGCTCGGACCACCAGCTCACAGACACCAGTGTGGTGGACGGCTAATGGCGTTTATTAACTGGTTACATGGGGTTATAACACCTCTGTTTGCTAAATCACATCCGTCTGCTTACGTTACAAGTTAGGTGTTGCTTAGCTTATCAAGGACACTGACCAACTAAGAATTGAGGGAGGGGTTCTGTCTGCCCGTACAACGCGATATCTTCCGACCGCCTGTCCCTAATCTCCCACACCAGAGAATCGCGGCTCCGTGTGGCCCCCTTCACCTTGGCGTTGGCCTCTGGGTTCCAGTATAGCTGGGCCTCTGAGGAGGGCCCAGAATCTGGTTGCCTCTGGTGCCCGTCCACCTATGAGGCTATTTTGCGTGTCACTTACACTTTTACCACGGCCTCCCCCTCCACCCGCTCGGGGGAACAATGGCCTGTTTGCAGGTCACTTACACCTCCTGCCACAGTCCCACCCGCCCGGGAAGCTGAGGCAGATTTTGTGTGTGACTCACTCTCACACAACAAGACAACAATAGGGTGCCTTTTACTTTCAAATCACCTATTGCAATTTTAGGTGTTACTGGCCAGTCCCAGTGCTCTTGGATATCCCCTCAATCCAGCTGTGTTGTCCAACCCTAGATGCTTTTGGGCATAACCTCAATCCGGCAGAACCCTGGGTGTTCTTGGGATAGTAATCCCTCAACCCAGCAGGTTTCAATCCTGGATGCTCTTGGGCACTCTCATCCCTCAATCCAGCAAAATTTTTAGGGAGCCTTTCCATTTTATATTTTTTTTTTCAATGGATTATACTAGGAAAAACCCTGGCTTTCTCTCTCCTAGGGGTCCCACCCCTTCCCTAAAACTCAGTCCCAGTTTCCCTGGGGGGATTATCTTGCTCTTCTTATCACCTGCTTCGTCTCTTTACTGGCCGTTTTTCTCACGAAAGAATGGAAACTCAGCATAGGAGACTCCGCACTCGCTTAGCAGGTCTGGGATAACCAGCTGCCTCTCATTCACACACATTCATTCCCCCCTTAATCGCCCCATCCAAACTAGTACTTACCTGTCCTTTGTCCTTGAGTCTTTGTCTTCGTGTACACTTTAGTCTTAGGGGCTAATTACTGTGGTTTTAGGGAATCTTTTCACATTTCTTTGTTTTATTACCTCCTCTTGTCCATTGATCGTAATCTGCATCTCTCGGTCACACCAGGGGAACACAGAGCGAGGCTGCCAGCTGGGCAGGGTGCACCATCCTCACCCTGATTCCACTGGGGTACCAGCAGTGAGGTGTTCTAACCATCCTCTGCTACCATAATTGTGAAAAACGCCAATCACTTGTTTTAAAATTTTGAAAGTTTAATAGTAAATAAGATGGTTATAAAAATAGAATTAGAGTAAAAAAAATTGAACAATTAGGGTTAGGACAATATGAGACAATAAAAACAAAGTTACAGACATCTGGGTACCTTCCTGAGCAAAAAGCTCTGAAGAAGGACCCCCGTTAACAAAGGATTATCTCTTAAAAGCAATAGCCTGTAGAATATTCATACATTTCATACATTATGCATAAATTCCATTCAAACAAAGAATTCTCTCTAGTTAGTGTCACTTTTTTCCTTTAATCTCTATGGCGTCTTTGGGGCTGAGCGAGGCAGAAGTTGGTCTCTTCTGATAAGGAAGTCGTAAATTCTTTTTCTCTGAAAGATTTACGATTTCCTGTGGTTGGTATATAAAAACTACATTTTAACTGACTTATTAAAGAAATATGGGTATTGATCTAGTATCGATACCCAACTGTGATGGACAAAAACTCTCTAACAGTTTAAAGTTAGAAAGTGTATGTTTATTACGGCCGGGCAGCACGGCGGGATATTTCCCTAATTTGCACTGCAAAATTCACAGCTAATTACAAAGCCTTTTATTTACAAAAGTGTTGAATACCCAAAATACAAATGCATATTCATACCCCTGTCACCTCCCATTCCTTGCTTTGTATGCTAATTGGCAAAAAGGCTATTAAGCATGTGTACTTTGTTTCTTAAAATGAGTCGGAGGTCTATTTTGGGGAGGGATCACCCAAAATGAGGAAATAAGATGAGTCTTCCTCGTCCTGACCTTTCTGCCTTTTCAATGCATTCGTGACAAATGAATCCTTGGTAAATCTTATAGTTTCCTGTGTTCAATGGGTCCTTTAAGCAGGAAATCTGCAGTTATCTTATATCTTATTTACCGTATCTTGTTTTTTCGTTACAGGCACAGCTACATAAACATAAAGCTGACAAGCAGTGAGTTACTAAATCCGTGGTAGCTTATCTAAGATCCGGCTTCTGTTAACTGCGAACAAAGATTACCTATCTACTTCAGCTATTTCAGCAACTTATTATCCTAACTTTCCTAAAAATCCTTAGTTCCTCAAAATTAACATCTCATTACTACAAAACTACATTTACCATACTATCAAAATATTAATACAACATTACTAATCAATACAACATAATACACGTAGTAAATATCTTGTGTAGAGCCATATAATATGCACTTTTCACACCGAGCAGCCAGTAGTCTGGTGTGCAGGCACCTCCCTGGCATGAGAGTCTGGGTTTAACTCCGTGTTTAGAAATATGCCTTACTGTCTGCATAAATTCTCTGAGCAGGAGGCTATTTTTGAATCTCTTGTTTACGGCTAAAATCTCCCATAGCTCTGAAGCTAGGATTTTACCCAGATGGGAAGAAGAAAATATTTGAACTATGACAAATATTTACATGGTTGGAAACTAGAGCTCTAGTTGTGACTGCAGCTCTATTTACCTGCCTTAAAATGTGCCTTTGCTTTCAATGGAAAGCTTTCTACAAATTATATGTACTGCCAGTGGAGGTATCAAGCCTTTTCATGGGAAGCCCCTTCACATGCTGCTTCTTGTTAACAGCAGATCACAGAAACAACAAAACATTCAGAGAAAGCTGGAAGAGAGGTGTGAAACATAAGTTGTTGACACATGGTGGGAGTTATTACTTGGTCATTGTGTTCATCAATCAAGCCCAAAACAAATGACACTTTCTTTTGTTAATTAATTCTGCTTCCCAGACACATGGACCTGTTTACACTCTTCTGCTGAGGGCTTGCAGTGGTAGAAGTGTAAAGGTAGGAGCTTCTCCTGATGGTGTCAGGAAATGAGATGTGTTCAGCTTTGTTGGGAGGTTAACAACTGCTCTCAGAGGCAGCCTAGCACATATCTGGTGCTGAGATCAGGACTGGGGCAGTTGAGCATGCGCCCTTCTTGAGATTTACCCAGATTATTCCCCTAGTGCACCAGCTGCCTTGGATATTTAGCTTGTATGAGCTGACTCGAAAAGAACTTTTGGATCCTAAGCAGGAAATATAGGCATGTAAGTCCAAAATCATGTTCCTGAAAACTGCGTAGGAAGCAGCCACCTCCTAATCCTACTGGAATCTCAATTCCGTAGGCTATGCTGTGCATGCCCGAGAATACCTCAGTCTTTTAGCGAGCATTGAACGCAAAGATCCAATGTTGTTCAGACCTGAACTGTTCCTCTACTTTGTGTTCTTGAAGCTTCTTCCTGTAGCATCCTTCTGCAAAGGGCTCATCACAAGGGTGATGCCATATTGATTTTTGCCTTTTTTTCTTTTATATATTCTCTGTATTCTTTACACATATATTTGTTGCTCTGCAGTCTATTATTGTAATTTAGCTTCAGTATTTTCCTAGGCAGAAAGACAAAACAAATTTCTGGATCCCTATGCTATCTTGGTTCTCCTTAGAAACCGATGTTGAGACCAACTCTTCAAGACTTTTTATAAACAGGGTTTAGTCCTCATCTGAGGGGGGAGGATTTAGAAGGAGCTCGAGCTGGGGGGCATGACTTCACTGAGTGTGCTTCTAATTGGGGATTCTTGTCAGATATGCTAATTTGCAAAATCTATAAAAATTCGGCACCCATTATGTGGGGTGTGCATCTTTGGCATTTTCCACCTGATGAATTGTGCACCTAAGGATTCTTATATAAAGGTAACCCTTTTTTTTTAATCACCCTAACTCTATCTGGCTCGTATTTCTAGAACCAGAGAAAAAGGCATCAAGGGCAGTAAAGGTTTCTACCATCTCCTGATGGTAGAAAGGGACAGTGCCAATCTTAACCCAGCAGCATGGTGGACACAGTACATTACCAGGACATGGAAGACCCACTTTCAATTTTCTTCCCTTGAGAGGTTTCAAAGCTTCTCCCTAACCACAAGGCCAGAGTCTATTCTATGGCAAAGATGTTCCCACCCTGCCTGCTGCAGATTTTCTGCCAAGCAGCCCACAATGTGTCTGCTTCATATCTCTCCTCTGGACGTACTCCTGGGGCTGGAAGGGGGCTACATCCCTTAACCTGCCCTGGAAGAGTCCAGCATGCAGCAGGGAGTAGTATACAGATACAGGATTGTTGCCTTGTATTAAGTCCTTTTGTGGCTTTAGTTGTGAATAAACAAGTGTCCTTATCAGTCCTACTGGAATTGCCAACCCCAATGTCATCTTAAGTGACAATCAACCACTATCCATCCTGTCCAGAGGGAGAAGTGAACTCCTAGACTGGCCAGGGTTATGTTTTCATGGCAGGTCTGGAACCAAAAAGAAAACTCAGTTCCAGCCTGTCTTGGTTTGAAAGACAGGTGTCTGCCAAGTAAGGCAGGAACCTCCCTTGGAATAGAAAAAATGACCCACTTCCCTCCAAATTATTATAACTTTTAAATTAAGAGGCTTTCAGGCAAAGCTATGGGAAAAGGAATAACAGTTCTTTACTAGTATGTATATATATAACAAGGCAAACAAACACCAACAGCAACAACAAACAGAAAAAACCAGAAACCAAATAACAGCCTTCTGTTGGCTGTCAAGCACTTTCACCTTTGGTGTAGCTATGGCCACAGCTGGCTGGGGTGCTGTTGGCTCCTGACCAGGCATGCCAGATGTGAGAGACCGAGACATGGACCCAGACTGGCAGGGAATTTGAATTCTTTATTCAAAGAAACAAGCTGGTTTTATACACTTTTTCAAGGCACAGTATTTCCTTACATGGTAATTCTCACTACGTGATCTATCCCATGTTGCCACATCAGCAACATGTGTTCTAAATGTCCTTCAACAGGGTGATCATGTGCTGTTCACCTGTCTGTCAGCTTCCAGCAGGCTCCTTTCCCATAAGGGTCTGCCGTGTGACACCTCCTCTCCCCAGGGTCTGGTGGAGATAAGCCTCTCTGTGCTGCCATGTACTTCTTTGTGCTACCATGTGCTTCTGCAGGTGCGTCCCACAGTCCGCAGCTCAACTCCATCCCATCTCTTCCCACAGGTGGGTGCGATGATTCCTCCACAGATGCGGGGGGGCGCTGTGGCACGAGCTCAGATGCCTCTTCACATGGGTAATGGTGGGCACGCTGGTGGGAGAGTGTCCTGGGTTGACTTTTTAATGTTTGTATCCCCAATTGTCTGTTGTGTTGATGCTGTATGTTAAGTTCTGCACCTTTAAGACTGGTTCTGAGAGCAAAAAGGGGGAAAGAAGAAGTGTGCAGATTGTTTTCAGAGACAGCATTCACTCCTCTGCATTCCTTCTCCTGGACTGTGTTTGTCTGAAGCACGGACTGGCAGCAGGACAGAGACCTGTTTGCTTTTAGTTAGTTTTAGCTAGCTGAAGCAGAGAAGCCCCTTGGACTGTTTTTTTTTTTTGTTTGTTTTTTTTGGGGGGGGCGACTGTTTAAACCTGCTCTGGACTGAAAAACCCAGAAGAGCATTGGGAGCTCACACCTGTGGCCCACCGGGCCTGGACCTCAGCATTTTCCAGCAGTGCCGGAGGGACTGGGACTGCTAAAAGACTGAGAGAGAGCCGAGCTACACCCACAGCAAAAACTTTTTCAATTTGCCATCTCACTCCAGAACGAGAGGTTTTATTGTTTCATATTATTCATTTTTTGTGTTTGTAAGCACTTTGTTAAATAAATAGTTTTTTCCACTTGTCTCTGAGGAGATCTTCTCCCAGACTAGTTGGGGGAGAGGCCGTTTGGGTTTGCTTCCCAGACAGACCCTATTTGTAGTGGTGTGAGAATTGTTTTATTAAGTTATTAAGTTATTTTTGTAAGATTTTTGAGTTACTTTTGTAATGATTTAGTTCACTGTATACCCCTGTATTCTGTACTGGTTTTCCCCTTATGAGTTAGGTTGCTTAAACAGACATTTTCTGTCAATCAATCCTCCCCTGCACCTGTCTTTGTCACTCCCTTCCCCCACTCCTCGTGGTCGACCTGTCTGTCACTTTGGACACCTTCCCTGGCTTCTGGAAAACTCCAGGGAGGGGGTCGAGTGATAGGCTGGGACCCTTGGAATTCCCTCCCATCTTTTGTGGTTGGCCCCCTGTTGTAAAGTTTACACCCCCAGTTACACCCCCCGTTGTCGTGACTGGCTGAACCGGTTGTCAGCCACCCCTGTTTCCACCCCACTTTAAAAAGCTCGTGCACCCCTGGCCCGGGGTCTCTTCTGGGCAGCAGGTCAGAGGAGAGAGCCCTCGGGCCGCTCTCCTCTCCAATAAAACCTCATTTTTAAAACCTGCCCAAAGAGTCCAGCTTTCTTTCAGCTGCCAAGGTTGCTGCTTCATCTCCGTGCCGTCGCCGGCGAAGAATTGGAGCTCTCAGGGCAGGAAAGCAGGCTCCCTGCCCTAGCCTCTTCGCCTTTCCACGCTGCTGCAGTGACATCTAGTGGACTGAGCTAGCTATTGCAGCGTGATTAACACGCGATTCCGACACTGCGACACCTATTCAGAGGTTTTCTCCCAAATTTGCCCTAAACCAGGACAAATACATTTATTGGTGCCCAGCGCATGGCTCAAGAAAGTGGAAAAAACTTGTACTGATTACATTTTGGTTGTACTTTGTGTGGGGATAAAGCAGTCAGTAGCCATGTTACTATTTGAATTCATAATGTCTCTTGGGATGGAGTCCTTCCTGTGTTTCTGTTCCCTAAGCTTTTTTGAGGTTTAAATACCTCTCTGGTCCCTAGGTCTCGGGTTCTGTTCCCGAGATTCAGGTGGTTTTAGAGTCTTTTGCCTTCTGATGAGCCCTGAGCCAGACTCAAGAAAGAGACGGAGTCTTCAGGTTCTGATTTTTCAAGGTTGCATGCTCTGTTTATTGTTTCTTATCTTACAATTCTCTCAATGCCCAACTAAGATCTGTGCAGCTGCTCGGGCATCTGATGACTCCCCCAGCACTGGGCTGTTGCTGTCTTTTATACTAATTGTTATGTACTCTTTATCATTATTTGCCAATACCTATCACTTATACTAAACAGGTCATCCCTACTTTGACCCAATCTCCTTAAACTACTTTGTGCCATCGTCACTACAGAAAATGGAGTGAAGGAAGAAGAAAGAAGAAGCAAGAGACAATGCCCAAAATCCTCCATCTTGCTTCCATCCACTTCCATATTAAAAACCCAACCCCACTGTTTTTCACCCTGTGATAAGCTAAACTACTATCTTTCACTCTCTTGTGGCCTGTAATTCATCTTGCAGTGTAGGAAGCCTCTCCTATGGACTGGGATCAAAGCCAGTGTCTTCCTGGGCTCTGTGCCAGGGTCCCAGACCCCCCTGTCCAGGTCCCAGACCCCTCTTCCCAGGTCTCTGACCTTCCGGGGTGACCAAAGGAACGCCCTGGACTCCGACACCTAGGTTTATTTTCTTATCCAGAAATAGCTCCAGTGTTGTCCCTAACATGTAGCTTTTAAGCTAGAGGAGCACAAATTAGAATAGCTATTTTGTTGGGCTCAGTGATTATGATTTATAGAAAGTTTACAAAGGTACTGGAGTTTGTGCCAGGTATGTTTGGTTTATAGTTTCTTCGTCCTACCCTGTGTCCCAGTTCCAGTAGCATGTTTTGGGGATTTATCAATAATTGCACCCAGTTTGTTAGAGGAGGAGCAAGAGATTAAGCTTTTTAGCCTTTCCTGTCCCCCTTCTCTTTTAAATCTGTTACAACACTTTTAGAGAATGTTCAGTGTCCCCTGAATATTAAAGAGACCACCTTCCTGGTATTTAATGTAGTAAGCTTCCTCTATATAGTTTGCAACTTATCTAAAGTGAGGGCTGAAATGTCCAGAGGAGCTGATGAGACCCCTGACCCAGAGGTAGACCCAGGTGTAGAAAATCCTGAGTAGTGTAGAGAATAGGAGAGAATAGGCTAAACCTTAAAGGAATTTTCTGATCCCCCAGCTTGGGAATTTTCACGTGAACAAATTCAGAACCCAGATGAGGTGGGGAAATATCTGGAGGAGAACTGCCATGATGACTCTAAGGAGAAAAAGCTCATTGCAATAAACTGGGCCCTAGCATATGCTTATTGCACACTGCTAGACACTGTAGGGCAGCAGATAGAGGCAGGGGAGCAGGGCGATAAATCAGCAGCTACCCAAGTCACTCAGGCTGCAGCCAACCCCACAGCAACTCAGGTTGTAGCTAAACCAGACAGGGAGCCTAAGTTAGCAGCTACACCAGATAGGGAACCTGAGCCAGCATCTAAATCAGATAGCAAGCCTAAGACAGCAGCAGTCGCTGCGGGAAAGAAGCACACACACAAAACCAATCGACCAGTGAACAATGATCAAAAAAAAGGACCCTCAACGCAAGCTCCTGACACAAAATCAGAAACCCAACCAACTAACACAAAATCCAAAGCCCAACCAACTAGCACAAGATCAAGAACCACTATTAAGTCCTTTTCTCTAAAGGACCTTCGTAGCCTAAGAAAAAATTACACTCAATGACCTAATGAATCTATCGTTAGTTAATTAATCCATGTTTAAAAAGCTGCAAGCAAAGCTAGAATGCTAAACAGCACTAAAACAAGACATCTAAGATCCCTATCACATGATCCAGTTATCAAGCAAAGAATAATGAGGGAGGCTAACTCTCACAATCTCTAAGAATGAGTCCTAAGAAGTGTAGCACAAAAATATCTGTGTGCAGACAATCTCTGTATGCAACAAACCCAGTAGAAGACCATAAAACAAAGAATTCAATGCTTGAGAAAAATAGCAGTAGCAAAGATTGTCTTCTCAAATAACCTAAATACTAAGAACCCAAACTTAGTACCATGTACACCTGTGATGTAATGAAAACTTGTACGACTTGGGCCACAAGAATACTCTTCTGCTTTAGCAATAATAAAACAGGATGGCACAGAAGAGACCGTACTAGATATAGTGAAGAAGCTCTAAGCATATGCAGATATCATGCATAGTCCAACACATGCAAGAATCACAGCTCTAGAAACACGTATACAGAAATTCAAAAACAAAATAAATCAAAACCACAAAAAACGCAAAGAGAAAATTAGATAAAAGATAAAAGAAGGCTTTCTCCAAGTCTCTACATTACAGATCAGAAGTTCTGATACCAAACTGTGTCTGGTTCCGTCCCCGCTCCGGGCGGGAGATGACCTCTGGCTAGCTCGGGTCAACACAGCCACAGAAGTTCCCAGTTCGTTTCGGCTTCTCAGCTTAGCAGCTGGACCCAATAGTGTTGTGACAGCAACGGCAGCAGAAGAGAAAAGGCTGGCTCTCAGCTTTGCAGGTTAAAAGATGCTTATTCTGGCCCAGCTGCGGGAAGCCCGCAGCTGGTCCAAACCTCAGGCCACGGGGGCCAGCAAGCGAGAGAGGAGAGCAGAGCTGAGAGCTCCAAGCTGAGAGGATTTGAATCTCCCTCCTCCACCTTATAAGTGGGGGAGGGGTTCAAGGGGGGTTACAACAAGACAACAAATCAGGGGATTCAGGGGGTAACAAGGTGTGCCCACCCCCAAGCCTTGGACCACTAAAATCCAGAGCTAAAGGAATTCTCCCCAGGGGACCTATCACCCGAAGCCCTCTCCCTGAGATTTTGCAACCTGGGAGGGCTCCTCAAAGTGATAGACAGGCTGTCCCAGAGCGAGGAGGGTGGGAGGACTGACACAAAACACCTTGTTATACAGAAAACACAAAAAGGGTTGCAACATTGGGGATACAGTGAAATGAACCATAACATAAACTTCTTATAAAAACCTAATAAAACAGTTCTGCACCACCACACCAAACGCAAATGTCCCCCAGAAAAAAGGGAAAAAAAAGGGACACCCCACGAGCTGAACTGTTATCTTTCCTGCGTGATTGTAAAAAAACCATGGAGAAGTAAGATAGAAAATCTACTGCTGTCACCCTGGTTTCTCTGAGTTTTTTTAAAGCCTTCTACTTGTTCATAAGATGGAGTCAGTTTCTTTAGTTTCTGCACAATATTAGGAGCAGTTTTCACCTTTTCTCACACATGTAACATAAACAAATCCTTTGTTTTTCATTCCTTGTCCTTTGTTTACATATTTCTAACCTGAAAACAACTGTAACTGACAGCTGGTCTGGCCATTCAGCTGGGAGGTGGTAACTCCAGAAGCCAATCAACAACCAGACTCACAAATGTATAAAAAGTAAGAAATAAACAGGCAGAGGGCACTCAGCCTTGGTTCAGCCTTGGCCTCTCTCTGAGGAGCAACTCTGCCCTGCAAATCTCGTCTCCGTGTGATTGCTTTGCATGTCGTGATCACATACTGCTGCTCTAGTACAACGAGTGCTTAAATTAAAAGACAGCAAGACCCAGAGAGGGAGTTCCACCAAAAAAGAAGCAGCTCCAGTTACCCAAGAAAAGAAGGATAGCCAAGCTTAAAGAGGCCCTGTCTCTAGCCAGGTAGAGGCTAGAGAAAACCGTGTTTTTTAAACTGTGTAGATTCGTGTCATGGGTTAGTGCAGTTTGGTTTTTTAGTTATAGAGGAATGTAGAAGGATTCTCCAGGTCAGGACCTGGGAATTGCTTTAGAAAGGACAGGGACCTATCAGAGGGTTAGTTAGAATATTGGCATCTGTTTTGACCACTGATAATTGTTGGCTACGACTTTGGGAAGTACCATATAAAACCCCTTGATTTCCTGTAGATGGGCCTTTTTCCTTCTTTCCTTTGGCCGGAGAGAGACAGGTAACATCAAGTTGGGCCTGCTGCTGACCCCCTTTTGGGGGGGAGCTGGCCTGAGGCCTGGCTGGATTCTATCGGCTCCCGGGTTGGGGGGGGGAAGGAGAGGTTGCTGCTTTACAACTGCTTTCTCCAAACTTCCCTGGAGCAGGGAGAGATCTCTGCTGGGCCCCTGATAAGAGCTATGGGCACCATTTAGGCTGAGGCCACCCCGATTTACACCAAGGGGTGGGCTTAGAAGGCATTTATGATCCTGCCTGGGTTTTTTGTGATTCTGGACTGCCCGGGTGCTCTGATCTCTGTTGTTTCTGTGTGAGTTCTTCCTCCCTCACCAGCCTGGCCTTGAACATCTAACACCACGAGCTACAGAGGGAGAGACAAAGACTCTGGGCAGATTTAACCTTTTCCTGGCAACATGAAGCTTCCAGAGCTTGGCCCTTCTGTGAGAGAGAAAAGAAAGGGACAGAGTGAACATAAATATCAAAACAGCATGAAGTCAGTAGAGCGAGAGGGAAAAGAATATTGGGACAGAGGGTTGAAGAGTTGGTTGTTCCATTCTTATTTGAGCCATAGAAATGAACTCTATATTTAGATTATTCCTTTAAATCATGAGAGAGATATGCATTTGGGGAGATGATTGATTAAATTTGTGTGTGGATTTGAGCAAAGGTGTTTGTGATAGACTAAGTAATATTAATCCTATAAGATGGTTAAACAGAGATAAAGATGAGAAGCTCTCTGCGGCAGTGAAGAAGTGAGAAGATATCTCTGTTCCTTGAGATGAAGAACCCTTTGCTTTGGAGTTATTCATCTTTAAAAGGTGACACCCCAGTATGCAAAAGTCTAAGACCCATGACCCATAAGCAGCTTGGGAACCTGCTAATGGGACAGGTCACAAAGGCAGGTTTCTCCGGGCAGTTGTTTTTGTGACAGTTTAAAAAACCTACAAGAGAACTCTTCTAGGTTGTGAGTGGGATCCATGACTCTAAGAGAGACTCTTCTAAAGAATTGATGAAAGATTATTGTCAGATGGTTAAACTGACTGAAAATTCCAGGTTTTGTCTCTTTATGTTGTTTTGTAGGAAAGTAAACAGTTTGTAAGGGGAGGGAAAAGTGTTTTTGGAGTTTCATTCTGTTTTGTTTTAGGGTTTTTTCCCCAACTTTCTTTTTTTCCATTCTTTTAGTGTGTGTTAATAAAACTATTTGTTCATTTTTAAGGTTGAGCCTGCTTTGTTTTTCTCCTAGTCTCTCTCCCACAGAAAAAGAGTGAGTACTAAGACCAGAATTTAGTGAATGTGGAACCACTACAATTCGTTAGCCTAACACATTAAAGCCACAAAAATATAAAGCCTTAGTTAACACTAGTGCACAGTACACATTAATCCCATCAAGACATGTAAGAACAAAATCTGTTTCTGTTACTGACGTGACAAGGGGATCGCAAGATTTTACTTTACTAAAAGCTAATGTAAGCCTAACTGAAATAAGTAAAGAAACCACCCTATTGTAACTGGCCCTGAGGCCCCATACATTTTAAGCATAGACTTCCTCCAAAATAAGTATTACAAAAACCCAAAAAGACTCATGCAAGCATTCAAGATAGCAACTGTAAAGACAAAAAATGTTAAACGATTACACACGTTACCTAGACTGTCAGAAAACCCATCTACAGTAAGACATCTAAAAAGAGAAAAGCAACAAGTACCAATTGCCACTTCGACAGTACATCACCAACAGTACAGAACAACTCGAGATGCCGTGATTCCCATTCACAAAATAATCTGTGAGCAAGAAAGCTGTAGCAGTCTTTGTCTCTCGAAGCCCCGGCTCTGTTTCTACCTCAGCTAGCTTGAGAGACAAATCACAGATGGAAGGATTTTTCCTCAGGGCCCCAAAGATCCCAGAGTGGCTGTGAACCTTTTCCTTTAGAGAGAGCAGGTCCCTGTCGATGGCAAAGGAAAGAGTCTGCACTTGATTCAGGGGGAATCAGGGCTTTATTCAGTCTTTCTCCTGTGGTCCTGCCCCCACCTGGGTCAGGAGCCCTGTCCCTGTTCCCCAGCAAAGAGAGATCCACGCTTTTTCTGGCTTTTATCCAGGGGAAAGGGGCTAGAGGCAGGGACAAGCCACTACCCAATCAGGGATAAGGTGGGAGTGGAACAGAGTTGGATTACATTCCAGCGTGGGAGAATGGGTGGGGAAAAGGAGCAGGGACAAACCTCAAGATCATACATTTTCCAGGGGAACATGGGAGTACAGAAGAAACCATTATAAAACCCAATATAAAAATGAAATACAATATAAACCCAAATAATACACAGCAACAGAAAGCCAAAGTGTAGTCAGCAAAACACACTCACCCTTCAACAGCCCCATTTAGCCTGTGCGCAAATTTGAAAGAAAATAGAGATTAACTATAGACTACTGTGCCTTGAATAAAGTAACTCCACCATTGAGCGCTACTGTGCCAGATGTTAAATCTTCAGTATGAGCTAAAGTCCAAAGCAACATAGTACACCACTGTTAACATTACCAATACATTTTTCTCCATTCCTTTAGCAGCAGAATGCAGGCCTCAGTTTGCCTTCCCATAGAAAGGAGTGCAGTACAGCTAAAACCAATTACCCCAAAGGTAGAAGCACAGTCTTACCATCTACCATAGACTAATTCAGACTGCACTAAAAAAAAGTGAAGCTCCAAAACATCTGCAGTACATTGATGACATCATTATGTAAAAGAACACTACAGCAAAAGTGTTTCAGAAAGGAGAGAAAATCATCCAAATTCTCCTAAAAACCAATTTCACTATCAAGAGGAACAAAGTTAAAAGACCTGTTCAAAAAATCCAGTTCCTGAGAGTAAAGTAAGAAAATAGCATCAAATTCCCACCAATGTCATCAACAAGATCACAGCAATATCTCCACCAACCAACAAAAAACCCACAAACTTTCTTAAGTGCCATAAGCTTTTAAAAAATGCACATTCCTAAGTACAGCCAAATTGTGAGCCCTCTCTACCTAGTCACCCACAAAAAAGACACTTTCCAGTGGGGCCCTAAACAACAACATGCTTTCACCCAAATCAAGCAGATCGCTCATACAGTAGCCCTTGGCCCAGTCAAAACAAAACCAAATATAAAAAATATGCTCTACTCAACAGCCGGGAACCATAGTCTGTCCTAGAGCCTTTAGAAAAAGGTACCTGGTGAAACTCAAGGCCAACCACTAAGATTCTGGAGTCAAAGCTACCAAAAGTCTAAAGCCAACTACACTCCAACAGAAAAAGAAATTTTAGCAGCCTATAAGAGTCCAAACCACCTCAGAAATAATAGGCACTAAAACACAACTCCTCCTGACACCTCGACTACCAGTACTAAAATAGATGTTCAAAACAAAAGTTCCCTCTACCCACCATACCACCAATACGACATAGAGTAAGTAGATTACTCTCATCACACAGCGTGCCCATATTAGAAAACTAAATCACCCTAAAATTTTAAAGATAATTACAAATTGACCTAAAAAACCCCTTTAGTCTAACTAATAAAAAAGAACAAAAGCAAGTAATATGTGCTAAAGAAGCTCCACTGTACAACCGACTGCCAACAAAACATGCTACACTTTTTACAAATAGTTCATTGCATTATAAAGAAAAAACAAAAGTAAAAACCAGTCATATAGAATCCCACACAACAGATTGCACAGTCTACTAAAGAAAAAAATAGATCAAACCAACTCCCTAAACTCAAAACCATTCAATTAACCCTAGACATGGCCAAAAAAAAGAAAGTGGCCAAAACTCTACCTCCATACTAATTCATAGATAGTAGTCAATGCTCTGTGGGGATGGCTAGAAAAGTAGAAAAAGACTAATTAGCAGTGTACAAAAAAACCCAATTTAGACTACTAAAAAGTAGAAAGACATCGCTACCAAAGTAGAGGAGCTACCTATAAAAGTCCACCATGTAAATACCCATGTCCCCTAGAATAAAACTAATAAAGAACACCAAAACAACAAGCAAGTAAATCAAGCTACAAAGATAAAAGTATCAAAGATACACTTAAATTAGCAACAGAGAGCTATTCCTAACTCAATAGGCTCATAATACCTCAAGTCATCAAAGTAAAAATACCACCTACAAGTAGACACAAGACCAAAAAGTAAATTTAACCATAGACAGTATTTCTCCAGTTATCCTTAACTATAAAACATGTGCTACAATCAAGGAGGCCAAACGAGTAAAGCCCCTGTAATATAGTAAGCAGTAATCCAAAAATAAATATAGAGAAACCTAACAAACTAATTATATTACACTACCCCAAATACATCAAAGTAAGCACTACATTGTAGAAATTACTTCACTGCTGTAGACTCCAGGATGGTGTGGATGAATGTAGGCGAGAGATCTCTGAAGTTGGGTTTTAGAAGATGAGGTTTATTGTAAAGGATATGAGGCCTTGCTTTGAGCTGCCAGGCTGCAGCTTGTGGCAAGGCCTAGGGAGATGGGGGAAGGGAGAGGTAGGGAGAGGAATTTCCAAGAGAGGAAAGTCCTTGGGGAAGGATGCCAGGCAAAGAGGGCCTCCAGCCCCCTCGGGACCCCTTATCAGGGGGCTTCAAGGTGGGCTGGAACAGGACTTGGGCCAATGGGGTTACAGATACCTGATACTTCAGGGGAGGGTTACAGGTGTGGGATGAACCATACATTGGGGGTGAGACAGAACATTCCATTTGACCTCTGGGCCTAGCTGCAGGTAACCTTCAGCTGGTCACATAACTGTTTTCCCAGACATCCAGTAACTCTCAAACATCAAAACTTGCTTTCAATTCTATCTCACAGGTTTCACATTCTCAGAGTCTAAGCAGTCATATTTATAGGGCTTTCTGGCTTCATCCTCCCCAACACTACATGCTCACAATAGTAGAAGCCACCACGGGATGGCTAGAGACCTACCCTGTGCCTCACGCTACAGCCCGCAACACCGTTCTAGGCCTTAACAAACAAGTTCTTTAAAAACATAGTACCCCTAAAAAGATTAATTCAGACAATAAAACTCATTTCAAGAACAACCTTATCAGCATCTAAGCTATAAAACATAGCATTAAGTAGGTATACCATATCCCCTATCATACACCAGCTACAAAGTAAAAAAGTACAATAAACTGTCAAAAAACCACCTTAAAAACACTAAGACAGATCTTTCAAAAATTAAGAACAGCATCTAACAAAGGCCACCTAGTTAATTAACACCCAAATTTCCACCAACAAAGCAAACCCTACCCAATCGGAACTCCTGCATACAATAGACAATGACAGTCCCAGTAGTGTGTGTCTGGTTCCATCCCGCACCAGGCGGGAGATGACCTCTGGCTAGCTCGGGTCAACCCAGGCACAGAAGGTCCCAGTTTGTTTCGGCTTCCCGGCTTAGCAGCTGAACCCCAAAAGTGTGACAGCAACAGCAGCAGAAGAGAAAAGGCTGGCTCTCATCTTAGCAGATTAAAAGATGTTTATTAGCTCCAGAGTTGAGACGCTGAGGGGTTGAGAGAGAGATGCTGAGAGCTTGAGAGAGAGATGCTGAGAGAGATTCTTTCCTCCCTCCTACCCCCTATATGCGGGGGAGGGGTTCCAGGGAGGATACTGCAAGACCACAAATCAGGGGTTTCAGGGGGTAACAGGGTGTGCCCACCCCCAAGCCTTGGACCACTAAAATCCAAAGCTAAAGGAATTCCCCCCAGGGGGCCTATCACCTGAAGCCCTCTCCCTGAGATTTCGCAACTTGGGAGGGCCCCTGGAGAGACAGGCTGCCCCAGAGCAAGGGGGGGTGGGAGGACTGACACAAAACACCTTATTATACAGACAACACAAAAGGGGTTACAACATTGGGGATACAGTGAAATGAACCATAACATAAACTTCTTATAAAAACCTAATAAAACAGTTCTGCACCACCACAGTAGTGCATATCAAAAGTTTAATAAAGAAGACAGTTTAGATCAATTCTGCCTCAAGTACAAACCCATTGGTAAGATTATCTTTGCTCAAAAACCAAGTTGCACATAGTAGATAATGCAAAAAGATGGAACAACACAATGTGAACTTCAAAGAAATCTAATTATTAAGTAAGAACTACGTGTAAATATCACTACCATTGTCTGTATATAGCTGTATACTGTATACATATATATATGTATAATGTATGTGTTTATAAAGTTAGAATTTATATTAGTTTTAGTAGTAAGCTAACAATATAAAGGTTGGAATGTCCTGGGGTGACTTTTTAATGCTTGTATCCGCAATTGTCTGTTTTATTTATATGTTAAGTTCTGAACCTTTAAGACTAGTTCTGAGAGCGAAAAGGCGGAAAGAAGAAGCACACAGTTTGTTTTCAAAGAACGTTCACTCCTCCGCATTCCTTCTACTGGACTGCATTCGTCTAAAGCACAGACAGGCAGCAAGACAAATATCTCTTTGCTTTTAGTTAGTTTTAGCTAGCTAAAGCAAAAAAAGTGCCCTAGACTATTTTTTTTACTTTTCCTTAAGACTGCTTAAACCTATCCTAGACTAAAAATCCCAAAAGAGCATCAAGAGCTCACACCTGCAACCCACTGGGGCTTGGACCTCACCCTTTTCCAGCAGCTCCGGAGGGACTGAGACTAATAAAAGACTAAGAGAGCCAAGCTACACACACAACAAAAACTTTCTCAATTTGCCATTTCACTTCAAAACAAAAAGTTTTATTGTTTCATATTATTCATTTTTTTGTGGTTGTAAGCACTTTGTTTTGAAACATGAGATTGGAAACTAGAGGATATTAATCATAGAAATTAGAAGATATTTATTAAAAATAGGTATTCAGATGATGTGTATTGCTTCCTGCTCTTTGTACTGTATTAGTTGCCTAAGGAGGGAAGAGACAGGACTATGTGCGAGAACAATAAGGAGGAATGCAAGGATGTCTGACAAGGGGAAGGATGTTTACCAAAACAGGAGACAAGAATACAAGATTACCAGAGACACTGAGATAATGAGGCTCCTCAGGCCCCCAGGACCAGATAAGGCTGGTCTCATAGCTTGGACTATGACCAGAGGATTAGTGAGCATGCGCAAGGCAGCGGGGTCAGAAGTTCATCTCAAGAGGAAGACTACTTCATCCTTTGGGACCCCTGAGATAACTTCGAAGGCACAAAGGACTGCTAAGACGATTAGCATACAAAGCAGAGAGGGGGGAAGCCAAGGAATGAATATACATAAGTGTATTGTGAAACTTGATGCATATGTAACATTCTAGAGGTTAAAAGAAAATGTGAATGAGCAAAGAGTGCGCATGCCTTTGGGAGTTATCCCGCATTTTGTCCAGCGCTGAGCAAATCACATACCTACTTTAAAACTCACTTTGTCTCTGAGTTTTAGAGTCTTTCTGTGTGTCAGTTTGTTAAATAAATATTTTTTTCCACTTTTCTCTAAAGAGATTATGTCCTAGACCAATTAAAGGAGAAGCTGTTTAAGTTTACTTCTCAAAGGGACCCTATTCAGAAGTTTTCTCCCTAAACCAAGACAAAGATATAGAAAAGGGGCTTCCTTTACAAACTCACAGCAGGCAGCCAGTCCCAGTGCCCCTCCAGATAGTGAAATGGGCTTTAGCAGGAACCTTGGAGTGGCGGCTGGAATGGCAGAGGCGGGCACACCCGGTGCAGCAAATGAAATGTAGCAGAAGCTCTGCAGCTGTAGCAGGAACTGGAGGGTGTCCGAGCAGGCACTGGATACTGGGTTACAGTTGTCTTGGTTTTGAAAGACAGTTGTCTGCTAAGGAAAGATAGACCCTCCCTTAGAATGGAGAATGTAAACCCCCTTCCCTCCAAATTATTATAATTTTGCAATTAGGGGCTTTCAGGCAAAGATATGGGAAATAGGTGTAACAGTTCTTTACTAGGAATATTAAAAAAAAAGGAAAATACAAATGTAGTAGTACAAAAAAAAAACAAAAAACAAAACAAAAACAAGCATGGAAGCAAAACAAAAATCCTGGAAAAAACCCTGACAGAGTCAGGGATAGGACCTGGCACCTTGTTGGCCAGGGTGTTGGAAGCAGTCTAAATAAGTCCTGGAGTAACAGATGTGGTTCTGTTCAAGCATCTTATAGGATTAATATTACTTAGTCCATCACAAACACCTTTGCTCAAATCCACACACAAATCTAAACAATCATCTCCCCAAATGCATAGTTTTCCTATGATTTAAAGGGATAATCTAAATATAGAGTTCATTTCCATGGCTCAATATGAATGGAACAGCAAACTTCTCAACCTGTCGCTAGAGGACACAAATAAATACTCATAGATCTGACTCCACAAGATGAAGGCTGAAGAAGAAGACTTTAATATTTACAAAGACCTCACTTTTATAGGTTTTGAAGAATGACCAGGGTTTGGAGAACTGTAGTGGTGCAGAACTGTTTTATTAGGTTTTTATAAGAAGTTTATGTTATGATTCATTTCACTGTATCCTCAATGTTGTAACCCCTTTTGTGTTGTCTGTATAATAAGGTGATTTGTGTCCTCCCACCCCCCTTGCTCTGGGGCAGCCTGTTTCTCCAGGAGCCCTCCCAAGATTGCGAAATCTCAGGGAGAAGGCTTCAGGTGATAGGCCCCCCGGGGGAAATTCCTTTAGCTTTGGATTTTAGTGGCCCGAGGCTTGGGGGTGGGCACACCTTGTTACCCCCTGAAACCCCTGATTCGTGGTTTTGTAGTATCCTCCCTGAAACCCCTCCCCCGCTTATAGGGGGCAGGAGGGAGGAAAAAAGCTCTCTCAGCAACTCTCTCAGCCTCTGAGCAACATCTCTCAGCACCTTGCTCTCAACCTCTCTGCTCCTCAACTCTGGAGCTAATAAACATCTTTTAATCTGCTAAGATGAGAGCCAGCCTTTTCTCTTCTGCTGCTGTTGCTGTCACACTTTTGGGGGTTCAGCTGCCGAGCCGAGAAGCCGAATGAACTGGAACCATTCTGTGCCTGGGTTGACCCGAGCTAGCCAGAGGTCATCTCCCGCCCGGTGCGGGACGGAACCAGACACAGAGAACAAGGCCACCACCTCTCCATCCCACTGGCCGGGCTAGAAGTCCATCAGTTGATTCTCATCAGAAAGGAATGTGGAAAACATAATGTTTACAGTCCAGACTGTGGGAATTCAGCTACAGAGCTGTAAATATCTCACAAAAGCTCACATAATATGGCAACACTCAACCCTCTGTCCCAATAGTCTTTTCACTCTTGCTCTACTGACTTCATGCTGTTTTTTCTTTATGTTCACTCTGTCCCCTTTCTTTTCTCTCTCAGAGAAGGGCCAAGGTCTGGAAGCTTCATGTTGCCAGGAAAGGGTTAAATCTGCCCAGAGTCTTTGTCTCTCCCTCTGTAGCTCAAGGTATTAGATGTTCAAGGCCAAGCTGGTGAGGGAGGAAGAACTCGCAAAAACATCAGAGATCAGAGCAACCGGGCAGTCCGGAATTGTCGTGGGCTTCTCCCCCCCCTCCTGGGATGAATGCGGGGTATCTTCTGGAACTGCTTTAAAGAAAAGCATGTCTAATTCCTCTTGATCTTTGGGGTGTATGAAAAGCTTCCTTTTTCTCAGAACTAATTTTGGGGTTTTTGACGAGTTTTCTGACGAATCTTGAAATTGCTGAGAGGTCCCCCCCTCTATCTCCTGGAGGAGGTATTAAACTTGGAGATAGCCTGCCTGTCTGTCTTGGCTTAGTTTGGCCGACAGATAAGGCCTTGCTATTCTGCTTTTCGCTGCTTGGAAGCTTTCTAATCTTGGAGCTTTCTCTGGTATTTTCTGTTATAACTTCAAATATAATTCTTCTTGTGGACAAAAACTTCACAGCTATTTTGTCCTTTTTTTGTCCGAAAATTCGTTCTTGTGAAGTTGTTCCCCCTATGATCTAGATCTAACAGTTCTTACTAAAGCACAAAGGCTTGTGTGCAGTCGTTGTCGAATTTGCTTCAGAGGTGTCCTGATTACTGTCTAGCAGGTTTCAGGGTGACGGATTTTAGGGCCTTTGGAGATCTGTCGTCTGGGACGAATTTGAGACGAGCTGTTCTGGCTAGAACGGTGTTTCTTCTTTGGAGGTGTTGGTTTGGCACTTTGATCTTCCGAGAGCTTGTGATGTTCCGTGCAGAGAATTTATTTTGACTCTTTTGGTGCTCCTTTACAGGAGCCCACCCAGGGACACCAGATGTCGTGGGCTTTTCTTGACATTTAGGTGGTTTTAGAGTCTTTGCTCTCTGCAAAGCTCTGTGCTAAACGGATGAAAGAGACAGAGTCTTCAGGTTCTGATTTTTTAAGGTTGCATGCTTTGTTTATTGTTTATCTTACAATTTTCTTAGTGCTTAACAAAGATGTTTGCAGCTGCTTGGACATCTGACGACTCCTCCCAAACGTAGCTGTCATTATCTTTTATACTAATTGCTACGTATTCTTTATTTATCATTACTTGCTAATGCCTATCACTTATACTAAACACGTTATCTCTGCTTTGACTCAATCTTCTTAAACTATTTTGTGCTAACGTTACTGCTGAAATGGAGTGAGGGAAGAAGAAAGAAGAAGCAGGAGATAACGCCCTAAATTCTCTATCTTGCCTCCATTCACTTCAATGCTAGAAACTTAGATTTACTGTTTTTTCACTCTGTGATAAGCTAAACTACTATTTTTTACACTCTTGTAGCTTGCAATTCATCCTGCAGTGCAGAAAGCTTTTCTCATAGACTGAGATCAAAGCTAGTGTCTTTCTGGGCTCTGGGCCAGGGTCCCAGACCCTTCTGTCTAAGTCTCTGACCCTCCAAGGCAGCTAAAGGAATGCCCTAGACTCTAACACAGAATCAAAGAAAAAACCCAGGCAGGATCATAAATGCCTTCTCAGCCCACCCCTCGGTGTAAATCGGGGCAGCCTCAGCCTAAATGGTGCCCATAGCTCTTATCAGGGGCCCAGCAGAGATCTCTCCCTGCTCCAGGGAAGTTTGGAGAAAGTAGTTGTTGTAAAGCAGCAACCTCTCCTTCTCCCCCCAACCCGGGAGCTGATGGAATCCAGCCAGGCCTCGGGCCAGCTCCCCCCCAAAAGGGGGGAGCAGCAGGCCCAACTCGATGTTACCTGTCTCTCTCTGGCCAAAGGAAAAAAGGAAAAGCCCCACCTACAGGAAATCAAGGAGTTTTATATGGTACTTCCCAAAGTCGTAGCCGACAATTTTCAGTGGTCAAAACAGATGCCAATATTCCAACTAACCCTCTGATAGGTTCCTGTATTTTCTAAAGCAATTCCCAGGTCCTGACCTGGAAAATCGTTCCACATTCCTCTATGACTGAAAAACTAAACTGTAGTAACCCATGACAGATAAGAAAATATTATCAAATTTGATGTCTCGCACACGTGGAGACAGGTATTTTGAAGAATAAGGGTAAACTAGGCTTTTTATGCTCTTATCATGTAAGCAAAGCCTATCACCACATAAACCAGAACAGATTGTTGAAACTCTCCTGTGGTCTGAGCCCAGACAATCAGACCACTTTGAGTTTCCTTGGGACTCAGCCCAACATCTACTTAATGGAGAGAGAGAGAGAGCTTTGATCCAGTTGTCCGAAAAGTAATTTTAATAACACGAAAACAACAAGCAATAAGGTGTCCACTGTATTGGAATGAACCAGACCAAGGCAGTAACAAGGGACAAAAAGTGTGGTCTTGGGTCAGACAGGGGTACTTATGCACCCCGGTGTGGGTGGGGAGTTAAGGTGGGGTCGGAGAGAAGGGTCCAATAGGAGAGAATGATTAGGAATATTAAAATTCCTGCACCAAAAATCAACCTATGGTAACACAAAGAATCAAGAACTTTCTAGTAACAATTTGCATAGAGAGCATGTGAACAAGCCTTTTGCTTATGGCACTGAAAATGGGGTTTCCCAAGGCATTTTTCCAGGGTTCTCTTCTTCCCTGGGGAAAATACCCTCTACATCTCCCCCCTTTTTTCTTTCTAAAGAGAAAATGTTTTTTTTCTAAGGTTTTGAACATGAGTTTATACATACAACAGGAAACAATCATTATAACTACTAAGAAAATTAACAGTCCAGTTTTAGCTATGGAGAGTACATATGATGATAGGTTCCAGCCCTTAAAAGTTCATTAAACCAGTCATTTTCATCATCTTTCTGAAGCTTGGTGACTCTTGTAAAGGTTTTCACTTCTTTTCTTCTCTGCCAAGGTCAGGATGAATAACACTCAGGAAATGCCGTGCTCAAGTTCAGTCTTGGTTGTTTATTATATCTTATCTATTTTACAGTCTCACAAAGTATGAGCTCCAACTTGCTAGTTAGAGAAATGAGACAAAATGGAGTGCCTCTAACTCTTGCTATGGCTATTTAAGAGATAATTACTCAATACCAAGGTGACACCTATATTAATTATACTTTTGACCCAATAATGACCACCCAAGGCCTGCAATGTGGACCTTTTTCACCCAATTAGAGAAAGCCACCCAAATCTGTGAAGAAGAAGGAAGAGAAGGTGAAGAAGAAGGACTTAGACAACACCCAAAATCCTCCATCTTGACTCATATATATTACTATACACTAAAACCCCAAATTCTAAGTTTCTAGCATTTCAGCATCTCCCCCTCCTGTTTGAACCATGAAGACTGCTTTGACTGCTTTATTTTTCTTGACTTACCACTCCCCAGAGTGGTAGAAAGGAATGTCCTTGACCAAAGATTGATCTTTTCTTGTATAGCTAAATTTGGCACAAAAAATCATGTTTACAGAATTAGAGATGTCAAATTCTTCAGGTTCAGAAGATACCTTGGGAAGGTGAGGAATTCACAAGTCTCATGCATCTACTGGTCTTGTAGCTTGTTCTGTCTCCGCACCGGGTGGACGCCAGCCTCCGGCTAGCTCAGATTTGCACAGCTACAAGATGCTCCCAGTTCGGATAGGCACGCAGGTTATCTTTATCTGCTGGCTCGGCTTCTCAGCAGCAGCTGGACTAAATAGTGTTGTGACAGCGGCGGCAGCAGAAAAGGATGGCTCTCAGCTTAGCAGGTTAAAAGATGTTTATTCAGGCCGAGCTGCGGGAAGTCCGTAGCTGGTCCAAACCGCAGGCCAGAGAGGCCAGAGAGCGAGAGAGCGAGAGAGCGAGAGAGCGAGAGAGCGAGAGAGCGAGAGAGCGAGAGAGCGAGAGAGCGAGAGCCTCCCTCCTCCACCTTATAACTCGGGGAGGGGTTCAGGGGGGGTTACAACAAGACAACAAATCAGGGGATTCAAGGGGGTAACAAGGTATGTCCACCTCCAAGCCTCGGACCACTAAAATCGAGGGCCAAAGGAATTCCCCCTGGGCGACCTATCACCTGAAGCCCTCTCCGAATGGTTTCGCAACCTTGGGAGGGGTTCCGAAGTGATAGGCAGGCTGCCCCAGAGAGGGGAGGGCAGAGGGGATGGGCACGGATAGGTGGGGGGTGGGAGGACTGACACAAAACACCTTATTATACAGAAAACACAAAAGGGGATGGACTGTTACAAAACTGGGGATACAGTAAACTGAACCATAACATAAAACTTCTTATAAAAACCTGATAAAACAATTCTCGCACTGCCACATACTGGCATGCTAATTTAACAAATGGAAAGTGTCTTTTCTAGGATTGTACAGGAAAGACATATGATTTCTAAATCTTATGCACTGGCTAAAGCCATAGGTTGTCTAACTGGCAAATTTGCATTATTAAAAGCAAGGAAGTTGCTAAAAGCAAGGAAGCAAAAGCATAAGCATAAAATTTGATAGAACCCCATATTTCTCTTAAACTATCATCTAACAAGGGAATTCTACAATATTATTGATCCCCAAACTTTGGTCTGTGGTTGATTGACAGGTAAGGTTGCTGTCTTAGATTATGTAACCTAAAAATGTGCATTCTATTTCATCTGTTGAAAGCTGTTTTTTGGGAGATGTTTTATCCTTCTCTTGTAACTCCAGAGGGGAGAGGGGGGCTGATGCCTTCTGATAATGGCCCAGCCATTAAAACCAGGTGGGGCAGTGTTTCTTATCTCTTTCAGCACCCCTCCATCCTCCGGGGGACATCTTCTGATAATGGGCCACTAGGGCCCACCAATGACATGACACATTCCATCATCCCATTGTGAGATGCTCCACCTAGTGGGAGAGGAGCCAACTGTTCCCAGGTATGTGTCTGGTTCCGTCCCGCACCGGGCGGGAGATGACCTCTGGCTAGCTCGGGTCAACCCAGGCACAGAATGGTCCCACTTCGTTTCGGCTTGGCTCAGCAGCTGAACCCCCAAAAGTGTGACAGCAAAGCAGCAGAATAGAAAAGGCTGGCTCTCAGCTTAGCAGATTAAAAGATGTTTATTAGCTCCAGAGTTGAGGCGCAGAGAGGTTGGGAGCGAGGTGCTGAGAGGTGTTGCTGAGAGGCTGAGAGAGTTGCTGAGAGAGTTTTTTTCCTCCCTCCTGCCCCCTATGAGCGGGGGAGGGGTTTCAGGGAGGATACTGCAAGACCACGAATCAGGGGTTTCAGGGGGTAACAAGGTGTGCCCACCCCCAAGCCTCGGACCACTAAAATCCAAAGCTAAAGGAATTTCCCCCGGGGGGCCTATCACCTGAAGTCCTCTCCCTGAGATTTCGCAATCTTGGGAGGGCTCCTGGAGAAACAGGCTGACCCAGAGCAAGGGGGGTGGGAGGACTGACACAAAACACCTTATTATACAGACAACACAAAAGAGATACAGAATTGGGGATACAGTGAAATGAATCATAACATAAACTTCTTATAAAAACCTAATAAAACAGTTCTGCACCACTACACAGGTAGATAAAAACTGGGACTGAAGGACACAAGGGATTCCGTTTTCCACTGGATTCCTAGAGGAAGACCGGACCCATCTCATCACCACTGGACTTTCTACAGGACCATCTCCACTCCCCAGAACCACATCTGTTACTCCAGGAGGACTTATTTGGACTGCTTCCAACACCCTGACCACCAAAGTGCCAGGTTGTTGTAGTGCGTTAATTTGGTTTATATTGTATTTCATTTTTATACTGGGTTTTGTCATATTTCTTCTGTTCCCTGGAAACTGTATCACGAGGTTTGTCCCTGCTCAGCAGTGCCCATCCTCCCACACTGAAATGTAACCCAACTCTGTTCAACTTCCACCTTGTCCCTGATTGGGTAGTGGCTTGTCCCTGCCTCTAGCCCCTTCCCCCTGGGTAAAAGCCCTGGGAGGAGGGGGGGAGCTCTCTTTGGCACCGGGACGGGGACCAGGCTGGGCTCCAGACTCAAAAGGGGCCAGACCCCTGAATAAAGCCATGATCCCCTCCGGACAAAGGGCAGACTCTTTCCTTTTGCCATTGACGGATGCCTGCTCTCTCTAAATGAGAAAGTTTGCCTCTGGGTAGCTTAAAGCCCTGGGAATGAAGATTCCTTCTGAAGTGGTTTCTCTCTCAAGCTAGCTGAAACGGAGCATGAGCTCCAAGGGAGAGAGAGAGCCTCAACACCAGGTCATATCCCTGACTCTGTCAGGGTTTTTCCATGATCTTTGTTTGCTTCCTTGATTGGTTTTTTTTTTTTTTTTTTTTGTACTACTACATTTGTATTTTCCTTATTTTTTTTTTAACATTCCTAGTAAAGAACTGTTACTCCTATTCTCATATCTTTGCCTGAAAGCCCCTAATTGCAAAATTATAATAATTTGGAGGGAAGGGGGTTTACATTCTCCATTCTAAGGGAGGCTCTAGCTTTCCCTGGCAGACAACTGTCTTTCAAAACCAAGACAGAATTTGGTGTCCAACATGGGGCATGAGGGCATTGAGTGAAAAAGGAATAGCAGTTCTTAAGTGCCTACATTCTTGTGTATTGGATATCATGTGGTCTGGCTTACCCTGGTTCGGGTGGCATGTGGTGGTGGCCGTATTTCTCCCATTTGTGGGCCCTTACCTAAACATGGGCCCTATAACTAAGGCTACTGTGGCTGTCATCCAGTTTGCTATATGGGTTAACAAGGTGAGGAATTTGTGGATTTTTAAATTCCTCTGGAAGGCAGGCACATGGATTCAGGGCTATCATACACTAACTGTGTGTTTTTGGGGTTACTTTAACAATGGTACCTACTGTGAAGAAATGACATCGGGGGAAATTTTTTCCCAACCCTTCACCCAGCTCTTTGGGTCTACCCCACCAGTTTTTGAAGGGTTCAAATCTCTGAATGCTAATGATATCATACAGTGTTCTGGTGTTGCTGGTATGCCTGTTCTGTTTGGTGTTTAAAGATAAGGGGAGACTGACCTGGATAACCACCCTGATACCTACCCTAGAGAATAAGGATACTGCCCCACAGCCTGAGCCTTCCCCACAGCCTGACCCTGCCCCACAGCCTGCCTCAGAAATAAACCACCCAGACTGGGTGAAGGATATACGTGAGATGGGTCAGATGCTGAGGGAGCACATTTCCCCTGTAGTAGCCTCATTAGCCCCAGCTGGTGGGAAACCCTCCCCCTGCCCCGACAAAGGAGAGTCTGATGGTGCAGCAGCAGAACCCACAGACATTGCAACCGTCCAGGTTCCAGCTGAACCACAGGGGCAGCCACAGCCAGCAGCAGTTGCCCCTGTGGAAACAAAGAAGTCTAAAGTGAAATTGGCAAACCCAGGTGTTGTAGTGCACTAAATAGTTAATTTTTGTTATTATATTACACTGAGTGGTTTATCATATTTGCACACAAAAATAATTTTATTATATTTTGCACATGGTATGTTCTGTACCCCCTCTGGGTTCTGGTGTTTGTATCCTTTAGTCAGTCCTTCCCTATACCCCCCCCCCCCCAGGTTGTTTCCCACTGATTTTGGTTCCTCTCCCTGCCCCTTTCCCCCGGGGTTTAAAAATCCCTGCCATAAGAGTTTCTCTCTCTCGCTGTCCCTCCTGGAATTTGGGTTCTACAATAAAGCTGTGGGACCGTGGTCCCGAGGAAGAAAAAGAGCACCTTTGTCTTTTACCTTCTGTCCATTATCAGGGTAATGCACCGGGGTCTGGAGATAGCCAAGATTTTCCCCTGGGAGCAAGGTACCCCCAATAAGTTGGCGTCCAACATGGTGGCCTGCTGTTTTGGTTTGAGACCCCACGCCATAGCTGGACTTCCACCCGTGGATTTAACTTGTGGATTTTGCAAGCTTTTGGAAAGTCGACTACCCTGGTCACGACTGCCATTTTTTGCACGGCACAGCTGCAAGGGACGGGACTGGCAACTCATCTGAGACCCAGGACAAATCGGTTCCAGGACAAAGGACTCCTTTTACAGCAGTTCCAGCCAGCCGAGGTCCCAAGCGGGGGTGTGAGTACTCCTCGCTGGGGACCCCAAAGTGACCCCTGGGTGTGTGGGGGCTGCGGAGCACAAAACTCCAGCTTTAGGGAAGGGGGGCCCCACGTGGGTGGGGGTTGGGCATGTGGGGCAGCAGCAGCTCCCAGGCACGGTGGAGGGAGCGTGGGCAAATGCGGGCGGGTGTTATCTTACTGGTGCAGGCGGCACAGACCTGCGGTTTTTGAGGTTTCCCTGGCTCCATCGGCCACGTGTTGCAGCGGCATCTGTGTAGATGCCAGTGGCAAATTTGAAAGCCGTGGACTTACATGTGAGTTTCTTCCTCTTACCTCAGAGCTGAGGGGAGGAGAAACTGCAAACTCTTTCCTAAGTCTGGTTTTAGTGCTTTTAGTTTGGTTTGTGTTTTGCTGCAAAGGGAGGTAGATTGAAACTACACAGACTGCTTTTAACATCAAAATGGGTTCTAAGCTCTCTGTGCAGAAAAGAGGCATATATTCCCAAGTCCTAGATACCTTAAATGGTGGGAACGTTAAAGTGCCTAAGGGGAAATTGAAGTGATTTGTTCAATGGTTGTCTTTTAATCTGCCTCAGATTACCCAGCAGAATGTAAATTCTGTCTCTGCCTGGGAAAAAGTGGGAGGATTATTAACCTCCAGAGTCAAACAGGGAGACAAAGTTCCATCTCAGTTTATCCCAGTGTTCCTTTTAATTCGTAAAGAACTAAATAAGAAGGATATGAAAGAACGACCACTGCAAACCCCTTCTTCCATTTCCTCTGCCCCTGAGCTGGGAGAGATGCACAGGGCAGCCCAAGAAACGCAGGGGGCCTGGCATGAGAGCCACTTTCCCCCTGGCCCCCCACTTCCCTTTCAGCACCCCAGCTCTGGCAGCTGTGTGCAGGCTGACAGAGAACTTTCCCTGTATCCGTCTTTCCTGGTTTCTGTACCTAAAATTTTGTGTTTTGCTGGCCCTGAAAATAAACCCCCTTATCCCCAAAATGGCAGAGGCCACATCGCCAGGACTAAAAATGGTGGCAGCCATGTGGCAGACCCTCCATCTTACCCTTCTCCTTCCCACAATCCCTTTCTCCCACTTGTCCCCTCCCCCAACTCTTTCCGGTCCCACAACCCCTTCTTCTCCCCAGACACCACTTCCCCCTCCCCCATGTTCCCACCCTGCTTGACATCATACTGCAACCCTGCCTCCAGATGTTGCAATCATAGTTCCCACAGTTGCTCCACCTCTCTGGGCAGCTCCACCCCTCTTCCTGTTCCTGTTTCCCACGCCCCCCCACCCAGTTCCAACGGGGGTGGGGCTGGGGCCGATGGGGGTGGGGCCGGGGCCAACGGGGGTGGAGGTGGGGCTGAGGCTAATGGGGGTGGGGCTAGCAGGGGGGGTGATGGTCCCAACAGTTCCCACGGGAGTGGGACCCTGGGGAGGGTGATCCTCCCAGCAGTTCCCAAAGGGGGAGTGGGGCTGGGGGAGAGGGTGGGGGGAAAGGTGAGCCCCCAGCCAGTTCCCATGGAACCAGGACCAGTTTGGAAAGCCCTAAAGATCAAAACAAAAAAAAGAAACAATACCCCTAGCTGCCCCTCTCACATATACTAGTAAAAGAAGAGCAATTAGAAGTTACCAGCCCTTCTCTCACAAAGATATGAAGAAATTATGCAAGAACCAAATACAATTTAGCCGAGATAGTGAGATCTTTAAAAGGATGATGAGAGCTACTTTAACATCTGCTGAGTTAGTGCCAACAGATCTCAAATATATTTTCCGGTGTCTCCTTACACCCTCAGAGTTTGATCTCTGGGAAAGCACCTAAAAAAGATCTTTAAGGGGACACCTAGAAGAGCTTAAGCAAGGCACCCAGGGTGCAAAGGATATAGAAGGGAATGATATCACTTATAAACACCTGTGTGGTGAGGGGCAGTGGGCTAACCCCGAGGACCAAGCTCAAATGTTATCAAAATTCATTCTAGATAAAATCTGTAGTGTTGCAAAAAAGGTTTTTAACTAATGACCAACAGCTGAAATAACTGAAATAACTAGTAGCTATATCAATATTAAGCAATGTGCCTCAGAAAATTTCTTGCAGTTCGTCAACCGGCTTCAAGCACAAATAGAAAGACAAGTACAAGACCCAATAGCACAGGCAGAATTAATTAAGGAGATGGCTCAAAGGAATGCCAGCGAAGCCTGCTGCAAAGTGATCCTAGGACTGCCTATCGACCCTTCACCCACACTAGCACAAATAATTAAAGCATGTACCAAGAAAGCAGAACTGTTCAGCACACCAGAGGGAAAGCCTGGATCAACCAACCCAAAGACTGTAGGAGCTGTATCACCAAAAATAAAGCAGCAACAAACGTCACCATAATCTGCTTCCAGTGTAAAAAGCCTGGACACTTTGCCAAGGACTGTCCCCAAAGCAACAGAAGAAGAAAAAGAATCAAAAAGATAGAACTACCAAGAATCAAAAAAACTAGGACCAGAGCGCGAGCCCGTGCCTCGCCATGACATAAATGCAGCAGGGTCCACTGTGGAAAAAGACTCTCTCTTAACAAAAAAGGGGGAGGAAGGGAAGCTGGGTGAGGGGCAGCAAAAAGATAAAAATAATGAATGTTTGTCTGACAAAGCTTGGCAGCCTCTTGGGTGTTTCAAGCTTATAACTACAGAGGCTTTTCTTTTCAGGTCTGCCCACTGGACAGTCATTGAAGTGGACTTGCCAGAGGAGTCACAAGATTTAACGGTAGATCACACAGGACTGGATAGTGAGTATTTTGTTACTGGGGACACAGCACACACACCCATTCTCCTGGCATGTTGCCCTCAGCCACCCTTCTATTTGGCCAAGGGGCAAATCATTGCCCAGGACATTCCCACTCCAGCAGGAGTCCCAGCAGATAACAAAATACCCAATGTTTACTGGGCAGAAGTGGTTGGCGAGGGCAAGCCCATAATGAGATGCAACCTGACCTGTGGGACAGACCATCTCCACGTAGAAGGCTTACTTGACATCAGATCAAATGTTACAGTATACCCGAAAAGATGTGACCATCACATTGGGAATTACAACCCGTAGCTGGCAAACTTCAAGATATAAGAGGGCTCCAATTGACAAAAATCTCAAAAAGCATTGTGCAAGTTGAGGGGCCAGGTGGAAAATTGGCCTGTGTCCACCTGTTTATCATCGATTATAAGGCTCCCTTGTGGGGGAGAGACACCATGTCCCAGTGGGGGGATCAAATTAGTTATCCCTAAAACCCCCCAGGACTTTTAGAGGTGGCCACTGTGGAGCGCCCTACCCAAAAGTTAACATAGCTAGATGACACCCCAGTCTGGGTAAATCAGTGGCCACTCAGTAAGGAAAAGCTGAAGGCACTCAAAGAGCTTGTAGAGGAGCAATTGGCCAAAGGTCACATAGAAGAGGCAACCAGTCCTTGGAATTCTCCGAACTTTGTAATTAAGAAGCCAGGGAAGGATAAGTGGAGACTCCTCCATGACCTCTGGGAAATAAACAAAGTAATTGAGGACATGGGGTCACTCCAACCAGGAATGCCTTCCCCAACAATGCTCCCTCGAAATTGGCAATTGATTATTGTCATGGGTTAGTACAGTTTGGTTTTTTAGTTATAGAAGAATGTAGAATAATTCTCCAGGTCAGGACCAGGGAATTGCTTTGGAAGAGACAGAGACCTATCAGAGAGATAGTTAGAATATTGGCATCTGTTTTGACCACTGAAATTGTTAGCTGCGACTTTGGGAAGTACCATATAAACCCCTGTGAATTTCCTGTAGGTGGGTCCTTTTTCTTCTTTCCTTTGGCCAGAGAGAGACAGGTAACATCGAGTTGGGCCTGCTGCTCCCCCCTTTTGGGGGGGAGCTGGCCCGAGGCCTGGCTGGATTCCATCAGCTCCCGGGTTGGGGGGAGAAGGAGAGGTTGCTGCTTTACAACAACTACTTTCTCCAAACATCTCTGGAGCAGGGAAAGATCTCTGCTGGGCCCCTGATAAGAGCTATGGGCACCATTTAGGCTGAGGCCACCCCGATTTACACCGAGGAGTGGGCTGAGAAGGCATTTATGATCCTGCCTGGGTTTTTTGTAATTCCAGACTGCCTGGTGATCTGATCTCTGATGTTTGTGCGTGAGTTCTTCCTCCCTCACCAGCTTGGCCTTGAACATCTAACATCACGAGCTACAGAGGGAGAGACAAAGACTACAAGCAAATTTAACTCTTTCTTAGTAACATGAAGCTTCCAGAGCTTAGCCCTTCTCTGAGAGAGTAAGAAAGGACAGAGTGAACATAAAGAACAACAGGATAAAGTCAGTAGAGCAAGAGTGAAAAGACTATTAGGACAGAGAGATGAAGAGTTGGTTGTTCTATTCTTACTTGAGCCATGAAAATGAACTCTATATTTAAGTCATTCCTTTAAATCATGAGAAAGATATGCGTTTGGGGAGATGATTGTTTTAATTTGTGTGTAGATTCGAGCAAAGGTGTTTGTGATGAACTAAGTAATATCCTATAAGATGCTTGAACAGAGTTAAAAATGAGAAGCCCCCTGCGCCAGTGAAGAAGTGAGAAGATATCTCTGTACCTTGAGGTGAAGAATCCTTTGCTTTGGAGTTATTCATCTTTAAAAGGTGACACCCCAGTATGCAAAAGTCTAAGACCCATGACCCATAAGCAGCTTGGGAAACTGCTCCTGGGAGGGTCACAAAGGCAAGTTTCTCCAGGCAGTTGTTTTTGTGACAGTTTAAAACCCACAAGAGAACTGTTCTAGGTTGTCAGTGGGATCCATGACTGTAAGAGAGACTCTTCCCCTAATGAATTGATGAAAGACTATTGTCAGATAGTGAAACTGACTGAAAATTACAAGTGTTTTCTCTTTATGTTGTTTTGTGAGAAAGTGAACAGTTTGTAAGAGGAGGGAAGAGTGTTTTTGAAGTTTCATTCCATTTTAGGTTTTTTTCCCAACTTTCTTTTTCTATTCTTTTAGTGTGTGTTAATAAAACTATTTGTTCATTTTTAAGGTTGAGCCTGCTTTTGACTTATTAAAGAAATATGGGTATTGATCTAGTATCTATACCTAACTGTGATGGACAAAAACTCTCTAAGAGTTTAAAGTTAGAAAGTGTATGTTTATTACAGACGGGCAGCACTGCGGGATATTTCCCTAATTCGCACTGCGAAATACACAGGTAATTACAAAGCCTTTTATTTACAAAAGTGTTGAATACCCAAAATACAAATACATATTCATACCCCTGTCACCTTCCATTTCTCGCTTTGTATGCTAATTGGCAAAAAGGCTCTTAAGCATGCATACTTTGGTCCTTAAAATGAGTCGGGGGTCTATTTTGGGGAGGGGTCACCCAAAATGAGGAAGTAAGATGAGTTGTCCTCATCCTGACCTTTCTACCTTTTCAATGCATTCATGACAAATGATTCCTTGGTAGAACTTACAGTTTCCTGTGTTCAATGGGTCCTTTAAGCAGGAAATCTGCAGCTATCTTATGTCCTATTTACCACATATTGTTTTTCATTACAAGCACAACTATGTAGATATTGCTTTTCTGCTGTGGACTCCAGGACGGTGTAGATGAATGTAGAAGAGAGATCTCTGAAGTTGGGTTTTAGAAGGATATCCTTTTGTAAAGGATATGAGGCCTTGCTTTGAGCTGCCAGGCGCAGCTCGTGGCAAGGCCTAGGGAGGTGGGGGAAGGGAGAGGTAGGGAGAGGAAATTCCAAGAGAGGAAAGTCCTCGGGGAAGGGTGCCAGGCAAAAAGAAAGAGCCGATCTCTCAGCCCCCTTATCAGGGGGCTTCAAGGTGGGCTGGAACAGGACTTGGGCCAATGGGGTTACAGATACCTGATACTTCAGGGGAGGGTTACAGGTGTGGGATGAACCATACATTGGGGGGTGAGACAGGACATTCTATTTGACCTCTGGGTCTGGCTGCAGGTGACCTTCAGCTGGTCACATAACTGTTTTCCCAGACATCCAGTAGCTAGGACATCTCAAACATCAAAACTTAAATTCAATTCTATCTCACTTACAGGTTTCACATTCTCAGAATCTAAGCAAACATATTTATAGGGCTTTCTGGCTTCATCCTCCCCAACACAACTACATAGACATAAACCTGACAAGCAATGAGTTACAAGATCCGGGGTAGCTTAACTAAGATCCGGCTTCTGTTAACTGCGAACAAAGATCACCTATCTACTTCAGCTAGTTCAGAAACTTATTATCTTTACTTTCCTAAAAATCCTTAGTTCCTCAAAATTAACGTCTCATTCCCCACTTCTTCTTTGAAATGAGTAAATTCTTTTACTCAGTATACAGTCTTCCTCATCTATCCAAGCTGTACAGCTAGTGTCTCTCAAGACTAAGCCATACGCCTTTGACAGTGATGTTAAAGCTGCCACTCGTCGTAGCATCCTCCAATTCCAAACAAGTATTACAACGGATAACACTAAACTTATGCTGACCAAAATAAGCAACACAACTATAGGGTGGATTAAGGTATTCAATATTCCAGTTGCTGTTGGTGACCACCCAAAAAGCACATCCCACCAATGATGAGACAAATGTTCCTCAAGCCTTTTCAAAATCCCTTTGATGGTCTCTGTGTCATGGTGTATAGTAATTAATGTCTTTTTCCCTCCATCTCTAATTTCTTTTAAGATTTCTCTCAATTAATGACATTTCAACAACTGAGCAACTAAAGTCAAATTCATTCCTATGGGCACAAGCAGTGTCTTCTGCACAGTGGCTAGGTTGGCCTTTATATATTGATGTGATATTACAAGTGCCCCATAGGAAAAATCACATCCCTTAATTCTAACAAAATTGCAAACACACAAATTGAATTGAGTCTCATTCACTATTTGCTTGTCTATCTTTATGATGGGGCATGCTGTCCTAAGACAGACACAACCTTGTCCTATATACACAAGTGAAGTTGCCTGTTTGCCTGGATGTGTTTCAAAGTGACAAATACTTTGGTCTGTGTCTAAACAAATGTCTTTGTCACCCTCTAATGTCCGTTCACATATGTATCCTAGTTGTCTCCTCACAGTACAGGGCTCTAGATTAATAGTTTGCCACTTTGCTTTAATTTCTCGTGCCCACATTCTGTGTTCAGAAGGGTACAATACAGTTCCCTCATGGTTTAATCCTAAGGGAATCCTAAGGGGACTATTGGGTGTACCATATCCCCTATCATGCACCAGCTTCAAGGAAAGTAGAAAGATACAATGGACTGATAAAAACCACCCTAAAAGCACTGGGTGAGGGATCATTCAAAAATTGGGAGCAGCATCTAGCAAAGGCCACCTAGTTAGTTAAATCTGAGGTTCCACCAACAGAGCAGGCCCTGCCCAATCTGAGCCCCTACATACAGTAGATGGAGAGAAAGTCCCAGTAGTACATGTAAGAGGTTTGTTAGAGAAGACAGTTTGGATCAATTCCGCTTCAAATACAGAAGATCCCATCCGTGGGATTGTCTTTGCTCAGGGACCAGGCTGCACATGGTAGGTAATGCATAAAGATGGAACCACACAATGTGTACCCCAGAGAGATTTGATTGTTGTGTGAGAACCGTGTGTAATTATCGCTGTGTGCTGAATGGTACTGCCACTGTATGTAGCTGTATATTGTATATTGTTTTTATATAGATGTATGTGTGTGTAGAGCTAGAGTATATATTAGTTTTAGTAAATTGACGATATGGGGATAAGGGGTGGAATGTCCTAGGGTAACTTTATGATGCCTGTATCCCCAATCGTCTGTTCTGTTTGTGCTGTATAGTGAGTCCTGTGCCTTTAAGACTGGTTCTAAGAGCAAGGAGAAGTGCGGAGTTTGTTTTGAGAAAACTGCCTGACTCCTCCACATTCTTCTGCGGACGGGGTGTTCGGCGGAGGCTTGGAGAGACTGCAGGACAGAGATTTTTTTGCTTTTAGTTAGTTTCAGCTAGCTAGGGCAGAGAAGTTCCCTGGACTGTTTTTTTTTTTTCTTTTTCTTGGAACTGTTTAAACCTGCTCTGGACTGAAAACCCAGGGGAGCACTGGGGGCTGCACCTGCGGCACACTGGGGCCTGGACCTCGGCATTTTCCAGCAGCGCCAGAGGGACTGTGACTGATGAGAGACTGAGAGAGAGCCAAGCTACACCCACAGCAAGAACTTTCTCAATTTGCCATCTCACTTCAGAAGGAGAGGTTTTATTGTTTCATATTATTAATTCTTTATACTTGTATGCACTTCATTTGTTTAGTAAAATAGTTTTTTCCACTTTTCTCCAAAGAGGTTTTTGTTTTTTTTACCGGACAGGTTGGAGGGAGGGGCCACTTGGGTTTGCTTCCCAGAGGGATCCTATACAAGGGTTTTCTCCCAAATTTGCCCCCAAACCAGGACAGCACAATACAGTTCCCTCATGGTTTAATCCTAAGGGGACTATTGGGTGTATTAAGTCCACTGAGGCATTGTGTATAGTTAAAACAAAGGCTGTCACTACACTAGTCACAGGGTTATAGGTGAAATTGACCAACACTCACCAGGACTGAAGTTCCCTCTCCATATCAGAGGCATTATCCTAGACAATTTTGTGAATTTCAGCAGGGAATATTCCTTCTCCACTTTCCCTGATAACTGCGGCAGCTACTGATTGCATCCAGAGTTGTGCCTGAGTACAGCCTAGGGCCAATGAGATGTTTTCACTAGCTGTGCCTAGTGTGTTAATTATTACTTCATGATCTCACTCCTCTGTGTCTTCCCATTCTGGTAATATCTTGGTCAATTTCCAGTGATTGTTACCTAGTGCTAGTAGAGAGGATTGCAAAGGTTGTTGTAGTTTGACTAAATCGCTCCCTATTGTGGTTAATTTATTCAGTAACACTTCTGAATCTATTGTGTTCAGCACTCCCAGTCCTGTTCCTAGCAATCCAGTGAGATCCCTCTTGTTCCTAAAATTGGGAGGCATACTTTTCTGAAGCCAAGTAGTCCAGTCCATAAAGGAGTTCCTGAGAAATGGGGCACATTCTGGCCGAACGTGTGAAGCATTTACCTGTACTCCCATTTCTACTCGTTTTAAAGACCACTTTGAGTTAACTATCAGCTTCTGAACTCCTGTCTTCTTAATAGCATATGGCCCAATTTTGGTAACTACAGGAGTTATTTGTTCCTCCGCTTCTGGAATAGCTGGCATCTTGGTGATCACAGCCTTTCTTGGCACTGGTGGAGTAATTTTGGTCTGGTTCTTATGGTGCTCAGTGCATATCTAAGTGATGTTAAAGTCAATGTCATACCCCCTTATCGCACACCCTTCTATTTTGAGTCTAAACTCTAGACATTTACTGAAGCATTTATCACAGCATTCAGGACTAACCCTGATGAGTTTCATGGGTGGATGGTAAGCCTCGTGGAACCCATCCTGTACGAATGCATACTTACATCCCCAAACATTTATTCTCTCCTACAAGCTTGCATTTGTGACTTTTAGTATCTTGTTTAAAGCCTTACAAGAGTAAGGATCATAGGCTCTTCCTTGGCACTGGTATATCCTAGTCACATTATACCTTCGTGGTATTGTGTTGACTCCTGTTATGGTTAAGGTAATTACTACAATAGTTACAACTTTCCACATAATGTTCAAAATAACTCTTAGTCCATTTATTCATTGTTCTGAGTGAGCTTCAGCTTCAGTTTGTTAGCGCCTGGTGTGGCCTTCCAAATTCCCTCTGGGGCTTTCTTCACTCGGGAGTGATGGATCCAGGCCTTCTGTTCTTTGATCTTGATTGCAGTGAAGGTAGTGAGGAGCACCTGGAATGGTCCTTCCCACTGTGGTTCTAAGGTTTTTTCTGCAAAAGACTTATACACATAATCCCCAGGTTGTATATCATGTACTGGCCCATCCAGATCTCTGCTTTGAGTTCCAGCCACATATTTCTCAATTTCTGTAAGTTGTTTATTTAGGGCCATCATATAACCATGTAGGGTTTCTTCCCCTACTTGAATGGATGCTGTTCCCTCTTGAACTGCATATGGCCTTCCATACAATATTTCAAAAGGGCTTAGTCTCTCTTTTGCACTTGGTTTTGTCCAAATTCGCAACAAGGCCAATGGGAGAGCCTGAGGCCAGGGCAAATTTGCTTCTTGCCCCAATCTTACAATTTGTTGTTTAATCAAATGGTTCATCTTTTCCACCTGGCCACTAGATTGAGGGTGGTATGGGGTGTGCAATTCCCAGTCTATTCCCAGGTGGTGACTTATTTGCTGCACAATTTTTGAAATAAAGTGTGGTCCCCTATCTGAGGATATGGTGGCTGGAACTCCAAATTGTGGTATTATTTCTTGCAACAGTGCTTTGGTCACCTCGCGGGCCCCAGCTGTCCTGGCAGGAAAGGCTTCTGGCCATCCTGAAAAGGTATCAGTTAATACCAATAGGTAACGATACCCTCCCTTCCTGGGCAGTTCTGTAAAATCAATTTGCCATTGTTGCCCAGGTCCACAACTTTCCCAATTTGTCCCACTTTAGGCTTTGGGGTATTTTTAGGGTTAGTTCGGAGGCAAAGACTACACTGACAAGTTACTTGTATCACTGTGCCCTGCAATTTCCTGGCCATGATTCTTTCTTTCAAATGGTTATACAGGGCATCTATTCCCCAGTGTGTTTTCTCATGTTCCCTCTGTACTAATGACCACAACAAATAGGAGGGCACTACAAGTTTCCCTTCTTCTGTTACAGCCCATCCTTCCTGGTTATAGCGTGCCTTTTCTACCTTGATAAGTTTCTTATCTTTCTTATTGTACACTGGCTTACCTTCAATAGAAACTTTTCCATCTGGAATCAATGCTGCCTCAACAGCCTTATCAGGTACCTCACCTTTTGCTGCGTCTTTTGCCTCTCTGTCCGCCAGCATATTCCCTTCTTCCAATTCAGAGCTCACTTTTTTTGGTGTGCCTTGATGTGCATTATGGCTACTTTCTCAGGTAGCTGTATGGCATCTAATAGCCTCAGTATCTCTTGTGCATGTTTAATACTCTTGCCTTGTGAATTCAGCAGTCCTCTTTCCTTCCAGATGGCTCCGTGACCATGAACCACTCCAAATGCCTACCTTGAGTCCGCGTAGATGTTGATCTCTTTTCCTTTTGCCAGCTCTAGGGCTCAGATTAAGGCAATTATTTCAGCCTTCTGTGCAGATGTATTAGTTGGTAATGGTCCAGACTCTATTACCTCTTTGCTTGTGGTAACTGCATATCCAGTATGCCTTCTTCCACTGACGACATAGCTGCTTCCATCAGTAAACCAGGTCTCAGCATTCTCAAGCGGGGTGTCCTTCACATCTGGGCGGCTTGAGTAGGTGGCTTCAATGGCCTCCAGGCAATCATGGATCACTGGTTCTCCCATACTCCCGCTGAGGAAGGAAGCTGGGTTCACAATGTTAGTTACTACAATTTCAACATCATCTTGTTCTACCAGTATGGCTTGGTACTTCAGCAATCTCTGTGGGGAGAGCCAATGTCCCCCTTTGTGGTGGTGCAGAACTGTTTTATTAGGTTTTTATAAGAAGTTTATGTTATGGTTCATTTCACTGTATCCCCAATGTTGTAACCCCTTTTGTGTTGTCTGTATAATAAGGTGTTTTGTGTCAGTCCTCCCACCCCCCCTTGCTCTGGGGCAGCCTGTCTCTCCAGGGGCCCTCCCAAGTTGCGAAATCTCAGGGAGAGGGCTTCAGGTGATAGGCCCCCTGGGGGGAATTCCTTTAGCTTTGGATTTTAGTGGTCCGAGGCCTGGGGGTGGGCACACCCTGTTACCCCCTGAAACCCCCGATTCGTGGTCTTGCAGTATCCACCCTGAAACCCCTCCCCCGCATATAGGGGGCAGGAGGGAGGAAAAAACTCTCTCACCACCTCTCTCAGCCGCTCAGCAACATCTCTCAGCACCTCGCTCTCAACCTCTCTGCTCCTCAACTCTGGAGCTAATAAACATCTTTTAATCTGCTAAGCTGAGAGCCAGCCTTTTCTATTCTGATGCTGTTGCTGTCACACTTTTGGGGGTTCAGCTGCTGAGCCGAGAAGCCAAAACGAAGTGGGACCATTCTGTGCCTGGGTTGACCCGAGCTAGCCAGAGGTCATCTCCCGCCCGGTGCGGGACGGAACCAGACACACCCCTTTTGCCTCAAGGACTGCAGACATTGTGTGAGATACTAGCACCGTCATCTTCTGGCCTAGGGTGAATTTGCGTGCTTCTTGGATGTTTATTGCTACTGCTGCAACTGCTCTGAGACACTCTGGCCATCCTTTAGCTGCTGTGTCCAGTTGCTTGGAAAGATAGGCCACTGCCCTCCGGTACGGGCCTAAGTTCTGTGCTAATATTCCCAAGGCAATCCCCTGCTTCTCATGAAAAAACAGGAAAAATGGTTTACTCATGTTTGGAAATCCCAGGGCTGGAGCTTACATAAGGGCTTTCTTTAGTTGGTCAAAGGCTCGGGTTGCATCTTTTGTCCACTGAAAATCTCTTCTCCCTTCCGTGATCAAGGCATACAGAGGTTTAACAAGCAACCCATAGTTATAAATCCACAGTCTGCACCACCCTGTCATGCCTAAAAGGTTCTTAGTTTTTTCACTGTCTGAGGTTTTGGGGTCTGGCATATTGCTTCCTTGTGATCCTGCCCCAGAGTCCTTTGTCCAGCACTTACTTCGTAACCCAGGTAAATGACTCTTTGCCTCACCATTTGGGCTTTCTTCTGGGATACTCGATACCCCTGCAGGCCTAGAAAGTTTAGGAGGCTTACCGTCCAGTCCACGCATGTCTCCTGGGTCCGGGTGGCTATTAAGAGATCATCCACATACTGGAGTAACTGTCCTTCCCCTGGTGGAGGTTCCCAGGACTCTAAATCCTTGGCAAGCTGTTCCCCAAATATAGTGGGGGTGTTCTTTGCACCCTTGCGGTAACACACACCATGTGAGCTGAGTTTTTCTTCCAGTTTTAGGGCTTTCCCACTTGAATGCAAAAATTTTCTGTCTGGCTTCATGGAGAGGGAGGCAAAAGAAAGCATCATTTAGATCTAGAACAGTAAACCAAGTTAGTTCAGGTGTTAAATGGGTTAACAAGGTGTAGGAATTGGGAACCACTGGATACAAGTCTTCAGTTACCTTGTTAACAGCCCTTAAATCTTGTACTAATCTGTATGACCCATCAGGTTTCTTTACTGGCAGAATAGGAGTATTAAAATCAGATTGACACTCTCTCAGTAGTCCTAGCTGCAGAAAGTTCTCAATAATTGGGCTAACCCCTTCTATATCTTCTTTTCTTTAGGGAGTATTGTTTAACCCTTACTGGCTGTCCTCCTTCTTTAAGCCTCATTTGCACTGGTAGTGCATTCTTTGCTCTTCCTGGTATATTGGAGGCCCACGCTCCTGGAAATACTTGATCCATTATTTTCCTAAAATTTTCTTTCTCTCTTGCCACTTCAATTTCTTTGGTTATTAACATTAAGCTTAACAGTTCTACATATTGTTGATCCTTTACCTCCAAACTAATTTCCCCATTTTTGAATATTATTCTTGCTTCCAGCTGCTCTAGCAAATCTCTGCCCAAAAGTGCAGATGGAGCATTAGGCATGTATAAAAATCGATGGATGCCCCACTGTTTTCCCAATTTATACTTCAATGGTTTGCAAAAATAAGCTCTTTCAGATTGGCCAGTTGCCCCCTTTACCATAACATAGTCATTGGTTACAGGTATTAGGGCCTTATTCAACACTGAAAATGTTGCCCCTGTGTCTATCAAAAATTTCACTTCTTTTTCTTTGTTCCCCAGTTTAACTATAACCAGAGGGTCCCCTAGGGTAAGGCCCTCTGGTCCCCTTCAATCCTCTTTTACATGAGCAACTACTTTTTCCCTTTTCTGATCACCTTTTCTATGTTCATTACCCTTTCTTAATTCTGGGCACTGGTTTCTCCAGTGACCAAATTTCTTACAAAATGCACATTGATCTTTTCCTAGTCGGGGTGGTCCTTGTTTTGGTGGACCTTGCCCATGTTTTCCTTTTTCTCCTTCTTTTACTACTGCTGCTAGTTTCTTCATCCCTTTTTTATACCCTTCTTCCCAGTTACTAAAAACTCTCCAGGCCTCATCTAATAAAGTTTCTAAATTCTGGCTGTTTGGACCCCGGATCTTCTGGAGTTTCCACCTGATATTTCCTGTGGATTGCCCTAAAAATAAATATATTTATTGCTGCATTCCTTCATCAGATCCAGAATCCAGGGTGGGGTGTCGGCGCATTGCGTCTCGCAGGTGATCTAGAAATTCAGAAGGTGTTTGAGAGGGGCCCTGTTTGATAGCATATAAGGATGACCAGTTTATGGTTTTGGGGATTGCTCTTTCTAGCCCTTTTAATATTAGTTCTTGGTATCTCTTTAACCATCCTAACTCCTCATCATCATTAGGATCCCAACCTGGGTCTTGAAGGGGAAATACATCTTGAACATCCTCCTGTGTTGTCCTACAATCATCTTCAGCCAGATCCCCAGCTACATTCAAAACTAATTGCTTCTCAGTTTCTGTTAAGGCATCAAGTAGCAGTTGCAGATCTGCCCAATCAGGTGAATGCTGCTTAATCATAAACTTCATTTTCTTAGCAACCCCTATTGGATCACTTCAATAGCTCTTAGCAATTTTTTCCCAAATTTCTAAATCAATTGAGGAAAAGGGAACTTTAATCAGTTTTGTTTCCCCATCAGAGGTTATTGCTTGTCTTAGAGGTGCTTGTATGACCTCTCTGGTTTGTTTTTGGGTCCTTGATGCCATAGGTCCTTGTGAGGGAATCTTAGGACCTGGTGGGAGGGGTTCAGGTTCATGCTACTCACTGTCACTGCTAGGCAGTGGTGGATCCCGGGGTTTAGGAGTGGGTGGAGAAACCCCTACCTCAATTGCTGTCCTCCCAAAGGAAGATGAAGCTAGATGAAGTGGGGGGGTTGGAGTCAATGATGGTTCTGAATTTGCGTCCCCCACCACCCTCCTCCTTTCCTGCCTCCTAGGGGGTGGCTTAAGTATGTCTTCTGTCTCTTGTTCCAAAGCCTCTGCTTGGTATACTTTGTCAGGATGGGTGCACCTCTGATTTATCGAGCAGGTACTACAACACGGTTTGGGCTTCCCTTTAGTAGCTTTATTATCCTTTTCAAGGGCTAATACTAAAGGATCAGATGGTGACCTCATTCCACAATCCCTTTGCCACTCGGGATGATTCCTGAGAGTGAAAAACATATCATCATAAGCTACTTCTTGCCACTTTTGTTCACGCCGAAGGAAAAGCATCAATTGTAATAATGTCTCATAGTCCAGTGTACCGTTTACTGGCCACTTCACACCTTCATCAGGTTTATATAATGGCCACCACTGTGTACAAAGCTTAGCAAGCTCCCTCTTAGTTTCAGTACCACCACAGCCCACCAGTTCCTTCCAGTGTGTTAAGATACACCCTAAAGGGCTTCCTCTGGGAATCTCTTTGCTGTCATTTGCCCCCATGTTTAGAATCCCTTTTGGTCCAAGATGTTACAAAACACAAAGTAGACTACACTTCAATTGCGCTTCTCAGCACCAAAAATTTCTCGGCTATTTCTGCTAGCTCTGGGCATAAGTTCTGGGCTCTCTGCTTTCTGCACCCAATCAAAGCCTTTTCTTAGAGAGACCCAACTCCAAACACCAACCGATTTAGGTTCGCAAAGAAAATAGCCAGGGGTCCCTCACGACCCCAAACACACTCCACCAGAAGTTTCAACAAGGTCTCGCCGAAAAATCCTACGGATTTCCGCCGGGACACCACACACAAATCCCTCCGTGAGAAGGAGGTGGGGGGGGGGGGGGTAACCCTGATCCCACGCTGCCTCTCCACTCTGTGGTTAGGGACTGCACCACCAGGACTTTAAAATATTGCCACACACTCTAGCAACTGCAGGCCTCTCAAACAAACAATTTTTTTTTTTTCCTTCTTTAACTAAAACACTTACTGGCCAAAAGAACTTAGGGTTTTACAGGGAGTTTAGAGACGCGGCCCGAGGCTGCAGAGCCTGGATTCCCTTGCTGTTACCAGGGAAACAAATCACCAACTCCCCAATTGCTGGGGCTGGCTCAGGTTTCAAATCTCCTTACTCTGCTTGCTCTTTTTAGCTCAAAAAATAAACAATTTAAACTTACACAAATGCTTTTTTCACCTAACAAAACGTCAGCAGAATCTTGTTGCCAAAAGCACACGCTGTTCAAGCTCACACACAGTCTAATTCCCCTCCAGCAGACAATCTGGATACAATACAAACACTTTAAATCCTTCCGTCCTGCAAACAGAGGTATCCCTCTGCTGCTCAGGCGGGGAATTCAAAAGGCTTTTACAACTTCAAACTTGCAAAACTCCTAAAAACACTTACACAGGTTACTAACACACTCCAAAATCACACACATCAAAACGCTTACAACACAAACTTTCACAGACCACGATACATACGGTGCACCAATAATTCTTCCACACCTGAACACACAAACACACAAACCCACGAGACCACAAAACACGGATCCGTTCACACCACACATACCTGGTGCACAGGGCCACAGTCGGGATTTTCCGGGACCTACAACGGGACCATTCGCATCCCAGAACAGGCTCGCCACACGGATTATGAATTGTCCAGGTACCTTTAAACCACAAACTGTAACCGGAGCCACCACTGCTCCTAATACACAACAACACCAGTTATTTTACTGCCGCCGCTGCCCCCTCATGGGACACGGACTACCAAGGCACCCTTAAACTGCAAGCTGACACAACAAAGACCGGTTGCTGCTGTCCCCACTACGGGACACAGACTACCAAACCACTGATACCAAGCTCTGCAGAGCTGTCACAACTTTTACAAACAAACCCAAGAGGCGTATGTTGTGCACGAGACGTCTCTCAGTGTCTTACCAACCGCCTATACCAAGGTACCTCTTTTCAAATATAAACATACCTTTTGTCCGTAGTTCCAGCAGGTTCTGGTCTTTCCCCAGGTGGTCAGCAGGACCGCAGGAGCCCTCTTCCCAGAAAATTCCGGGTGGGCGCCCAGAGGGGTCCTGGACCCCGCTGGCCCCACGGCCAGAGAGAGCAGTCTCCTGCCTGGCTCGCCAAAATGATTTATTAAAGAAATATGGGTATTGATCTAGTATCGATACCCAACTATGATGGACAAAAACTCTCTAAGAGTTTAAAGTTAGAAAGTGTATGTTTATTACAGCCGGGCAGCACGGTGGGATAGTTCCCTAATTCGCACTGCGAAATTCACAGGTAATTACAATGTCTTTTATTTACAAAACTGCTGAATACCCAAAATACAAATGCATATTCATACCCCTGTCACCTCCCATTCCTCGCTTTGTATACTAATTGGCAAAAAGGCTATTAAGCATGCGTACTTTGTTTCTTAAAATGAGTCGGGGGTCTATTTTGGGGAGGGGTCACCCAAAATGAGGAAGTAAGATGAGTCTTCCTCGTTCTGACCTTTCTACCTTTTCAATGCATTCATGACAAATGATTCCTTGGTAGAACTTACAGTTTCCTGTGTTCAATGGGTCCTTTAAGCAGGAAATCTGCAGCTATCTTATGTCCTATTTACCACATATTGTTTTTCATTACAAGCACAACTACATAAACATAAACCTGACAAGAAATGAGTTACAAGATCCGGGGTAGCTTATCTAAAATCCGGCTTCTGTTAACTGTGAACAAAGCTCACCTATCTACTTCAGCTAATTCAGCAACTTATTATCTTATCTTTCCTAAAAATCCTTAGTTCCTCAAAATTAACATCTCACTTTGTTTTTCTCCTAGTCTCTCTCCCACAAAAAGAGTAAGTACCAAGACCAAGATTTAGTGAATGTGAAAGCACTACATTAATTGGTGTTTCCGCCCGGTTTGAAATTAAAACTATGACAGTTGTCCTAGACATCAAGGATTGTTTCTTCCAAATCCCACTACACCCAAAAGATGCCCCGCAGTTTACATTCTCAGTTCCTACCATTAACTGAGAAGCCCCAATGAAGTGCTACCACTGGAAAGTACTGCCTCAGGGCATGAAATGCAGTCCTTCCATCTGCCAGTGGTACATGGCTTCATTGCTGTCCCTGGTGCGTGCCAAAAGAAGGGAAGCCATCCTCCTCCATTACATGGATGATGTGCTTGTGTGTGTCCCCAATAACACTATACTCCAACACTCACTTAACCTAGTGATTAAAGTTTTAACCTCTGCTAGATTCCAACTGCAAGAAAACAACGTTCAAAGGGTGCCACCTTAGAAGTACCTGGGCTTGGAGATCACTGCGCAGACCGTTATTCCCCAAAAATTGGAAATCAAGAATGATCCCAAAACCCTAGCAGATCTCCATTCCCTGTGTGGGTCTTTGAACTGGGTCAGGTGTAGATATTGCTTCGCTGGACTCCAGGACGGCATGGATGAAATGTGGACGAGAGATCTCTGAAGTTGGGTTTTAGAAGATGAGGTTTATTATAAAGGATGTGAGGCCTTGCTTAGAGTTGCCAGGCGCAACTCGTGGCAAGGCCTAGGGAGTGGGGGAAGGGAGAGGTAGGGAGTGGGGGAAGGGAGATGTAGGGAAGATCCTAGGGGCAGGCTGCCAGGCAAAAAGAAAGAGCCGATCTCTCAGCCCCCTTATCAGGGGGCTTCAAGGTGGGCTGGAACAAGACTTGGGCCAATGGGGTTACAGATACCTGATACTTCAGGGGAGCGTTACAGGTGTGGGATGAACCATACATTGGGGGGTGAGACAGGACATCCCATTTGACCTTTGGATCTATCTGCAGGTAACCTTCAGCTGGCCATATAGTTGTTTTCCCAGACATTCAGTAGCTAGGACATCTCAGACATCGAAACTTGCTTTCAATTCTATCTCATTTATAGGTTTCACATTCTCAGAATCTAAGCAGTCATATTTATAGAGCTTTCTAGCTTCATCCTCCCCAAAAGTCAAACCCTGGCTAGGTCTCACCAACAAGGACCTAGATCCCCTTAACAATTTATTGAGGGGGGAGAGAGAGCTGATCTCTCCCAGAGAACTGACCCCAGAGGCAAAAAACGCAATCAAAGAAGCACAAAAAGCTTTGACCAAGAGGAAGGCTCACCATTATCAGCCCGAGCTGCCTTTCAAATTCATTGTTTTGGGAAAGTTGCCACACTTGCATGGTTTGATATTCCAATGGATCGAAGGGCAGAGATTCACTCTTAGTAGAGTGGGTTTTCTTCTCCTAGCAATGATCCAAGACCATGACAAGGCCACAAGAGCAGATAGCTCAGCTGATCCAAAAAGCCAGGTTGAGACTGCATGAGCTGGCTGGTTGTGACTTTGCATGTATTCACCTCCCGGTCAAGCTTTCTAGGGAGGGAAGGAACTCTCCTGAGAGGCTGATCAAAGCGACATTCGAGTGTCTGCTCCAGGGAAATGCCAACCTCCAGTTATCCCTGGACAGCTACAGTGGGCAAATATCAGTCCACACCCCATCACACAAATTATTCAACGAGGAGTTCCACTTCATTCCTCTTGAGAAAAGGAGTCGTAGGCCACTCAAAGCTCTCACAGTGTTCACTGATGCATCTGGGGTGTCTCACAAGTTGGTGATGACTTGGAGAAATCCCCAAACGCAGCATTGGGAAGCTGATGTGGAGTTTGTGGAGGGATCGCCCCTAGTCACTGAACTGGCTGCAGTTGTGAGAGCCTTTGAGAAATTCTCGGAGACAATTAATCTGGTCACCGATTCAGCCTACATGGCGGGAGTAGTGTCCAGGGTAGAGCAGGCAGTTCTCAAAGACATCGATAATGAGCGTCTCTTCAAGCTGCTCTCAAAACTAATTTATTTAGTTTCACATTGAGAGCACCCATTTTATATGATGCACATAAGGTCGCATACTGATTTGCCAGGCGAGATCGCAGAGGGTAATTGCAAGGCAGATTCCCTTGCAGCCCCAGCAGAAATGGCACACCTTCTGTAGTGGTATGAGTGGTTTTATTAAGTTATTAAGTTATTTTTGTAAGATTTTAAAGTTATTTTTGTAATGGTTTAGTCCACTGTACCCCCCTGTGTTCTGGAATGGTTTTCCCTCTTATGAGTTAGGTATTTAAGCAGACGTTTTCTGTCAATCATTCCTTCCCTGCACCTGTCCCTGTCAATCCCCCCCTCTCCTCGTGGTTGCCCTGTCTGTCACTTCGAGACCCTTCCCTGGATTCTGGAAAGATCCAGGAGCGGTGTCGAGTGATAGGCTGGTGCCCGGGGAATCCACTCCTACCCTCCTGCGATTTGTTAGTGGTTCAAAGGTTGACACCCCTGTTACCACCCCTGTGTTCCCTGGTTGGCTGACCCGTTGTCAGCCCTCCCCCGTTTATAAGTGGCTGTCAGGCTTTGATCTCTGCTCTCTCTGGGCAGCAGTAGGCTGAGGCGGAGCTCTTTGCCGGACTCCCCTTAATAAACTACCTTCTACCCTGCCTAAAGAGAGACGACTCTTTTTCCGTCGCTGCAGTCGCAACTCCATCAGGTCCACTCGCTGGTGTGGGGAACCAAGAACTCACTGGGAGGAGGTTACTTGCCCTGCCTGTAACCCCGACCGATCCTCATTGTGGCAGTGCAGAACTGAGCTAGCCTGCACGCCTGCTAGGCGTAAGAGGACGCTGATATAGCCTTCCAGATGTTTTTCAACAGGCAAAGCTAAGTCACCAGCAATACCATCAAAATGCGCCAGGCCTGATGTGTCAGTTCCAGCTAACACAGGGTCAGGCTCGAGCCATTGTGGCCACCTGCCCTAATTGCCAGGTCCAAGCCATGCCATCACTGGGTCTGGGGGTTAACCCCTGAGGGCTTGAGAGCTGCAAAGGATGGCAGACAGACATCACACACATTTCCAGTTTCAGTCGCCTTAAATATGTACATGTAGGCATTGATACTTATTCAAATGCTGTTTATGCCTTTGCTCACACAGGGGAAACGGCTGCACAGGCCAAACGGCATCTTGTGCAAACCTTTTCAGTACTGGGGCTCCCTAGGAAAATCAAAACTGACAATGGCCCAGTGTACAAAAGCAAGGAATTCCTAGAGTTTGTCCAGCAGTGGGGAGTGGAGCATACAACAGGCATCCCCAACACCCCCACAGGTCAATCTGTGGTTGAGCATGCCCACCAGATGCTCAAACAAGTCCTGGCTAAGCAGAGAAATTCCACAATGTGGATGTCACCACAACAAAAACTCTGCAAAGCCCTGTTCACAATCAATTTTCTGAATTGTTCATTTGAAAATGAGTCCTCTGGTGGTTTGTCACTTCAACAGCAGTAATCAGTTTAAGTTGTCACAGCATCCACCAGTTCTAATTAGGGACCCAAAAACCTGGGAGATCAAGGGTCCCTATGAGCTCGTGACCTGGGGGCATGGCTATGCATGCATATCCACCCCCTCAGGCCCATGTTAGATACCCCAAAAGTGGGTAAAACCTTTTGTCCCCAAAAATCCAGCACCAGCAGAAGATGATGAGAAGCAAGCAGCTGTTGCTTCAAAAAGAAAATGCCGTCAGGAAAAGGGAACAAACCCTTCCTAAGATCTAGTTAATCCTGGCAGATCTCTGACTTTTAATATACATTAAACATGTTTGTTTTTCCTTTTAGAACAAAAAAACCCTACCTCCCACTCAACCTCACGATGAGCCCTGTCCAAGTTATCATCCTGTTCACGCCAAGCAGTCTGACTGCTGTGTGGATTGTCCCTCAACCACACCAAAACATCTAGGTAACTCTGGCACAGACACTCCAACGAGAAAATATATGCCTGTCCACTGCAGCAGCAAGAGACCCTATGTCTACCTGCCTGGTAGGGATTTCCCTGCAAGCTGGAGAGTATCCAGCCAGTTTTAACACACATATATATAACCCAGGTCCCAAATCACACAACACACAACCAAATGAAATCTGTCGTCGGCGGGCTGTAATGATTAAGAATCCCATAGAAGAGTGGCTACCAAAGTTGCCCAGAGCAGCTCACGAACCCCAAGAATTAGAGCTGTTAGGTTCCTCTCCAGCACCATACTGCATTCACTTTATCTTTACCCCATTGTCTAACACTAAAGCCTTTCACAACATACTACAGTATCAAGAAGAGTTTACTGCCAAAAAGTGGTGTAATATTCTGAGCCATGTTACAGCAGACAATCCATACCATTCACATCCCAAAAGCCTACCTAGGGGTCTGTTCCTAATTTGCGGAGATCGAGCATGGGCAAGAATCTCATCCCAGCTTTTAGGAAGGCCATGTACCATTGGGCGATTGTCCCTGTTGGCACCCAACAAAACCTTGATTGGTGAATAGACTCAAAAAACCAATTTGGCCAACAAAAATCATAAGCAAAGCATTGACAATTTGTACCCAAATTGTAATTCAGAAAATTTTCATTAGGTCAAGTAAAAAAGAATTGCTGCATCCCTCTTCCTTCCATAGGTTGCAGCAGCCGAAGCTCTAGGTGAATTGGGCCACTTAGAGTGTTGGGTAGTCAAACAGGCAAACTTAACATCCACTGCCATCAGCTCCCTCCTAGAGGATGAAGAAATTACCAAGCAGGCCACACTCCAAAATTGTGCAGCCATAGACTTCTTCCTGCTACTGCATGGACACGAGTGCCAAGAATTTGAAGGACTCTGTGGCATGAATTTAACATCAAAAGCGCCCAACGTCCACACCACCCGCAAAAAGCTGAGAAGCTTGATTAGACAAGTAAAGCAAGAATCCGAAGACTAGTTCAGCAGACTGTTCAAAGGCTAGGGACTCTTGGGGTGGTAGACTTCAATAGTTAAAACAATTCTTTTGGTTTTTGTTGTTTTGTTTTCAATTGTGTTAGCATTCGGAGTTCTACGTTGTTTAATTTTAAAAGCCCTCAACAGTTTAATCCTTACTATCTCAGAAGTCAACCATGGAGAATTTGCTGACCAAGAGCAGCCTAACTTGCCCGCGGATCACAAGTGGTGGACAAATTCATATTCTGAATCAAAATAGGCCCAACACCTTTCTTTTAACTTTATTCTAACAAAAAAAGGGTGAGATGTTGTAGTGCACTAAATAGTTAGTTCATTTTTGTTATTATATTTGCACACAAAAATAGTTTTATTATATTTTGCACATGGTATGTTCTGTACCCCCTCTGGGTTCTGGTGTTTGTATCCTTTAGTCAGTCCTTCCCTACACCCCCCCCTCCCCCCCCCCCCCAGGTTGTTTCCCACTGATTGTGGTTCCTCTCCCTGCCCCTTTCCCCCGGGGTTTAAAAATCCCCACCATAAGAGTTTTTCTCTCTCGTTGTCCCTCCTGGAGTTTGGGTTCTACAATAAAGCTGTGGGACCATGGTAGCAAAGGACCGTAGCCAAGATTTGACCCCGGGAGCAAGGACTTGTCTTTACAAACAAACTATGGGTCTGCTGGTAGATAAAACTAGCACTGAGAGATAAAAGAAAATATCGGAAAGATTCCACTGATTGATGGATGGAATGAGGGAGATTTGTCTTTACAAACAAACTGTAGGTCTGCTGATAAATAAAATTGGATACTGAGAGATGAAAGAAACAATGGGAAGAACCATAAATCCCATAAGGAATTCCACTGAGGGACACAAGGAAAAGACAAAGGGGGGGGTATACATTAGAAGCGGGTCTTAAGTATTAGACGTTTTGGGAAGTCTGTACCTCTCAAGTACCTCAGCCAATAGGGAAAAAGAGAGGGAAATGCAGTCGGGAAATTAGGATAAAAAGGAGGCTGTGTCCTCTGAAAAACTGAGAGTCCCCAGGGGAAATGCCCCATGGCCTCTCCCTTTATTCGAATAAAGTAAAAGGACTCCTCTGTCTCCCTTTTGGACATAAACCTCTGGTGTTTGTGGATTAATTTTCCTGACAATTTGGGGGCTCTTGTCCAGGATACTTCCACCATCGGGGGGTGGCAGGCAGTGAGTAGAGCCTCACCCAGTTTTGGTGATCAGCTCCCCTTGCTGGTGTCCAGCACCAGGCAATTGATTAGGTTCCCGAGTCTGTCCAGGAGACAGACAAGTGATGGACCGGGGGGGGGGGGGGGGGGGAGGGTCCATTAAGAGTCCACAGGGAAAGACCGCTGAAAACCTCACTGGTGAGTTAAATGGGATTATTGGGGAGTAAACCTGGGAGGGCACCCATAGAGGGTAGCACAGGTAAAACAGGGCACACATAGAGGATTGCAAAGGTAAAGCTGGGAAGGGGCCCTGGCAAAAGCGATGACGAACCTAAAATATCTCTGAAGAATCCCTTGGAAGAATGTTGAGTTGGTGTACACATTCTCCCAAAGGTAATTAAAGACACCATTATTACCCAAAGGGGGCAATAAGGGAAAGTCGAGAAGAGGTCTCAACAATCTACGCCCAGGGGGGCAATAATGGGAGTTGAGAAGGGGTCTTAACAACAGGGGATGGACGGATAGTGTTGGTGTGTTGGAACAGAACTGGTTGAAGGGGAGCGTGGAGAGATATGGTTAAGGCAAAGGGCAGCAGGATGGGGCGTGGAAGTGTGGGACCGGGAGCATGGCCTGTAGGGGTTGTGGGGCAGCTGGGGCTCAGCGCCAATCAGTGCCTGACCCTGCCACCCCTGGGAAGGGGCAGCAGTGGCTGCTGGCCCCCATGAGGCTGCGGGATGCCCTGGCCGCCTGTGATGCTGCCGGCTGTGCCTGCTCGGAGTGCTGGGGGAGGGGGAGCCGCATTTGGATACTGCAGCAGGACAGAGACCTGCTATGTTATATGGTGTGTGATAAAGAAAATGAGAACAAGGAGGAGGAGGAAGTCCAGAGAATAATGAAGATGGATTGTTAGGGGCTTCAAGGGTCCCCACTATACCAGTGATGCCTTGAGAGGCTACCTAGAACAAAGGCTAGACAGTGTTAAAGAAATAAAGTAGGCATTTATTAAAAAGGCCTTCAAAGAATACACCTTGGGCAGTACAAGAGCCTGGCCGAGGCTACACCCAAGATGGATGACTGGTCACAAGTTTTCACACTTTTATAAGTTTTGGTCCATTTACATATTGAGATTAATTGTCCAATTACAGCTTCAGGTTATGAAGGTCCATCCATCATCCTAGATTGCTCTCCTCAATTCTCTGTTGTTTATACTTTTTGGGCCTGAAGCTGCAATGGTGTCCTTGGTTCTCAGGCTGGAAAAGGATTGTTTTGTCTAACCAAACTGTGAGGACAACTTGCTAACACTTTATGTGAAGTTCAGAGTTATATACTAATGCAGTACAGAATCTGCATAATATGAAAGCTAAAGCTTAAGGCATCACCAGGGACCCATTACACTGGAGCCCTTGTTAACTTTTAATCTGGGTCCAGATCGAGAGGAAGTGTGTTTCCTGGTAGACACAGGGGCCTTTCAAGCCACCTTCAATTTTATTCCTATGGGGGAAAATTGTCAAAAAGATCTTTGATTATTCAAGGGGTTCTGGAAATTGTGATTTCTTCTGTAGGCGTAGAACTTTGAACACATCTTTCTCTGAAAAGAAATGTGGAAATTGTGATCAACTGATTTGGGAATTTAATTACTTTTTCTACATGGGGTTTTGTACAGAGCCGAAAAGCTCCTGTTTGGAGGGGACCCACGCCCCTGTGCTTTTTGTGCATTTTGTTGTGAAAAGCCATAATTGGCAGGTTTCAGTCCTGAAGCCAATTCTGCAACCCCTATCTTGTGAGAAACCTCCCTACAAGTCTATAGTTTGTTGTGGAGAACTAAAATTGGCAGATTCTAATCCTGGAGCCAATTCTACAGCTGCTGCCTTGTGGGGATGGTGTTGTCCCTATGCAGGCCTAGGTATTTATCATGCAGCTTCCTCTATGGGGGCTATAGGGAAATCTTAGGGGAAAATATTTTGTTATCCTTCCTTGACTAATTTGTTAGTCATCTCCCTACCCCTAGGGTACACTTGATGCAAAAAACTGGGGTAGGGATGTGAGAAACAACCCCTCAGTTTTAAAATTTTAAAATGTTTATTAAACCTTAACAAATACAACAAAGGACTGAATACGGAAAAAGGGCAGTGCCCTGGGAGTGTGACTGATTGCCACACGCCCACCCACAAAATGGCTGCTCTGCCTTTTATACCCCTGGTGTTGCATCAGTCAACCCTGGCCCCCTCCTAAAGTCTGTCAGTCAACTCTTCTTTGCTGTCCATTGGTGGAGACTGCTTTCTTACAACTTGATTGTAGGTCAGGTGTTGCCATGCCGTGCCTCCCTAGCAACAAGCCTTCCCTCCTCCCAAATGCCTCATGCAAGGGGCACAGGTACACGCCCTCCCTCTACATGTCCCGACTACCAAGGCTGTCCCTTGGCAACCATACAGGGGGAAAGGGGACTATGGAAGGAACAAAGGATGTCCAAACAACAAATTACCATAATATAACTATACATCAATAAAACTTCTCTTAACATTCACATAATATTCATCCCTTAGTTGCAAGAGCAAATCATCATGTCATCCACCTATAATAGGGAGCAAATGGTTATTGTTATAGGTACATATTATAAAGTTGGCTTTTTGCAAATATTAAAATGAATGCTATATGTATAATATTGGAAGTCTCTGGTATATTAATATGGTTTCTTTTATTTCTGCTATTAACAGGGCTTAGAAATGGTGGTGTGATGAATACATATATATATATTTCTTAGGTTATAGAGTAATATTAAAATAGAAACTATGTGATGCAAGATGCTTTTTGTAGCTAACTCAGAAGAATTGTAAAGATAATCAGAACCCCCCCCTGCATTCCTGGATTATCTTATCCAGATGAAGATGGTGGTGACCAGAGCTCCAGGGGAGGAATTTATTGAACCTCTGTTATCAGGGAGTGTGAGACTGGACAGAGCCACAAAGAATATTGATCTGCAAGATGAAAGGGTTGGGGGGGAAGTTGAAACTAAGCAGAGGAATACTTGAATCATGCATGGGGATTTATGAATACGCAACAAGATGGTGCTTTTAAGGAATGAGCCTTTGTTAGTAAGCTGTGCTCTTAGTTGAATGCCAAGACACCTGTCTGTTCTCGGTTTTTAGTTTTGAGATTTAGGTGGTTTTAGAGTCTCTTCGCTTTCTGCAAAGCTTTGAGCTAAATGCAAGAAAGAGACGGAGTCTTTAGGTTCTGATTTTTTAAGGTTGCGTGCTTTGTTTATTGTTTATTATTTTACAAATTTTTTAGTGCTTAATAAAGGTTTGTGCAGCTGCTTGGGCATTTGATGACTTCGCACTGGGCTGTCGCTATCTTTTATATTAATTGCTACGTGTTATTTATTTATCATTATTTGCTAATACTTATTACTTATACTAAAAAGGTTGTCTGTACTTTGATTTAATCTCTTGAAATTAATTTGTGCTACTGTCACTGCAGAAAATGGAGTGAGAGAAGAAGAAAGAAGAAGCAGGAGACAACGCTCTAAGTCTTTTATTTTGCTCTCATTTACTTCTATACTAAAAACTTAAACTTACTGTTTTTTCACTTTGTGATAAGCTAAACTATTATCTTTTACACTTTTGTGGCTTGCAATTTTTTTTGCAGTGCAGGAAGCTTTTCTTATGGACTGAGATTAAAGCTAATGTCTCTCTGGGCTTTGGGCTAGGGTCTTAGACTTCTTTGTTTAGGTCTCTGACCTTCTAGGGCAGCTAAAGGAATGCTTTGGACTAACATCTCCCCCTCCTGTTTGAACTAAAACCACTTTTTTGGCAACTCTGTTTATGGCTTGCCGTATGCATCGAAGCAAACATGGCAAGATTATGAGAAGAATTACAAGCTTTATTAAAATATATACAAATGTTTTTAAAATTCTTTTCTACAATGGTGAAAAGTCAAACAAATTGAAAGCACTATCTATTTATGACTTAGTTACTTTTTAAAGTTTGTTTACACTCTTCTGCAATTGCTTGATGTTCTTATGAATGGATTTGGAATGATCTGACAAATTTATGCAGCACATTCTTTCAAATTTTTCACACTTATGCTTGTGTGTTAGCAACAGATAATCTATTGCTGCTCTGTTTTGGAGACTTGCTCGTCTTACACTATTAGTGTTTAATAACGTTACTCAGTGCAAGAGAGGTGGCTTGGGCATGTTTGCTCAGCTAACAACTTACTTGATCTAATTGTGTTAAGGCTACTCTTGATGCTGCTTGTGGTGAAAAAAGTGCAACTGAGATTCTCTGAGCCTTGTTCTATGTGTGAACATTGTCATCACAATTTGGATCATACATCTTGATAGATTTTTTTCCTTTTATATTTTTGTTTTCTTAGCAATGTCATGTTGGGTGTCAGCAATTAAAGCATTCTAATGCTGCCTGGACTACTTTTGACATTTGTGGGGATTGCGGGCTAAATTTTGTCTTTACAGATGAAAAAGATTCTTCTCGGCAATTGCGCTGGAACATGGTTGGATGGTTCGTCCAGCATCTTAGTGTAATTACACCAAGATGATGAATTTCTGTAAAAATTGAGGTTTGGAGTGACGTCTATTGTTTTGTTTTGTGCCACTCCAGAAAGGCTGAATTTTACACAAAATTGTATTTGGACTGATTTAAGAATTTCTAGTTTTTGAGGTTCAAAAGGAGCTACAGGAAGGAACTTCGTCTAAACATCTTATTTGTCTACTGGATTTGCAATGGACTTTGAAATTACTGGAGGGATGTTTCCTGGAATTGGCTATTTGCTTACTGGCAACTCTACCAAACATGTTGAGAAGGGTTTCTTTGGTTTTGAGTGTGTCAAGCAGATGGTATCCAAACTTGATGCACTGGCTAGAGTTTCCTAAACATTCTCTTTTGATTGGGCCACGGGCAAAACTGCTGCATTGCTCAAGGCAACCAAAGAGAGATTGAGGCACAAATATAATTCTTTCATGTTTAATGGCTTTTTCCTTATGGGAATCTCTAAAAATGCAACACTACCTAAGTTCTAAAGAAAACCTAAACCTCAAAGAAAACTCAAGTTCTAGAGTTTCTTTTGCATGTAGAACGAAGGGATGTCTGCTTGCTTACTTCTCTTTTTCTGGTCTTGGGGTCCGCTTCTGCTTGCGTCTGGACTCGGTACGGTTTCACGTGCTTCGCCGCTAGCTACTTTGGTCTGACTGCTGTGGAGACATAAGCATATCTTTTGCCCTAAGTTATTAATTTGAATGGCCTTTCAATCTGTTCTGTTTCTGGGTTTCTGACTAAAACAAAAGGATTTTCTTTCAGTTTCGCTCTTGTGCTGTTTGAAAAATGTTTGATAATTGGTGGAGTTGGCTCTGCAAAAGAGCCATTTAGAAAATTCAACACATACAAGGCTTTATTCAAGCGCATGTATGGTGTTGCGTCTGCCTCTCTTCTTTTTTGTCTCTCTAAAAGGGATTTCAATGTGTGATGTGTCCTTTCAATGATTGCTTGACTTGTTGGAGAGTGTGGGATACCAAAGGTATGATGGACACCCCACCTCTTCAGGAATTTGTTTAGCACTTTCTTTATATATGTTGGTCTGTTATTTGTTTTGATTTCTTGCGGCACGCCTAATGATGCAAATGCTTGTAAGAAATGTCGACAAGCATGTTGTGCTGTCTTACCTGTGTACAATGATGCGAAGACTGCACTTGAAAATGTGTCAACTGAAACATGAACATTTTTGAGTTTCCTAAAGGATGGATATTTTGTGACATCAGTTTGCCATAACTGCAAACTGTGCAATCCTCTTGGATTGACTGCTCCTATGGAAGCAGGAGGCTGTACAAGCTGACAATTTGGGCAAGCACTAATGATTTCTTTTGCCTGATTTTTGGAAATGTGAAAAGTTTCTATTAGTGCTTGAGCATTCTGATGGAAGAATGCATGACTCAATTTTGCCTGTTCAAAAATGTTCAGTAAAGTCCTTGAAATTGGCATGGTCAATTTGTCTGCATGTGCATTACTTTTTACTAAAAATCCTAAAAGAGATGAATGTGCCTTGATGTGAGAAACAAAGTACTTACGTTTTTTGTGTTACAACAATGTTTTCATGCACAGCAAGCATGAATACTGCACCTTGGACAAGCATCTGGTGAGCTTGCGATCTCTGTAAGTTTTGGACAGTTTTTTGAAGTGCCTTTGTTTGCCACACTTGTAGCATTGCTTTTGTTGAAAATTTGCAAATGCATCTTTGATGGCCTTTTCTACTTGATTTCCTAAAACAGTTGCAACGTGCTGTGGTGTCCCTACCTTGTTGCATGCTTCTATAATTTCTGCTATGGAGGGTTGGCTTGGCATCACACTGATGACACATTTGCATTCTGGATTGGCATTCGCAAATGCAAGACGCTGAATCAAATGTGGTTTTACCCCCTCATCAGTGACTTGCCTGTCCACTGCTTGTGTGAGACGACTGACGAATGAGGTGAAAGATTCTGAAGGACTTTGCTTTATGTCTGTGTAACTACTTTCTGTAACTCTTGTTGGTGGAATTTGCACTATTGCTTTTTTGGCTGCATTCTTGATGTCTGTCAACACTTCTCGAGGAAAAAGCCTGGCTTGACGAGCTGGATTGTTAAGTGGTGGATCACCGGCCAATTGTGCAACGGTGAGGCTTGCATTTGCTCTTCTCTGATATTTTTCTTTGAGCTCATTAAGAGCTCTTCTCCATTTTGCTTCTCAGATGATGAACTGCAAGTCAGTGAGGATCATTGAAGCAAGGGATTTGAGGTCAAATGGTGTTAAATCATATATATTAAATGTCTTTTTTTAAAGTTGTTTGAAGTACAGAGACCCCAATCCATTATCACGAACGGCTTTCATCAGATCTTTGATGACTTCGCAATCTAATCGCTTCTATCTTGGGTTTGCATCTTGTGCATCATAAGTCACTGGCATTGCTACACTTCTTGAACTTATCTGAAGCGTCTCTCCTTTCAATGCATGCTTTCTTATTTCAGTCTAGTTTGTTGCAAGAAATTCTCGTGCACTAGGAACCTGTGTCTTGTTCGACACTGGAATTGATTGCTGTGTTTGCAGCTTCACTGCTGCTTCATCTTTTCCAGGATCTACTTGTTTTTGAGGCTTTACTTCATCTTGTTTTGTTTCTTTTTCCTTTTCTTGAAGAACAGGAACTAGGGATTGCTGGGCATCACCCGATTTCTATGCAACACTTTTCCTCGGAAGAAAAATTTGAGAGAAAGAAGACATGGGGTTGTGTTGGAATTTTGAAGCTGCTTCACTGAATTGCTGGAAAAACTGCTTCATAAAGTCCTTAGATAACAAAAATGATGATGCTTGACGTGAAAACTCAAATGCTTTTGCTTTCTGGATAGGAATGACTTGTGAAGCAGTGATGCGGATGATGTCGTTATTAGTGACTGACATGTTTTGATCTTTTTCTGCAGCTTCATCGTCCCTCACCATTGGCAAAGGTTCTCTTTTGTTTGAACTGCTGTTCTGAAGAAGTTGATTTTTTATATGAAACTGGAAAAAAGCGGTGTAACGTGGCTGTCTCGCTGCTGAAAGGTGCTTCACTCGGTGTGCCTGACGCTCGTCGTGCTTGTTGCGGTTTCGCAGTCCCGCCCCTAGGTGACGATGGCACGACGACAGCTGGCGTCTGCTGGCTCGCAGTACTATTTAGATTTGCTATTTCTTTCCCTGCCTTTGACGGAGTATGTCGAGTTCTCAAAAGGCTTTCAATTTTTGGATACACCTGTAAAATCTGAGATAATTTTGGACGCGCGCCCATCTGCAGAAACGCAGCAGCTGTGTTTGAATCACCGCGCACAGGCGATTCAGCGACCGGCGAGCCGCTGGTGGGCGGAGTCGAGCTCCATGACGTTTGCTGCGTGGGGGTGGCACCCTGGAGAGACTCTCCACTTTGGCCACGCCCCGTCCCTGCTTGTTTCGCTTCTGCTTGTTTTGCCCCTGCCTGTCTCAGCCTGGTGGCGCCTGACGGAGTGTCCCCTCCCTGCTCACGCCTAGGGGCCGCCCCTTCTCTCTCGTTATTAGAATTTGCCCCCCCTAGAGCAGGATCGCGTTTCGGGCCTCGTCCCGCCCCTGCTGCGCCTGCGCCTGCACCCGCCGCTGATGTTTTTGGGGTTTGTAGTACTCTGCTTGGTGTTTCCGGTTTCGGCTTCCCCTCGGCACCCCGCGAAGCGGATGTATTTTGAACTGTGTTGCTTCCCGTAGCTTGCGTCATCGGTGTGCGCTGAGCTGCCGGTACGGGTCCTGCTTCCCCCAATGCCTTAGTCCCGCCGCTCGCGGACTCACGCCGCTTGTCTGCGAACTGTTCTCCCTCGTGATCCGCCCCCACCCAGCCCGACGCGCTTCCCGACCGCGCTCCGCTGCGTTCCGCGCCCCGGCGAGATAGGTTAGGATCACCTCTGCGTGCATGCGCCGCAGTCCCGCCCTCCGCTACCGACTTGGTCGGGACCTGTTGTTCTTCTGGCGCTCCTCCCGCTCCCCCCTCCCCCCGCGCACCCCTCCCCCCGCGCACCCTGTTCCTGCGCGGAAAGGGAAAGGAGCGGTGGGCTGCTGCTGCGTGGTGACTGTGGGGGGGTGAAGGGGCTCCGAGGTGGACTTTGTGTCGGACCTGTCTCCCCTCCGTCTTGGGACAAGTGTAATGCGTCTTCCGGAACTGCTTCAAAATAAAGCATGTCCAGTTCTTCTTGATCACTAGGATGGATTAGAAGTTTCGTCTTTCTTGGGACTAGCCTTTGATTAGCTTTCGGGGTTTTTGATGAACTTTGTGACGAACTCTGGGAGAGCTGAGAGCTCCCCTCTCCTCCATCTCCCGGAGTGAGACAGAGAAAATGAAGCAAGGGTGCCTGGCAAGAGCACACTATATTAACAGAGAACTCTTCTTTAAAAGCACCAGTCTGTCACATATTAGTTTCAAGTCCCCCCAGCAGATCAATCTTCTCTCTGGCCCCAGTGGACCTCTAAATTCCTCCTTTAGGGCTCTGGTCACCATTATGCCCACCTGGTACTGATTATCTACGCATTCTTTGGGCCCCAAAACGGGAAACATGATATAGGAGATGGCCAAAAGGACAAAAGAGCATGCGCAAGGAGACAAGTTGAAAAGTTCAACTCAGAGGATGACTATGTGCTTCATCCCCAAAGACCCCCGACGACCACCGGAGTGATCAATAAGGAGCAGTGCGCAGCCTCAAATAGGCGTGGAACTAATTTTAATACAAAGCGGGGACAGGCGGGGTTAGGGAATAAATATGTATTAGGCGTATAATATAACCCTAGTTTGTAGAGATAAAAAGGGAGAAACAAAGCTCCCAGGTGTGCATGTCTTTGAGGAGTTATTCCCATGCACCTCAGCGCTGAATAAATTCATACCTACTCTCATAACCACTCTGTGAGTTATAGAGTCTTCTCTCCGCACATCAGGAGGAGGTATTAAACCTGGGGAAAGCAGCTGTCTGTCTCCTCCCTCTGACTGGCCGACAGATAAAGCGCTACTTTCCTCCCCCCTGCTGCTTGGCAGCTGCCCAGTCCTGGGACTTGCACTGGTATTCTCTGATATAGCTTCTAACATAATTTTACCTGCGGACAACAGCTTAGCAGCTATCTTGTCCTTCTTTGTGGCTCCATCATACAACTCCCTATTTGCTTTCTGCTAAAACCCTGGCTTAAATAGGACACGGGTTTCACAGTGAGGGTAATTACAACAGACCTAGAGCATCAAAGCCTGAAGCTATTTCTCCTTGAGAGCTACACTGTGTGTTGAAATCACCCCCCTTAGGGCTGCTAAAATAGAAATCTGTTCTTGTGAAGTAGTTCCCCCCATGATCTAGATCCAACTGTTCTTACCAAAGCACAAAGGCTGTGTGCAGCTGTTGTTGAATTCGCCTCAAAGGTGTCCTGATCACTGTCCAGCAGGTCTCAGGGTGACGGATTTCAGGGCCCTTGGAGATCTGTCGGTCTGGGACGAATTTGAGATGAGCTGCTCTGGCTAGAAATGTTCTTCTTCTCCGGAGCTGACCGTCTGGCTTTTGATCTTCTGAGAGCTTGCAATGTTCACTGCAGAGGGTTCACTGTGACCTTTTCGGTGCCCCTTTCCAGGGCCCACCCAGGGATGCCAGTTCTCGGTTTTTAGTTCCGAGATTTAGGTGGTTTTAGAGTCTTTTTGCCCTCTGCAAAGCTTTGAGCTAAACACAAGAAAGAGACGGAGTCTTCAGGTTCTGATTTTTCAAGGTTGCATGCTTTGTTTATTGTTTCTTATCTTACAAATTTTTTAGTGCCTAACAAAGGTTTGTGCAGCTGCTCAGGCATTTGATGACTTCTCTTTGCACTAGGCTGTCGCTATCTTTTATACTAATTGCTACGTGTTCTTTATTTATCATTATTTGCTAATACTTATCACTTATACTAAAAAGGTCGTCTCTACTTTGACCTAATCTCCTGAAACTACTTTGTGCCACTGTCACTGCAGAAAATGGAGTGAGGGAAGAAGAAAGAAGAAGCAGGAGACAACGCACCAAATCCTCCATCTTGCTCTCATTCACTTCTATACTAAAAACTCAAACCTACTGTTTTCTCACCCTGTGATAAGCTAAACTACGATCTTTCACACTCTTGTGGCTTGCAATTTTTTCCGCAGTGCAGGAAGCCTTTCCCATGGACTGAGATTAAAGCCAATGTCCCTCTGGGCTCTGGGCCAGGGTCCCAGACCCCCTTGTCTAGGTCTCTGACCCTCCAGGGCAGCCAAAGGAATGCCCTGGACTCTAAAAGTCTGTAATTGTTTATTGATTTAACAATTTGCATTATTCTGTCTCCTAATTGTCTTTTTATTAAACTTATACATTTTACCAAAGAAAGTGAACCTAGTTTTTTACAGTTATTAAAAAATAAAAAGGTTAAATATTTGGGACATGTTTTGACTGGAGGGTTACGGTGTATTGATCCAGAAACAATACAAGGAATTTTACAAGTACCATTATCCCAGGCAAAGAAGGAGCTAAGGCAATTTTTAGGATTGGTGGAGTACTGCAGAGCATGGATTAGGGATTTTTCTGTTTTAGCCAGATCTTTATATGACTTTTTAACCCAAAAGAGTCCTAATGTGGTATGGACATCAGAAAGAGAGCAAAGCTTTAGAAAATTAAAAGACAAATTAGTTAATGCCCCAGTCTTAGCTCTTCCAGACTCAGAAAAGGAATTTGAGTTATATGTGGATGTTGAACAGGGCCATACTAAAGGAATTTTGGTACAAAGGTGTCCAGCGGCAATATTGTATCAACCGAGACTCCCCGATTCCCATCCATAAGCTGATTTATCAACTGGAGAGCCAAGGAGTAATCAGCAGGACTAACAGTAAATTATTGTGGCCTGGATGAAGTCACGCCACCTCTGAGTGTTGCTGTGCAGAACATGTTGGAACTTCAATACGAACTGGAGTCAAAGGAAGCCAAGTGGTGATGACACAAGTGATATTGCTAATAAGTTTTTCTCAATCCTTTAGGCTGCAAAGTGCAGGCCACAATGCACTTTCACCTGGAGGGGTGTCCAGTACACCTGGAATCGACTGCTCCAGGGGTAGAAACACAGCCCTGCCATCTGCCATGGAATGACCCAGACTACAGTGGAACAGGGTGAAGCTCCATAACACCTGAAATACATTGGTATGATTGGGTAGAGCAATACAGCAGAAGTTTTTGAGAAATGGAATTGTCCAAATCCTTCTGAAAGATGGTTTTGCCATAAAACAAAGGAAGTGCAAGGGACCTGCACAGGTATCCTGGGTAACACAAAATGTTATTGTATTCCATATCTATTTGTGCCCAAAAATTGTTACTGTCTCTTTAAGACCCAACAGTGTGGCCAGCAATGGAACCCCCAGGGCTGGGAGTTGCCAGGGTCTTTTTGAAAGTCAAGGGTCTCTCAGGCAGACCCGCTCTTGTCTTGTGGCATTTGCTCAAGGCAGAGACTTTGCCTTGTGGGTTTTTTTTGCTGTTTCTCTCTTGACTTTTGCCTTTCCGTGTCTCTCTCCAGTAGAGTTGAGGCAGTATAGGCTCCCCTTCATGGTTTTGGTTTGGTCTGTTTTTTTGTTTTTCTCTGGCCTCCAGAGGGGATTGTTTTGGGTGGGTTTCTGGGCACGCAAGAGTAGCAACTTGAGAAACTGTTTCAGCGTGCATTTTGCAACACCAGTTGGCAGCACAGGGGCCGGAGCTGGTGGGTGTTGCTGTGTATTATTTGGTTTCATATTGTATTTCATTTTTATATTGGGTTTTATAATAGTTTGTTCCATACCCCCCTGTTCCCCTGGAAAATGTACTATCCTGAAGTTTGTCCCTGCCCATCTCCCACATTGTTCCCTTCCTGGAATGTAATCCAACCCTGTTCCTCTCCCACCTTATCCCTGATTGGGTAGTGGCTTGTCCCTGCCTTTAGTTCCTTCCCTGGATATAAGCCGAAGTGACATGTGGTCCAGTCTCTTGGCTTGGGAGTGGGATGGAGCTCCTGACCCAGGCGGGGGCAGGACCACAGAAAAAAGATTGAATAAAGCCCTGGTTTCTCTCCGGATCAAGTGCAGACCTCCTTCCTCTACTATCGACAGGGACTCGCTCTCTCTCCTAAGGAAAAGGTTCTCGGCCACTCCTGGGTCTTGGGACCCCGAGGAAAATCCTTCTAACTGCGGTTTGTCTCTTGAGCTAGCCGGGGCGAGAACAGAGCTGGAGAGCTCCGTGACAGAGGCAAGCCACAGGTGGGGGCAAGGGGATGCTTTTCTCGGTGGTTGGGGAGACTTTTTCTTTCCCCCCCGTGGAGAGTTTATCAGAAGAATGGCTGCGCAGCAAAGGACATGACACTATGAGATGAATTAAAATCTGAGAGATACGTGAATAAAGGCAGGGTCAGTATGCCCTTGCAGCTGTTGTTTTCCAAATTGCCTGGTATGCAGAAAGATAGAGAAGCATAGATAATGTGCTAACTACAAGGCTAATTAGAAAGAGGTAGTTGTGTAGTTGTAACAATATTAGACAACCCAATCATGAGCTCGGCTTTTGCAATATGTATGAGCTAATTAATGCATGTATAAAAAACCTGTAATCAATTTCAATAAACTGAGATTTGCTGATCATGATATCATGAGGCTTTTCTCCCGCGACTCCTTTCCAACACCCCCCAACACACCAACAGCTCAGAAACAGCATCACTGACACCAGTGGAGTTCAGCAGGTGGCAGAAAGAAGCAGCAAGACAACAACACTGGAACATGATGAACCAGAGAATGACACCGCCTCTTTGCACGCCGGTAATAGCATGTGAGCCAGTGGAAAAGATAGAAAAGGGGGTTCCTTTACAAACCTACAGGGGCAGCCAGTCCCAGTGCTCCTTTGAATGGCGAAATGGGCTGCAGCAGGAACCTTGGAAGCAGCAAGCTGGAACGGCAGAGGTGGACACAGCTGGGGGTGGCAAACAAAATGCAGCAGAAACTCTGGGGCCATGCCAGAAGCTGTTGGGTGCCCGGAGGTAGGGTTAAAATGTAGCAGGAAGCCCTGGAGCAGCAGCAGAAGACAGCGGGGCTCGGCAGCTGCAGCTGGGCTTCTGCAAGCAGCTGCTGCACTCAGCTGGGAGACACACCCTCCAGGAAAAGGGAGGGGGTTTGGAGACCCAGGTTTTCCCCTGAGGCACCCGAGTAGATGGTGAGGGTCCTTTCTGGTGTGATCAGGTGTTAATAAGGTCCCAGTTCAACAGCCACTCTTACAAGCAAAGGGTCACTCACAGTAAGGAAGATGCAGTGAAGGGCTGGACTCCATGGTGGCAGTGAATTTTCCCCACCAAAGCAGCAACTCAACCGTTCCCCTCCCATCTGATAGTGAGAGAACGGGTGAGGAGCTGGGCTCAGGTCCTCACCCCTCAGCCAAAATCTCACAGTATCTCTGCCCTTCCCAAGAGAAACCCACCCCCAGCGAATAGAGTAGCCAGCTGTACCCTTCCCCTCCTCCTTGGCCACTTCTTTTGTCTCTTAAATACCAGTCACTATCATCTCCTAGGCAACAAATGGGACAAAATTTCCTGAAAGAAAGAAAGAAAGAAAGAAAAAAAAAAAAAGAAGAAAGATCCTAACCTGCAACACAGTGAGTCTTTGTTTCTTTGGTCATTCCTGGTGAATAAATACCTATATGTCCCCAACTTCTGGTCAGAGTTGTTATTAGGAATGTTCATCCCACAGACTATGGCTGTGGAGTCTTAAACCCCTTGTTTCAGCCCTTTGTTTCACCTCTATAACAAGTTGTAGAAACTGCTGAAGGACAACACAAATTGAGTCAGTTTGCAGAGGTGAAAGCCATCCAGCTGTCTTTAGACATTGCTGAATGAGAGAAATGGCCAATACTTTGTACTGATTCGTGGATGGCGGCAAATGCCCTTTGAGGGTGGTTGCAGCAATGGAAGCAGAGTAATTGGCAGTATAGGGGTAAACCTATCTGGGCTGTTGAATTGCTGCAAGATATTGCTGCCCAGGTGGAGAACCTGGTTGTGCAGGTACATAACTGTCACGGTTTAATGCTGGCCAAATGCCAGGCACCCACGAAAGCCGCTCGCGCACCCTTCGCTGCCACAGCTGGGCAGAGGAGAGAAAAAAATTAACGAAGGGTTCATGAGGTGAGATAAGGATGGGGAAAAAACACCCCAGAGCTTGAGCTACAGTCCTCTCAGGTAATAAAAGAAGTGCAGAAATAATAGAACGAGGTTCCCAAAGATCTGCATGTTATAAATGCGATTCACCAAATTCAGTTTATCAAAAATTTGGAATTTTATTAAGAGACAAAAATTACAGTCTCGGTTAGCCACAATCAAAAGGACAGCGTCGAGCCCGGGGTCGCCGCTGGGTGAACTAGGATAGCAGACTCTGTCAGCCTGTTACCCTCCCAAAAGTTCACATTTTCGGTCTGCAGCAGTCTCTTTTTATACACTGGATCGCGGAGAGAGGTCCGGGAATGTGACGGTCTCCCCCTCAGGGCATAGGCAGGTGCTGGAATCGGGGTTTGAATAGACCGGTAGAGGAAGATAATGCTGCTGATGTTCGGGTCTGGGTGTGTTATGAAGATGTAAATTTCATCGGAGGCTCGTGGAGATGTCTATCTGAAGCAATCATTTCGGTCTCCGGACTTCTATCTCCGGTTTCCGTTGTTCTTTTGTATCTTTTCAGAGATTCCCGGCAGCCGTTGTCTCCTCTCCCTCCTTTCTGGTAAATCTAATCATCTCTTTCTCAGTGCCTCCAGGGTGTTTCCCCAGGCCGGGGGAATCTCCTTAGGTGCAGTGGTTTGTTTTGTCCCGCATGAGAAACTTAAATGTATAACAGAGCAAAACCACACAAAACTTATACTAAAACACATATTTATACAAAATATATTTCCTTTGACAGAGGATACTATGAATTCCCTTTTTAATATACATAATAAGTGAGGTAACACGAATTAACTTTAGGACATATATCACATGCATGATCCCCATCACCACAAATTAAAACCACATTCTTTGGTATCTGTAAAAGCACACCAAAGGCACGTGAGATGTTACATGAGGTACAATTGCACCCTTTTAGGAGAATTAAGCTAAATGACTCTTGCTTTAAAGTCCAAATAATTGAACTCAGGGAAAATTACATCATCTGGAGATGTTGATCTTTGACATCACTGGATGTCTCCTTGGAATCCTAAAACTGAAGAAAATTAGTGAAAACACAATACCATGATGTCGACAAAGGGTTTTTGTTGTCAAATCGTCTATAATTTCCAGATACGTGATTGTCTCTTAGCAGTCACTCTTGTCCTAGGTTGCAATGTAAAATGTGCCCAAAGTATGTATTCTATCACCATCTACGTGAGCTGTTGAAACTAGGTTAGGCAGTGTTTCCCTTGCCCCCTCCCTCCAGACTATCTTCTGTTAATGGGCCATCAACGCCCTGCTGCATGATTCATAGATAACTCCCTCCAGGAGCTATCTCTGTATAATAGGCAATCAAGGACCCATTGCAAGACTCATAAAATTATATCAGCCCATTGTGAGATGCTCTGCCCAGGGGGAAGAGCCAAGCATTCCCACCTGGATATAATCTGGGATTTGGGACAGCACAGGCAGCCTTACCCACTGGGTTTCCAGAGGACAAGAGCTACCAGACCTTTCTATGGAATCACTGCTTCAACAAGACCACTTCATCTGGACTGCTACCACCACGGTTTCAGATTGTATTCTGACTTTGCCAGTGATCTTTTGTACTATTGCATGTGTTTTATTTTATTTTATTTTACCTTTATTTTCTCTCCTATTAAATTGTTTTTTCTGTCTTGGAGTCTCTCGCTGGTTTTGCCTTCAAGCCAGCACACTCTTCTGTTGTTGTTCTGGCCACAAAGGATATACAACGATTTTCCTTTTCACTGGCCTCATTCCTCGGAGGTGATCAGTGTCTGATCAAACTTTGAACAGGTGACTGCTTTGAACCTGCTGATGATAAAACACAGGTATATCTTACAACAGAAGGGGGGAGCTGGAGACACACCCGCTGAAAGGTTATGCAAGGCCCTGTATGTTTTTAATTTCTTGAACTGTTCAATGACAAACTTGAATCCCCTTATGGCTAGGCATTTTGCATCATTCACATCACTTTCCTGCACGGAAAAATCACCAGTATGTAGCAGGATTTTTGGAGATAGACACAGAGAGGCCTTACAGTGCTGGGAAAGTTCTGTTGTTTTAGCACTGTCAAGGACGTTGAGCCTGAGAACCAAGACACTGAGCCTGAGAACCAGCTTTTTCCCTCAACAAAATTGAAAACAAGTAACTGCAAAGGAATGCTTATGCAGATAACACTAGCCAATAGCGAGTAGTAAAATGCCGTGTGAACAGCTTGTGCACTAGAATGATATATGTATAAAAGAACCCTGTGTACCCTCAATAAATTGAGCATTCACCACTACTTCTGTGAAGAAGGTATTTTACTCTGGCTGTTCCCCGTGTTTTTTTCAAAATCACCTTTAATTGGTGCCGAACATCGGACCTTGGGGTGACTACCCGGAGGAGAAAAACCCTGAGTGGTTGGACGCTGAACTCGCAGACAGATGCAGCTGCATTGAGGTGAGACCCTCCAGAAAATAGCGGTCAGACACTGATCTGCCAAGAGATGCATCAGCACTGAGGCAGAAGCTTGCCATCCTTGCAAATAGAGTGCGAGGCTGAGCTGGTAAGGGGAGCAGGGGGCATTATTCTTGAAAAAAGGTGGAAGGCTCGGAGTACTCCCTTCCCTGCCCCATTGACGACGGCAAGCATGTAGTGCGAATTTGCTGCCGCATTGAAGTTATTTATTATTATACTCTCTGAGAGGGGAAATAGAGTAGCAGAAAAAGTACTGCAAAAGCTGATTAACTGGGCGCGGGGAAATGGACGTTTAACAACCCCCCGGCACTGCGAAGTTGGGGAGGCGCCGCGGGGCACCTGCCGTGCCTTCTGGCCGCCTCCGGCGCCCCGGCACTGTCGCTGGCCGACGCCCGGCTCGCCGCTCCCAGCCCGTGGACTGTCCCCGTCGCCCGAGTGCCGCCGCTCCCGCCACCCCGCAGCAACAGGCAGGACAAGGAGGAAGCGGCTACTGGGGGTCCGCACCACCCTGCCGCCGCCGCCACCGCTCCCAGCGCCGCCGCTCCCACAACGCATGCGCCGACTGCCCTCCCCTTTTTCTCGGCTGTGCCCGAAGAGACACCGGTCGACCAAGAGAGGGGAACCGGTGACCCCTGCTGTCAACCACCTTCCCCCAACAATGTTCCACTGCCGGACGAATTAAAGGAGGACCCCGATGATGGAGCAGAACCCCCGGCAGAACCCACAATTGGTTTAAAAGAACTGACTGATCAAATTCAGGCAGTGATACAATGCCTGGATGAGCAAGCGCATGCAACAACTAAGCTGCTGCTGGAAAAAGCCCAAGAACTATCTACAATAAATGCTAAAAATCAGGAGGAGCCAACATCTTTCAGCTCCCAGTTAACTCGAATGCAATGATTGCTAGAACAAACTGCACAAAGCAATCCCCTTGCAACGCTTTCGCCTGCCCCCCCCCCCCCCCCCGTGACTCAATGGTCCAAAATTATACATGATGCTATACTAGGACAGTGGGAACCCGCAGGACACATGGCATGTCCTGTAGCATGTCCTGTCGTGTTCAGAGGTGGCAATCCTGTGTGTGAGCAGCATGAATGGAAAATCTTGCAACAGGCAAAAAATACAGTAAAAGAGCACAGCTTGAAATCTGAAACTGCTCGAGCAATGTTAGATTGGATTCATACTGCAGATATCAATTCTCCAGCCTGGATTGCCCCCAATTTGATCACCATCATCAAACTGTTAATAATATATTTACAACTCCGTTATTAGTATGTTACTGCTCAGCAGCTTCAGAGCAGGCACCTTCCTGGACATTCATTGCTTGTGCCTGTGGCATTCCAGTCCCTGGATACTACAGATGGAAAACAAGCAAGAAGGACAAATAGCAGCACTCCGTTAAGAGAGCTTTTTGATCATGGCTGTGATTCATTGTCCACAGTCTTTGTGGTTTTGGGAACTTGTATTGCTGTGCAGCTGGACACCAACCCTGACTGGATGTTCTTCTGCTGTTTTGCTGTGATATTCATGTTTTACTGCTCACACTGACAGATGTACATCTCAAGAACGCTGTGCTTCGGCATGATTGATGTGACTGAAATACAAATCTTCATAATAATCATGCATTTACCAGCAGTGATTGAAAGACCATCTTTTTAGCAATCTCTGATTCCAAGACCGAACAGTCAGGTGAAAATACTCCCTGTTCTTTGTACTGTAGCAGGAACCATATTCTCCTGTTCAAACTACTTTGGTGTGATCTTTACAGGTGCAGTTGGCAAAAATGGATCCACTTTAGCAGGAACAAGTGTCCTCTCACCTTTTCTTCATATTAGCTCCATGATTGCCTTGGCTGCAATGATCTACAAGAAATCTGCTGTGCAGCTCTTTGAGAGGCATCTCTGCCTCTACATCCTGACTTTTGGCTTTGTGGCTGCCAAGATCACAAATCAACTGGTGGTTGCCCACATAACCAAAAGTGAGATGTATCTATATGACACAGCATTCATAGGCCCAGCATTGCTGTGCCTTGACCAGTGTTTTAACAGCTTTATTGATAAGTATATTGTCCTCTGGATTGCCCTGATCCTGTCCCTGTTTGTCCTGCTCCGATACTGTGTCAGCATGTGCAACCAGAATTGCTGCCCACCTGCACATCCACCTGTTCTGCATCAAGGGCTGCCCCATGCACTCAAACTATCACTAGGGATGGGAGCTGCCACAGGAGAATGGAAAAAGAGTTAGGTTTCTACAGGAATGGATGAAGACTTGTAAGAGACAAATGCTAAAAGCAGATGAGAACAAAGTAATTTATAATAATCAATGTTGTATAACTTTTCTTCTTTGTTATCAGTAATACTCCTTAACTAGTCTCCTGCCTGAGAGAGTGAATTCTGAGTTCACCCTAGTCAACTCTCCATGTAGTCAACTCTGTTGATTCCAAGCCTGGAAAAGCATGCAGGAAACAAATGCTCTGTCTTTGTAATTACCTTGATTATGAATTACTCTCTATATGGTGAATGGATCCCCGCCAACTGGAGTTCCTAACGTAGTATAATTACAGCTGCAATCTGACTTGCTTTTAATTTTAATATTTCATCATATCTTAGTGAAATACTTGTTTATTGTCCACTTGTAATTTATTTACTAATGACTTGAGTTGGTAAAAACCCAGAGATATCTTATTAAATTGTGTGGTTGCAGCAGCTGCCATGTAAGAGCCAAGCTGGGGTGGTTTTTACTCGTGCATTGCTGACAAAGCAGTTTCATGCTGAGCAGGGTCACAGTAAGCCTTCTGCATGCAGTGAACACCACAAGCCCTCTGAAGATAAAAAGCCAGATGGTCAGCTCCAGAGAGGATAAGAGGAACACTTCTGGTCAGAGCAGCTAATCTCAAATTTGTCCCAGACTGACACATCTCCAAGGGCCCTGGAATCTGTCACACTGGAACCTGCTGGTCAGCGATCAGGACACCTCTGAGGCGAATTTGACAACAGCTGCACCCAAGCCTTTGAGTTTTGCATCTGGGCCACAATGGATGCTGAGTAAATGGACTCGGCCAGCAAGGAAGGAAAAGAAGGAAGAAGAGCACGGATCATCAAGTCCTTGCTGAGACAGTTGGTGGTGGAGGCCACTGGTGAACAACGCCCTCCTGACCCAGACTGGGTTGTAGCATGCATTTTTGATCGCCAAGGCCCCTTGGGATCGTTGGAACTTTCCCAGGACTTGCATGAGTGGCAAGAAAAAGAGTGTCCTCAGTGTCAAGAAGTAATAGTTATAGAATTGAGCTGCGGAGCTTGTGGTGCACGATTTGAGAGAGAGACACCAAAGCTTTGTCTTAAGGGTGGTTTGGGTGACCACTGCTATAGTGGTACCCTTGGTGCCTTTTATCAAGCAGCACAGGTAGTGTTGAGAATACCTAACCCTGTTCCTGACGATTTTGGTGGAGTAGTGGTTTGGGGATTTGCGCAGACAGTGTAGGCCATTAAGAGAGGGGTGTGGCAGGTCTGCATGGTAAGACATGCTCGTGTGTTGCGTGTCTTTTGCTCATGGTGTCAACAAGTGTTGCAGGATCTTCTCAGTTAGCTCATCAATTTTCTAAGAGAACTAATGTATGGGTGACATTTGCCAAAATGACTGGACAGGATTCTATTTGCCTTAGCCTGGGCAATCCTCAAGACCCATTCAGAACGTGTTTAATAGGAACACCCCTTTGGAGCCCTCACAAATTTAAAGGTTATGTGAAAAATGAGACATTGCCGAATTTTACTGTGGCAAACGCCATGGTGTGGACATCAGGTTTCACAGTCACCCAGGCTGATGAAGGCTGGCAGTGTAAAATTATAGAGCAACTTAATGATATGCTTACTTCACCACCTGAAGAATTAGACCTCCTTGAATGTATGAATGCCAGCTCTATAAATAGAAGTGAGGGAGGCTGGGTGTCCTTTGAGCCCCCCACAGAACAGAGTCTAAATAAACATAGCCAGAAATGGGCTGCAATAAATTCAACTTGACTATCTAGTAGCAGTGTACACCAACAACTCTATTCCAAATGTAATTTGACTGGCAAACCAGCGAGATGCCTTCCACCAGGAACATTTTTAATATGTGGGGACCACACTTAGAATGGAGTCCCAGCCAGCCCACATAAGGCCCATGCTATTTAGGGAAGCTTGCCCTGTTTCACCCTAACATAACTGCATTGATGACTTTGGCAAAAGTCACTCAGAGAAAACGTGCCATACATGAGTTGGACTGTACAGACATAAAAGATCCTAAATTCTGGTCCCAAGCTAGGACAGTGTTAACATCCATGTTTATACCAGGAGCAACAGCTGCTAGAGCAATGACCACATTGAAGCAGATGGCATGCTGGACCAAATCAGAATTAAATTTAACTAGTCAAATTTAGATGAGCTATCAGCGGATGTTACCAGTGTTAATCATGCTGTTTTACAAAACCATTCTGCAATTGATTTTTGCTTTTAGTGCATAACCATAGGTGTGAAGAGTTTGAAGGAATGTGTTGCATGAACCTGTCAGACCATTCTGGATCAATTCACAAAAAAATTGCAATTAATGAAGAACAAATTACATGATTTAAAAGGAAGTGATGATGCATTTAAAGATTAGTTAAGTAGCCTTAAGGTTACAAGATAGCTGAAGTTTGTTATTAAACAAGTGTTTATTATATTATTACTTATATTATTAGGATTATTAGTACTAAGTTGTGTAATGTCATGTATTAAGATTATGTTGTGTAAGACAATATCTAATGCTTAGCTTGTGCAAAAGAAAAAGGGGGAATTGTAGCAGGATGTTTGGAGACAGACACAGAGAGGCCTTACAGTGCTGGGAAAGTTCTGTTGTTTTAGCACTGTCAAGGATGTTGAGCCTGAGAACCAAGACACTGAGCCTGAGAACCAGCTTTTTCCCTCAACAAAATTGAAAACAAGTAACTGCAAAAGAATGCTTATGCAGATAACACTAGCCAATAGCGAGTAGTAAAATGCCGTGTGAACAGCTTGTGCACAAGAATGATATATGTATAAAAGAACCCTGTGTACCCTCAATAAATTGAGCATTCACCACTACTTCTGTGAAGAAGGTATTTGACTCTAGCTGTTCCCCGTGGTTATTTTTTCAAAATCACCTTTACCAGTACTAATCCGTGACCCAGAATCTAGTAAAATCCTTGGCCCTTACCCTTTGATCACTTGGGGGAGAGGTTTTGCTTGTATTTCCTCAGAAAAAGGACCTCGCTGGATTCCTGCAAAGAATGTAAAGCCACTCTGAGAAACCCTACCAGCAGCTGACTCCACCGAGTCCAGGAGAGAGAAAGAGGAGGCAGAAGAAGAGGAACCTCACCCAGACTGCAGCCTATGATGTGTTTTGTCCTACCTACAAAGGAAACTGTGAACTTCCGGTTTTACGTCAGTTTAAAGGGTGTGAAAATTAGTGATATCGCAGAGCCCTTTTGGCAAAAGCATAATATAAATCCAGTATAAAGCCATTGAAATTTTAATTATAGCAGACCACAAGAAGAAGATAGTCCTCACTTCCCTATCTTAAGGAGGGAAGTTTTGAGGAAATCCAAAAATAGCCATACTTGCAAAGTAGAGTGCAAGCAAAGCAACTGAGTGCCTTATATTTAGCTAGTCCTTGAACAATCTTAAGAAAGGACCAAAAGGGGATAAGCTAAAAGGAGTTACTTTTTTCTCACCGCAATATAGTTCAAAACAAACAAACAAACATGGGATTAAATCAGATGCTATGCTTATTAGCATTGCTTGCCTTGTGTAGCACAGCCTAGCCTGTTAATCAACCCAAAAGAAATGTTTGGATAACTCTGGCTAATGCAACCAAACAAGATGCTTTATGCTTAGCTACCGCATCCCCAGAAAATCCATTTTCAACCTGTCTAATCGGTTTGCCATTGGATAGCTGGCCAATACCAGAAACTACCAAAAGTATTGTACAGAGCTCAAATCCCATTGATACATGGGATCAGTGGACTCCTTACCTTCTTATAACACCCTTAGAGCCACGAGAATTAGAACTCCTGGGTTCTATAAAAATAGATTTTTGTGTTAATTTTAATTACACAGGTAAAAATCAGTCTAAAGCTTGGGATGTTTCTCCCTATCACCCTGTGTATAAGAATCAGACCTTTTAGTGTGATTACACTTCTGGCAACCCTTCTAAATCCAGTAATGCCCCCCTGTGGCTGCCACTGGGAATGTTTCTGGTTTGTGGAGATCGGGCCTGGGCAGCCATCCCTTCACACATAAAGGGAGACCCTGTAGTCTGGGACAGCTGACTGTGCTGACACCTAATGTATCCATGATTTTACAGCACAAATATCCCCACAGAACAAGGTGCAGTTTGCATACATTTGATGAATACTGTGATGATGAATTGTCTTTGTGGTCTGTGACCCAGATGAATTGGGCCTCTTTGCTTTTGCCAAGACTGGCTGCAAAGAAGGCCTTAAGTCAACTGAATAAGGTAGCTTGCTGGTTGGCAAAACAGACAAATGCCACCAGCTCCGCTTTATCAAATTTATTAATAGATGTTACCCTGGTTTTTCTGAGTTTCTTTATTAGCCTTTTGATTTTCATAAATGGAGTCAGATCTTTAGTTACTGTAGAATATTAGAGCAGTTTTCTACCTTTCCCACAGAAGTAATATAAACAAATCCTTTGTTTTTCATTCTTTGTCCTTTGTTTGCATATTTCTAACCTGAAAACAATTGTAACTGACAATTGGTCTGGCCACTGAGGCTGAGGGGTGGAAACCCCAAAAAGCCAATCTTCTGCTAGACCCAAAAATGTATAAAAAATAAAAGAATAAACAAAGGGCTCTCTTCTCTCCGCCCTTTCAGCTGGAAGCTGGATCGGAGGAACCTCTGCAGAAATCTCTTGTCTGCGTGTGATTTCTTTGTGTTTCTCGGTGACAAATAGATGTTGACAGTGTAAGGCATGCTACTTTGCAAAACCAGGCCACCATTGATTTTCTCCTGCTGGCCCAAGGCCATGGATGTGAAGATTTCAATAGAATGTGTTGTATGAATCTTTCTGATCACTTAGAATCTATCCATAAAAGCATACAGCAGCTAAAGGATAGTGTGTTCAAACTAAACGTAGACTCTGGCTCTTGGCTAGATAACCTGTTTAGTGGCTGGGGTTTGACATCTTAGCTAAAGGATTTTTTTAGGATAGGAATGCATGTGATGATTTTAATAATAATTATGTTAGTTATGATACCTTGCTTGCTTCAATGTGTGCAGAGATTGATTAATAAAGCCATTGAAGGAGCGTTTTGGGTTAATATAGAAGGGGGAGATGTGGGAATACACAAGACAGAGAGTAAGACAGACTTAATTAGCATGGCTGGTTTGATAACCAAGATGCCATGGCAGGAACAAACAGAGCCTTGAAGATTACAGGAGATGGGATAAAACCTGCTAATGGGAAGAGATTCAATCAACCCTCTGCAAGCAAAACATGTTGTGAATGTATGAGTTGCATGTATGATCTGTTAACCTAATTATTGTAGTGGAAAATTATTAACCTTCCTGAAATGGTATATAAGCTTGAGAAAAACCTGAGTAAAATCAAATTCTGATCACCGAACCAGTCTTCCCATCTCTCCATCAATCATCAATATATCTTCTCCTTAAATTAATAAATCAATTAGGCTTTACTGTTGTTACTCAATTGAAATTCGGATTTGATAATTCTTTTTTGAGGTTTCTAATATAAATGCTGTTTCGTTCAAATACATCTGTTGTCTAAAGTTCTAATATACATTTTGCATTATTAATACATATAGCTAACAAAACTTTTAGTAAACAGAAATTATTTAGATAATAAACACAAGCAGTAGCAAACATGAAATTAAATAATTATAGAGTACTAAAACTGCACCATCAGCCCAGAAATGGCAAACAGCTGATAAACCTTGTTTCCAGTGAAGACCCAGGCAAGGGTCTGAGGTTCACTCCAAAATTGGGTTCAGCTGTATTATTTATTGTTGTGGTTCTTTAGAGAGAACAGGCGTCCATCGATGGCAAAAATAGTCTGCTTTTTGTCTGGGGGGGATTATGGCTTTATTCCGGTCCTGCCCCTCTTGAGTCTGGAGCTCTGTCCCCATTCCCCGGTCCAACCAAAAGAGACCCGCCCCTCCTCTTCCCAGGGCTTTTATCCAGGGGGCAGGGGCTAGCCACTACCCAATCAGGGACAAGGTGGGAGTGGAACACAGTTGGGTTACATTCCAGTGTGGGAGGATAGGCACGACCGAGCAGGGACAAACCACGTGATACATTTTCCCGGGAACAGAAGAAACATTACAAAACCCAATATAAAAATGAAATGCAATATAAACCAAATTAACACACTACAACATCTCCCTCTTCCTTATTAAATTGAGAAGGAGGAAGGCTCAGTCTGTGGGAGATGCTTAGAGTTCGGACCTTAAGTACTTTTAAAGCTGAAAAATAAAAAATTACCTCTAGTGCAAACAAACTGTCCAGAAAAACACTGTTAAGGGAAAAGGATAATTAGAAGGAAAAGGTTTGGCACTTTCTCCTCCTCCAGGCAGCACTGGCCATTTGTGGGGCCTCTGCAGGTGGCTTTGCAGTTTTAGGGATGAAAGGTTGCACCCACTTGGCTGGCACCCACTTGGGACCTGAGGGAGTAGACACGCAGGCATACCCACGACCACAGGTGATCAGATCATGAGGACCCTCTGTTTCCCTGGTTGCTGGATCCTTTACCATTACCGGTGGCTTTGCTTTCAGCTGCAGTTGGCAGTTCTCTCTGAAATGGCGCACAATTGGTGGGTTAAGATTTTCAAACGTGCAATTTAAAAAGTTCAGAGTGAACAAGGCTTTGGACAACTGGATTTGGGGTGTTTCTAATTTTAAAGACTGATGTTGTTGGTTGAGGACCCTTTTGAGATTTTGGTGGGTCCTTTCCACGATGGCCTGACCTGTTGGGGAGTAGGGGATGCCTGTTTTATGCTCTACTCCCCATTGCTGCAGGAAGCTCCTGAACTCCTTGGATGTGTACGTGGGTCCATTATCAGTTTTTATTGATTTGGGGATGCCCAGGAAGGAGAAAGCCTGTATTAGGTGTGTCATGGCATCACTAGACTTCTCCCCTGAGTGGGCAGAGGCACAGGCAACTCCAGAAAAGGTGTCCACAGATACATGGACACACCTTTGCCTACCAAAGGACATGATGTGGGTCACGTCTGTCTGCCATACCTCACAGCTGTTCAATCCCCTGGGGTTTGCTCCTGCACTCAGGGCTGGGAGTGTGTGTTGCTGGCATGAGGGACACATTGACACAATCGCCCAAGCCTGTTCCTGAGTTAGATGGAACTGGCGAACTAGACCTGGTGCATTCTGGTGAAAAAGCTGATGGCTGATTTTGACTTGTCCAAAGATGTTTGGGAGTGGGGCCATCTCCACAGGCGCAGCAAGAGCATCAGCCCTTCTGTTGCCCTCGGCTATGAATCCTGGTTAATCGGTGTGTGATCTGATGTGCATCACATAAAATTGTTGCTCTCGGTGGGAGATCAGATTTACTAGTTTTGAGAGCAAGCTGAAAAGTGCAGTGTTGCAGACCTCACTCAGTACAGCTTGTTCAGCTCTGGATACTACACCTGCTACATAGGCCAAATCTTGTCGCAGTGTCCGAATCGCGTGTTAATCACGCTGCAATAGCTAGCTCAGTCCACTAGATGTCACTGCAGCAGCGTGGTAAGACGAAGGGGCTAGGGCAGCGAGCCTGCTTTCCTGCCCTGAGGGCTCCAATTCTTCGCCGGCGACGGCACGGAGATGAAGCAGCAACTTTGGCAGCTGAAAGAAAGCTGGACTCTTTGGGCAGGTTTTAAAAATGAGGTTTTATTGGAGAGGAGAGCGGGGAGCTCTGACCCTCTGACCTGCTGCCCAGAAGAGACCCCGGGCCAGGGGTGCACGAGCTTTTTAAAGCGGGGTGGAAACAGGGGTGGCTGACAACCGGTTCAGCCAGTCACAACAACGGGGGGTGTAACTGGGGGTGTAAACTTTACAACAGGGGGCCAACCACAAAAGATGGGAGGGAATTCCAAGGGCACCAGCCTATCACTCGACCCCCTCCCTGGAGTTTTCCAGAAGCCAGGGAAGGTGTCCAAAGTGACAGACAGGTCGACCACGAGGAGTGGGGGACGGGAGTGACAAAGACAGGTGCAGGGGAGGATTGATTGACAGAAAACGTCTGTTTAAGCAACCTAACTCATAAGGGGAAAACCAGTACAGAACACAGGGGTATACAGTGAACTAAATCATTACAAAAGTAACTCAAAAATCTTACAAAAATAACTTAATAACTTAATAAAACAATTCTCACACCACTACAAAATCTGTGACCAAATTGAATGGTTCAGGAAACTTTTCAAAAGCTCTAACAACTGCAGCCATCTCAGCTACCTGAGGTGATCCTTCCACCTCGACAATATCTTTTTCCCAGTGCTGAGTTTGAGGATCTTTCCATGTTATTACTGACTTATGAGAGGCTCTGGATGCATCTGTAAAAACAGTCAAAGCCTTTAAAGGCCTCCTGCTCTGAACACTTTTTAATGATAACTTGAACTGAATTTGTTCTCTAAATAATTTGTGAGCAGGCCGATGAATTGAAATTTGTCCTGTGTAGCTATCCAGAGCAAACTGCAAAGCTTCATTTTCATGAATCAGGTGCTCCAACATTGCTTTTGTGATTTGGCCCTAGTTTATCCCAATTGGCATGTGAATACACTCAAAATCACTTCCTGCCAACTCCCTGATCCAGGTCCTGGCTTTCCGAATCAGTTCTGCTACCAGTTCCTGTGGCCTGGTCATTCTTTTGGACCGGTGGTGACTGAGGAAAATCCACTCTATGATTAAGAGGGGATCCTTACGGTCTTCGTCCTTTTTTGATTTTTCCACTCTTTCCCACTGAACAATCATCCCATGTAAGTGTGGCAATTTGCCTAAAATGATGAATTTAAATGGCAAGTCTGATTTGCACCTGTTGGCCTGTCTGGTGGCCATACAGTCCAGTACCTTTTCTAGGGCTGCTCGTGCCTCTTGGGTAAGGGTCCTAGGAGAACTTAGCTCCTCTCCCCCTTTATAAGACTAAAGAGGGGGTCTAGGTCTTCAGTGGTCAGACCTAGCCAATGTCTTACCCAATTTAAGGACCCACACAACTGCTGAACATCTGCTAAGGTCCTGATGTTATTTTTGACAACTAATTTTTGCGGCACAATGGTCTGCTTACCAGTCTCCAGACCCAGGTACTTCCAAGGTGGCAACCTTTGAATCTTTTCCTCCTGAAGCTCAAACCCTGCAGCAACCAAAGAATCTATTGTCAGGTCAAGCACGTGGGACAGTAAGTCATCATTGGGGGCACACACGAGCACATCATCCATGTAGTGCAGGATGATGGCTTCTCCTACAGCTGCGCGCACTGGGGACAGCAGGGAAGAGAGATACCACTGACAAATAGATGGCGAGTTTTTCATCCCCTGGGGAAGAAATTTCCAGTGGTATCTCTTCCTCTGGGCTTCTTGGTTGAGGGTAGGGACCGAGAAGGTGAAATGTGGGGCATCGTCAGGGTGCAGAGGGATCTGGAAAAAACAATCTTTGATATCAATAATTGCCAAATTCCAATTTTGGGGGAGCATCACTGGGGATGGCATCCCTGGTTGGAGAGAACCCATGTCCTCAATGACATTATTAATTTGACGGAGATTGTGGAGAAGGGGCCACTTGCCTTTGCTTGCCTTTTTGATAACAAAGACTGGGAAATTCCACTGAGACGTGGTTTCCACAATGTGGCCTTTAGCTAGCTGTTCATCCACTAGCTCTTGAAGCGCCTTCAATTTTTCTTTACTGGGCGGCTACTGCTCTACCCAGACTGGTGAATCAGTTTTCCAGTTGAGTTTCTGGGTAGGGCGCTCTTCAGTGGCCACAGGCCGAAAAACCAGGGGGGCATCTGGAATGCCAATCATGACCCCCCCCACTGGGCCATCAGGTCTCTCCCCCACAAAGGCTCTGAATAATCTAAAACAAATGGATGCAGTGTAGCTAATTGTCTGTTTGGCCCCTTAATTTGCACAATACTGTTTGATTGTTTTGCCCATTTCATTCCCCCTACACCTTCTACGTGCCCTGCCGCATTTTTCAGTTCCCAATGTGAGAGCCACATCCTTTCTGGTACAATCGTTATATCTGCGCCTGTGTCCAAAACCCCTTAGAGGTTTACTACTTCCCCACTGTGACGGACCTCACACCCTATTATGAGTTTGTCCCTCCCAATAACGCGTGTGGGGCAAACCTCAAGGTGTTTGTTCCTTGTGATGTCTTTTTCAGGGAACGGGTCAGGTGCTGGAATTGCCTGAGCTGTTATCTGCCCCTTAGGCAGAAACAAAGGTGGACGGACACAGCGTAGCCAGAGAACTAGTTGTTTAGGGTTCAATGAGACGAGACCAGGAAGGATCTCGATCTCTCTCGGTGTGTACTTGGTGTCCCCAGGGATGACATACTTGCTGCCAACATGTTGCCAGGAGCCTGGCACCTGTAGATCCAATGAACCTAAATGCCAGTCTGTGTCACTTAGGTGCAAGGACTCTTTCAGTTGCAACCTAAAAGGCTTTTGGAGACATTCTGTGGTTAGACAGGGTCTGCTCACATCATGATCTGAAAGGGTCATATCTGGTGACTTCTGCTGAAAGGCAGAATTGGTTATAGCAGGATTAGTTAATTTAACATTTGCATTTTCTAGTTTTTCATCCCGCCTCCTTGGACTTGCCCTATTTAGGTCAGCACGCTGGGCAAGCCGGCGCTCACTTTTTAGTCTTTTGAAAAATCCCCTTTAGACCCTGCCCTGCGGTGACTGTGTATCCCCAATCGTCTGTTGGGTGCAGGGGGGAGGGCAAGTGCGGTTTGTTTTTCCCCAGGAAAACTCTGCTCATCGGAGTGACCTTGAAGCGGGGGAGTTGGAACACTGCAAGACGAAAGAAGCTCTGTTGTTTTTTTCCCCAGCAGTCAGTTAGTTTAGTGCTAGCGTAGTTAGACGCTGTAGAATAGCTGAAGCTTTTTGCCCTTTTTTTCTTTTTCTTTTTTTTTCCTTTTTTTTTTCCTTCCTTTTTGCTTTTTTGCCCTCTCCTCGGAACTGCTCCAACCTCTCCGGACTAAGGACCTGGGGAAGCACCGGGGGCCTCCACAGGGGACCCACCCCACCAAGACCAGCCCTGCACATCTCCTTTTCTCCCAACGTCAGCGCAGACGGAGCAGTGGAGCACAGTGACGATCCTCAAGAGGAGACTTTCTTTAAGTTTGTTATCCCTCCATAAGCGGCACGAGGTTCTTGTCATTGGGTATTGTGCTGGGAGTGCTTTGCCTGTTTAATAAACAGGTTTTTTCCACTTCTCTCTGAGGAAGTCTTTTCCTGAACCGGTTGGGGGAGGGGAGGGGGGCCCCTTGGGAGGATTTCTCCCAAAATCTGCCTGAAACTACCACAGACCCTTGAGACCCCCTCGCCCCCATTGTCCCGAAAGTCCAGAAATTGCTTCTTTAAAGGGCATTGAGATGCCCAATATCCAGCCTGATGGCACAGGAGACACGTTGTTCTTCTCTTGGGCGGTGGCCGTGGCACAGGAACAGGGGGCACGACATCTGCTGCAGCAGCTCTTTGCAGTGGTCTGAATGCATCTCTGGAACTGTGGTTAAGGTGAGCTGTCATGAAGGGAACCTTCCTGGCACACACCTGGAGCATGTAATTTAAGGTTGGAGCTGGTTCCATTGGGAGGCTGAGGATGGCTGCCTTGCACTGTTCGTTCGCCTTGGTCAGCACCATTTCCTCCAGGACCTGTTCCTGGGCTCCTTCTTTCTTAACCTGTAACTCGATAGCTTGGGTTAATCACTCCACAAATGTTACAAAAGGTTCTGATGGAAGCTGCTTTATTTTACTGTAAGGTTGGAAGGACCCATCAGGTTGGATTGAAAAGAGTGCTTTTAAAGCAGTCTTTAATGCGTTCTAAAACAGCTAAAGGAATTTCCTGAGCCTGCTTGAGGGCTGAGACCCATTCACCATCACCACATAGATGTTCTAATCGAATTGACAAATTATTATTATCAACAGCCATTTCAGGATTTTGCCAAAGCTCCGGGAGTAAATCTCTTAATCTTTTTTTCCATGTGGAGTCCCAAAGCCTAAACTGTGTGGATGAAAGGAGGGCAGAAAAAAGCTGCCAGAGGTCAAAGGGAACAATAGGATTCCCTGCTAGATTTGCTTTTAAAAGGCTGCGAAAGTATTCACTTTCACGTCCAAAATTGGCCTGAGCTTTGCATAAATCCTGAATCGCTTGTTAGGGGAAGGGGTCCCAATTACTGTGGACAGCGACCCCCCCCTTTTTGACTGTCGATATGTGACAAGGGTGGCAGAAAAGCCGGGATAATTTCCTGCTTCCGGGTTCCCAGCTCCGCTCCCCCTTTCCCCTCCGGGGCATGGGAACTGGGACTGTGGGCTGGGAAACCATGGGAACCAGGGGCAGGGAGGGGCTGGAGGCTTGAGTCACTCGGGGCGGAGTCAGAGAGCGGAGGTTTGAGGGTAGGGGGTGGAGTCAGAGGAGAGGGCAGTGCTGGGGGTGGCACCGAAGGGAAGGAGGGGTCTGGGGAGAGGAAGGGATTGCGAAAGGGATTGTGGGAAGGAGGGAGAGACAAAGAAAAAGGCTCCTCATGGCTCGGGAGAACCTGGCTTCAGCCATTTTGGGTATCAAAGGAGTCCCCTCCATCTTGTGACTCCCCTTCCGTACTAAGACTAGTTTGGGAATCACTAAGATGGGGGTTTTGAGCACTCGAACTGTCTGTAAAAGTAAACCGAACTCGGGGTTTACAAACTGGGGAAGAAGGGAGTTTTGGGGAAAGTTTAGGGGTTTCTCTAGGAATATCTGATTTTGGGGAAGGGATTTTGGGGTCAGGATAGGGAGAAACTGAGGAAACTGGGGAAAATCCACAAAGAACTGGCTTTTTTTTCTTTTCATTTTGTTCTTACAATGCAAATAAAATTTGCAAGCTCCAAAGAGCAAAATTTGCTTTTTCCTTATTAGGGGAGCTTGATTGAGACAATTTTTTTTTGCAATAGCTTCCCAAAATTCTGGGGAGCTTATTTGCTCTAATTATACATGTGAAAACTGAGAAAACAACCACTGAATTAATTTTTTCAGCTGTTTCTTTGAACAATGGGTCCCCCCATCATCTAAGGCACTTAAAATTTTTGGCTCAGATTTTAAGTGTCTGTGTCCCCTTTAACTGTGACTGAGAAACCAAAAGGAAAAAAAAAACCTCACTGGAAAAGAAAAAAAAAAAAAAAGTCCGGAAGGGAAACAGTTACCTTTTCCACTCCCTGGACAGCCGAAATGGAATGTGCTATTAAAGAACCCTGAAGGTTTACTCTGAAAGCAAAAACCTTCCCCCAAAGGAAAAAAACATTTTCCCTGAGGAACAATGCCTCTGAATAAGATTTTCCCTTAGATCCCAAAGTGATAATACTTACCAAAAAATCCAGCATTCAGATGAATCTTTCCCTTCTTTCCCAATCACTATTTTTGCCTGAGACTGACCCTTTTGGTGCAAAAAAGAGCTTCCAGTCTCGGTTCCCAGGGTCAGCTTTCCACAAACATGTGGCCACCTTCTCTGGGAGCAGCCTGCCGTTCGGGGGGCTTCTTTGCTGCACTCCGATGGGTTTTTTAAGTCCAAAGGAGAAAATTACAGCCCTGGCCTGTGGAATCCTGTGTTTCAGAGACTCCACAGCGAATGCCAAGCCTGACGGGTCTGTCTCTCTGCATGGATGGGCTCTGTTTCTGAACTCACATGCCTGCGTGAGATTCCTCAGCCACGTGCTCCACATGTGGTTCTCCCAGCTTTCTGGGAGCCCCTTGTGGCTTTGAGCCTCATGTTTTGGTGCCAGATGTGGTGGTTCTTTAGAGAGACCCAGACCACCGTTGATGGTGTAATAGACTTTGTACATGAAGAAAGTTCCAATAGGAATTTATTAAATTACAGCAGGCAAAGCAAAGGCAAATACAGCGCTGGACGACAGGAGGAGTCTCGTTCCACCAACTGCCATGAATGGCGGGTTTTTCAGTCTCGCTTTTATCCTGCTTCTTTCCTCCGATGATGTATGTGTGACGTGTTGCTAGGAGGGTCTCTTTCTGTCTCTCGGTGGTCGCAGAGATGAAGGCTGTAGCTGTCCTCTTCCTTATATGGTAACTAAGCTGGAATTCCTGAAACTTAAAGCTGATTAAGCAAGTAGAGAGAGAGAAAAGAAATTGGGCAAAGGTATGTTGGCCTATAGGCTTAGATAGTAACATAGTAACTTCCTGTTATCTTGAGTTATTTGATCTCCAGTGAACAAAAGATAGTTAATGTTTATCACAATGGCAAAAAGAAAGAGTCTGCTCTTTCTGGGGGAGAATCAAGGCTTTATTTGGGTTCCAGACCCTTGGCAAGTCTGGAGCCAGTAGCTAGCTCCTTCCTTGTCCTTGTTTCCAGGTGAAAGAGGCTGCCCTCTCTCTCCCAGGGCTTTAACCCAGGGGGGAAGGGCCTAGAGGCAGGGACAAGCCACTACCCAATCAGGAATAAGGTGGGAGTGGAACAGAGTTGGGTTACATTTCAGTGTGGGAGGATGGGCACTGCTGAGCAGGGACAAACCACGTGATACAGTTTGCAAGGGGAACCGGGGGGGCGGGGGGGGGGGAAATGACAAACCCAATGAAACACAATATAAACCAAATTAACACACTGTAACAGTAGGTTTCCTGGAATTATTGTACATTGAATTGTGCAAAACATTTCCTGGAATTATTACTTGTGATTTTTAGTAACTAGTTAACACCCTGTGAATGCTACAATAGAGCACTCCACACGGCTTTTGGATACATAGTGACATCCAGTAGGTAGCTTCTGATGGTGATAGATTGAGTCAGATCACCTATGCTTCTTCAACTTGTCTGCATTAGTTACAACACATTGTACATCACTATGTAATAACTTCAAAGGAAGTGAGGCTTTCCCTTCTTTGCAAAACCTTTGAAATAGGCATACCACCATAAAGGCTTCAGTCCATTATTTACTCCATCATTTACAAAATACTCATATGGATCTTTAAATCTATACAAGCACAGAGTACTAGCAAGCATTTGATTAAACCAAACATTTCTTTGCAGCTCTGTGTGTTGCTGGTTTGCTGTCTGCAAAGGTCAGATCAACCTTGCAATATTTCATATTCTGACAAAGATGACAAACATATGTACCATGCTTTTTATACACAACATAAGCTCATAATCAGTCTGTGCTGCCTTCCTTTCCTTTTGAAGACAATCTCTTTCACATTAGCTGTATGTCAACATTAATAATAAACAGTCAAGAAAAGCAGTGGAAAAAGGAGCCTTGTTTTCTAAGACAGGAAGAAGTAGTCACACAGGTTATACTTATGAAATTCAGGGCTGTTCCAGTCAAACAGGACTGCTGGCAACTGCATTCTCAGAAATGTTCTCCAAGCCTTATTTTCTTCTTGCTTACAGGAGTTTTATGCTACAGATTCAGCAGTTTCAAGGTAGAAATGAAATCAGAAGAATCAGACTGAGAAACTTGTCTGACAATTTCCCTATTCTCTTCTGATCTGCAGTGGGAGAAGAGATTTGTACCAAGATATCTCAATTCTCTTGCATCTAGCTCAGTTTAATTTTGGAGTAATTCCATGCAAGTTGAAGGAATTAGACTTAAAGAAGAAGAAGAAATAAAGGTTATTTTTTTCTATACTTTTTGTGGAAAATGACATTTTTTTATTGCTTTTACACCAGAAATGAAAGACTCAGTTATGACCTATCCCAACCCCAAATTATGGCTCTGTCCAACTGCAACGAAAAGCATGTTATTCCAGTATTTGGCAACACCCTTTTCAGGACCTCAGGCTGTAGTTTCCTCCAGGGAAGATCTGTTTAGAATAATTTACACTGGGGAAAGGGAAAAACAAAAATCATATTTACTTTTTCTTTCTCATATAGGACTACAAACACACACACATAAACACTCATACACTTTTGTGCATACAGTATATCTTCCTAGGTAACTGAACTGATTTATTTCATTTCACTATTCAAGATTTTTCTTTCTTCAGAGCATAGATTCTGTTGAAAACAGAGCAAGTTCTACTTTTTATAGAAATCTGGTAGAGTTAAAATTAGTGTTATGAGGAAAGTTGGAGCAAAGAGAAAAACTAAATGAAGGTGTGTACACAGTATCACAGATCTTTACTCTGTGTATTGGGTTTATGTGGCAAAGTTTTTGTGGGATGGGCAGAGGGACTGAAGGGGTGCCTTCTCTGAGACACCAGAAGCTGTCCTCATGTCAAACAAAGCCAGTCTCACTCAGCCAGCTCCAAGACAGACCCACCGCTGGCCAAAGCTGAGCCAATCAGTTGGTACAACTGTATTGGGTTTGCATGGCCAATCTTTGGTAGTGAGGGGACTATGGGGTCCTGCATAGAAGCTGCTAGAAGCTTCCTCCATTTCCAGCACAGCCAATCCCTGGCAGCTCCAAAGATGGATGTGCCACTGGCCAAGGCTGGGCCAATTAGAAATGGTGGTAATGCCTCTCTGAAAACATATTTAAGAAAAAAAAAAAAAAAAAGTGATTGCACAGTTGTAATTGCAGACAGAGAACATGTGAGAGGAACAACTCTGCAGACACCAAGGTCAGTGGAGAAGGAGGGAAGGAGCTGCTCCAGGCACCAGAGCTGAGATTCCTCTGCAGTCTGTGGTGAAGACCATAGTGATGTAGGCTGTCTCCCTGCAGCCCATGGAGATCCATGGGGATACAGAGATCCACCTGCAGCCTGTGGACAAGCCCCACGCTGGAGTAGGTGGATGCCTGAGAGGAGGCTGCAACCCTGTGGGAGGCCCATGGAGAGAGAAACACCCACTAGAACAGCCTGTCCTTGAAGGACTGCACCCCATGGAAGAGGGACCTGTACTGAAACAGTTTGGGGAGGATCATTGGTTGTGGGATGGACTCATGTTGCAGCAGTTCACAGAGAACTATTGCTCATGAGATGGACTCACACTGGAGAAGTTTGTGGAGAACTGTTTCCTATGGGAGAGACCCCATGGTGCAGCAGGAGAAACAACAGGTGATGAACTCACCATAAACCCCCATTCCCTGTCTCCCTGCATCGCTGGGGGAGAAGGTAGAGCTGGGAAGGAGGGAGGGGTATTTTTTAAGGTTTCATTTTACTTCTCATTATCCTGCTCTGATTTTGTTTGCAATAAATTAAATTAATAGCTCTAATTTGAGCCTGTTTTGCCCATGACGGTATTTGGTGAATGATCTCTCCTAGTCCTGAAGCAGAACAAAGACTTCACAACCAAAGGTTATGAAGTAGGTATGCTTTACTCAGCACACGCACGGGGGATAGCTCTGCCAAAGTTGTGCACTCCGAACAGAGGAGGCACTCTGTTCCAATGCACTTAAACTCATACATATTTATGAAAGATTCAACATTGCCTATACATATTCAGAACCTATCCCCTGCCTACTCTTGCTTCGTATGTCATGGGTTGGCACAGTTTAGTTTTTAGTTAGAGAAAAATGTGAAGTGTTACCCCGTCAGGACCTTAGAAATTGTTTTAGAAAGGACAAGGACCTATTAGAAGCCAGTTTAGGATATTGGCATCTGCTTTGACCACTAAGAATGTTGAATGCGACTTTGAGAAGTACCTATATAAACCTTGATTTTGTTCAAGTCAGCCCTTTTTCCTCCTGGCCAGCTGAACAAGTAACATCGAGTTGGGCTTGCTACTCCCCCCTCCACCTTTTGTTGGGGGGGGAGTTGGCAAGAAGCCTAGCCGGGCTCCATCGGCTCCTGGTGGAGGAGGAGAGGTTGCAGCTTAACACTAACTATTTTCAAAATTTCCCTGGAGCCATGGAGCCCCGGAGCAAGGAGGGATCTCTGCCGGGCCCCTAATAACAGCTGTAGGCCCAGTTGGGTTGAGGCCACCCTGATTGTCACCAAGGGGTGGGCAGAGCTCTCCCCCCTCCCCTCCTCCAGTGATTTCTAAGCAGAGAAGAAAAGAGTAGAGAGGGAAATTCAGCCTATCTGAGATGCAGCAGGGGAGAGACTGCTTAGTTTTTTTGCTGTTGGCCCTTCTGTTGTGGCCTGTGATTCCCCCCTCCCTTATAAGGTCCCCAGTGGTTTCCCTGTTGCTGTTGTGTTAAACAGTCCTTTGCAAAGTGTCCAAGCTTCCCACACTTGAAGCACTTTGCTTGAGCAGGCAGTGGTCGCTTGGCTGGTGCAGGTGTGGCTGCTGCAGCTGTCCTGGGTTTCACTGGAACATACTTCCTCTCCTGGTCGCAGTACCTATCTGCCTTCTTGGTGCAGGCCGCGATGATTTGCGTGAGCATGGGTGGAGGGTCCACAGGCAGAGCCAGGATCACCCGGCTGCAGCCCTCGTTGGCATTATTCTGAGCCATTTCCTTGAGGATTTCCACCTGCACCATGGGATCCTCAATCTGCTGCTCTACCTGCTCACACAGTCTCTCAACAAACTGTAAAAAACCCTCAGAGGGAAGCTGTTTTATGTTTACATAACTGCCTTTTGGCTCCAGTTCCGGTAACTGATAAATGCTTTCACTGCCATTGCCCCCAGCCTCGTTATCGTAAACTTGGGAAGAATGCGTGCCTGCTCTTCTGGGTCCACCCACCTTCCCTAGCCCTCGAGATGTTCTAACGTTATAAAATTGCCATCCTCGTCAATTGAGCCCTCTGCAGTGTTTTTCAGCTCAGATAGGAGTGACCTCAGGAATCTCTTCCAATTATCCTCCCAGAGGAGGAACTCCGATCAAGTTAAAATGCACCAGAACAGGTCCCTGAAATCAGATGGTACAAGGTCATATGATGTTAAAGCAGCATCGAGTGTCCCTCTGAACATATCACTGCCGTGGCCGAACTCCTTCTGAGTTTTGCAGAGCTCCATCTTGGTTTGGTAGGCAATAGCCTTCCACTCACAGTTCTTACCCCCTCTACAGGAGTAACTGGTGCTGCAATAAGCAGCTCATCTTCTTCCGGGTTCAGGTCGCCAGGCTCCCCACATCTGGCCACACCACCGTGGGAACCGGCAGGGAGAGCGTGGGAACCGGAAGTCAGAAGGGGGGTGGGGTGGGTGGATGACGTATAGCAGGGTGGGGAGAAAAAGGAGGCGGAGTCTTGAGGAAGGAAGGTGTTGGTCACCGCAAAGGGGTTGGGCGGGTCGGGGGAATGGAAGGGGTTGGAGTGTGGGAAAATGGGTGAGGGAGAAGGACAAAATGGAGGGTCCAGCATGTGGTCCTAGCCATTTTGTGTCCTTCGGGGACCAGCTTGTGAACTGGGGAGATCATCTTTAAAGCTAACAGAACGGCGAACCTTTGGGTTATTAACTGGGGTAAAAGGGTGTAGGGAAAGATCTCTGGCAGCCTGGCCACTGCTGCCAGAGCTAAGGTAACAGGTTTTTGGGGATTAGGTTTGGTTTTGGTTTTTTTCCCTATAGAATTTTTCCCCCCATAAGTTGCTAAGAGACTAAATACTGATGCTTAGACGGTGCTTGACCCACACAAAAGGGTGGGGGAAGATCACTTAAGTTTGGGGGAGGGAAAGGCTCGGTTCTCCAGGAGCTGAGTGTGCCCTTCTCCTGCACTCGGCATCGGAGAGGCACAGTTGGGCTGCTGCTAGCTGCGTGAAGAGTCCACTGTTATCGGAGGGTCCGGTCCTGGGAATTCTACCACCATCCATCATCTGCTGGAGTGCCCAGGAATTCAGAGCCCCTTCACCTGCCCTGCTGGAGCTGGGCCAGCCCTGCCCAACCCTGGCGGCTTCTTCAGCACTGCTCACTTTGCCTGCCGGGACACCCCCCCCCCCCGCCTGCTGGGGACAACCCACCATTCCAGCCATCAGCCCTGGAGTGTCCCAACGTTTCAGCTTGGTGCTCTTGGGGAGGGGCCCAAGAGATCAGACTGCCCTAGGCTTGTGAAACAAAGCCCCTCAAGGTTCTTGGTTCTGTTTATTATTATTATTGTTGTAGTTGTTGTTTGTTTGTCCTGTTATATTTACTAGTAAAAAACTGGTTTTCCTTTCCCCATAGCTCTGACTGAAAAGCCTCTTAAATCTTCTAAATTATAATAACTTGGAGGGAAGGGATTGGAATTCCTCATTCCTAGAAAGGCTCCACCTCTCCCTAGCAGATACGTCTTTCAAACCAAGACACGGGTGGACTGCAGAGAGCCAGGGAGACTGCAGCTCTGCTGGCTGCCCTTCATGGCATGGGTTGCTCCGCACGGCCCTCCTGGTGTAGGGGTAGGGGGTTTGGGAAAAGGGGAAGGGGAAACAAGGGAAGTCCATGATGGCTGTCTCTTCATCTCACAATTAATTAATTCTTTAAGGATTAAAAGAGAAACCGGGAGAAATTTGGATGCTTTTTCGTCTCCCTGCTCCACTTTTTGGGTGAGCAGGTCCCCAGCTCGGTCCCAAAAGGGAATAGAGTCCACATCCCGCACTGCCAATTTAGGGAAATTGAAAGAAAGCCAGTGAATAAAACTTTTTAACAATCCTTTAGAAAACTTAACGTTCCCCCCTCCAGGGTTCCCGCAACTTGGTAATAAATTCCCCACTGTTGAGCTGACAGGCATGCCCCCATTCCAGTTTTAAACTGAAAATCGTCTCAACAAAAATCCACCACCTTCCTCAGCAAAAATGAACTTAAAGAACTAAAATTTCAAACGCGTCCGGGATTGATTTTTAGAAAGGGCACATACCCCCCCCAAATTTGAGGTGAGGGTTCACCCACCACACACATAGCCACAAATTGCGGCTGACTCTGCCGCCAATTCAAGACAACGCAGCACACACGCTGCGGCAGATTCGAGACAACGCAGCACACACACTGGTGGCAGATTCGAAACAGCGCAGCACACACACTGCAGCTGCCGAATCACTCCGCCTTAGTCTCACTCCCAACTAGGGGCTGCCCTTCCATTCCTTTAGGCTTTTTTTTCTCCAAAGATCCTCACTAGGATCGTCCCAACCCTCTCTCAAAAAGGGTCCCTGCTATACTTACCAAATCCCTTGGGGGTCCCTTGCTCAATCTGGACTGAAACTGAGGAAGATGTTCCTGGTCTGAGAACAGTCTTCCCAGCACAGCAGAGGATTATTGCTCTCTCCCCGGGAGCGTTGCCGTGCAAAAAGCAGCCTGCTGCAACCGGGGCGGCTGCCGGACCAAAGGCTCCTTAGATCCTCGAGCCTTCGAGGATCCAAGCCTCTCTGTGGGGTCCGGGATCTTGAGACATTAATTTTGAGGAACTAAGGATTTTTAGGAAAGTTAAGATAATAAGTTGCTGAATTAGCTGAAGTAGATAGGTAATCTTTGTTCGCAGTTAACAGAAGCCGGATCTTAGATAAGCTACCCCGGATCTTGTAACTCATTTCTTGTCAGGTTTATGTTTATGTAGTTGTGCTTGTAATGAAAAACAATATGTGGTAAATAGGACATAAGATAGCTGCAGATTTCCTGCTTAAAGGACCCATTGAACACAGGAAACTGTAAGTTCTACCAAGGAATCATTTGTCATGAATGCATTGAAAAGGTAGAAAGGTCAGAATGAGGAAGACTCATCTTACTTCCTCATTTTGGGTGACCCCTCCCCAAAATAGACCCCTGACTCATTTTAAGAAACAAAGTACGCATGCTTAATAGCCTTTTTTGCCAATTAGCATACGAAGCGAGGAATGGGAGGTGACAGGGGTATGAATATGCATTTGTATTTTGGATATTCAACACTTTTGTAAATAAAAGACTTTGTAATTACCTGTGAATTTCGCAGTGTGAATTAGGGAACTATCCCGCCGTGCTGCCCGGCTGTAATAAACATACACTTTCTAACTTTAAACTGTTAGAGAGTTTTTGTCCGTCACAGTTGGGTATTGATACTAGATCAATACCCATATTTCTTTAATAAGTCAATCTCAACAGCAGGTTGTCAAGCCAGACCGACCACATTGGGGCGCCAGTCTGTAGATTCCTTTCTGGCTTCCAGGGGTGAATAGGCTAGCTCAGCACCCTGGCATTTCCACAGGAGTGGGGAACTGGGTTCCTGCAGCAAAGCCTTAGTACGCACGGAACCTGCAGGAGTGGCGCCATGCTCCTTGAGCCTTTGGAGTCCACAAGGACCAGGATGAAGGATTCGAGGAGACCTTCTTCTCTCGGGTAAATCCACGTGTTTGTTCTGCATGGGTCCACGAGGGAAGAAAAGGCCCAGAGCACTTCTGTGCATGGGGTTTTATGCAGGGGGTGTAACAGGGGTTGATATAAACAATTAACTAATGTGATACAACTGGGGAGGAGGAGAGGGGACGATAGTATAATTTGGGAAACCAATAGGGTTATTCTGTGTGAGGGATTGTGTTACAGAGTCCAGTGGGGTTTCAAAGGATACATAACAGACATAGAACTTTCTGGATAAAAGGGATAGGTTTTACAGTAACTGACAGGGAGTTTAGGCAGGGTTTAGATGATGGACAAGGAAGGTGCTGGAACAAAGGGTGTGGAATAACTATATAGGGAGCAAAAGGGAGTATACAAAATCTGGGGCAAACCATTAACACATGAAATACAGGGAAAGCAAGAATAAACCATTCCCACAGAATACAACAGTATAATAAATGTAGTTTTGCAATTAAAATGTAGTTTTTGCAGTTTTGTAGGAAAATATGTATGTGAGATATTTTGTTAAAGAGAGGAAGGGGATACTCACAAAGAGACAGCAGCCACAGAAGACATAAATCTTTCAGAGAAAAGGAATTTATTATTTCCTTTTTAGAATAGACTAACTTCTCCCACCTCGCTCAGCCCTGAAGATGCTGTAAAGATTAAGAAGAAAGTAACACTAACCAGAGACAATTCTTTGTTTAAATGAAATTTATGCACCATATATGAAATGTATAAATATTCAACAGGCTACTGCTTTTAAGAGTTAATCCTCTGTTAACGGGCATCCTTTTTCAGAGCCTATTTGCCCAGAAAAGCACCCAGATGTCTGTAACTTTATTTTTATTGTCTCGTATTTTCCTAACCCTAATTGTCCAAAATTTTATTACTCTAATTCTATTACTATTTTTATAACCATTTTATTACTATTAAACTTTCAAAATTTAAAAAAAAAGTGATTGGCATTTTTCACATTCCTGATGTCTAACCTGAACTTCCCCTGGTGTGTTGCAGTTTGTTCAAGTTTTAGAGTTGCTAAACAGCTCTGTACCCTTTGTTTGGTCTGAGTCCGGGGTTCTGTCTCAAAAGCTGTTTACTCCCCCCAAGCTGTCTGTGTGCTGGCTTGAAGGCAAAACCAGCGAGAGACTCCAAGTCAGAAAAAACAATTTAATAGGAGAGAAAATAAAGGTAAAAGAAAATAAAACACATTCAATAGTACAAAAGATCACTGACAGTCAGAATACAACCTGACACAGTGGAGGTAGCAGTCCAGATGAAGTGGTCTTGTTGAAGCAGTGTTCCCGCAGAAAGGTCTGGTAGCTCTTGTCCTCTGGGAGTCCAGTGGGTAAGGCTGCCTGTGCTGTCCCAAATCCCAGATTATATCCAGGTGGGAATGCTTGGCTCCTCCCCCTGGGCAGAGCATCTCACAATGGGCTGATATTTTATGAGTCTTGTAATGTGTCCTTGATTGCCTATTAAACAGAGATAGCTCCTGGAGGGAGTTATCTTGGAGTCATGCAGTAAGGCATTGATGGCCCATTAACAGAAGATAGTCTGGAGGGAAGGGGCAAGAGAAACACTGCCCCGCCTAGTTTCAACATCTCATGTAGATGGTGATAGAATTCATACTTTGGGCACATCTTACATTGTAACCTAGAACAGTCTGTTACCCAGACCCTGGCCCCTTTTTCCTGAAGATTCTAAGCCAATCTTTCCTCAAACCAATTTTCATTCGTTTGTATTGTTATAAACGGATAGCCAATTTGATTAATATAAAGATTTTATTCCATAGTAAAAATACAATCATAAAAAAAAAAAAAAACACAAGCAAAAATCAGTTGGGTACTTTGCCAGGCGAATAGTACCAGGTGAGACAGGGAAGGGCTCTCTGGCACTACTCCACCATGTTTTACGAAATACAATTATCAGAGTGTTCCTTGTATACTCTCTCAATCCTTTTCAAGGGGTCCCTTCTTTTCAGTGGTCTTGTCTTACATGTTGAGACATGTCTCTTTCTTTACAGTCAAGTTTCTTTGGGATGCAATCTTTCCAGACGAATATTCATGTTGGTTACCATAAAGATCCCCTGAAATACACATCTCCCAGACAGATATTCAGGCTGGTTTCAACGTAATCTTGTGGATGGAGATCCTTTGGGATATGCATCTCCCAGACGACTATTCATGCTAGGTTTTTTATTAGACAACATTGTGGCATTACTTTGGTTTCAGAACGAATTTTTATATCATGCATTTCATATAATTTGTTTTCCTTTCACTGGTTCCTTATTAGCCCCGAAAACCTTTGTTTACCTTCTTAGCTTCCCCACGATTGGCCAGAAGTCATTGCTCGGCCAAACCCCTCTGTATATAGCTTGTTGTGCCCGACACTCGTGGTCTGTCTGCTGCCAGCAATTTGAGAAATAAACTCTCTGGATTCAAGGCAACAGATCTCCCTTTCATATCCTTGTCTTCTCTGCCTGCTCCAAAGTAAGAGCCACTGAGTCGAAAAAGCTCAGAGACGCCCGCCTGCAGCTCGGCTCTGGAGGAGGTGTCCCACACAATATTGCCAGTGGGGAAAAGCAGAGCTAGCATGGAGATTCTGGCCCCAGCGATACTGGTGCAGCTTGAGGCCATTTCCTCTTGTCCTCTCACTAGTTACCTGGAAGAAGAGGCCAATCCCCACCTTGCTGAAGCCTCCTTTCATGTAATTGTAGAGAGATGTAGGGTCACTCCTGAGCCTCCTTTTCTCCAGGCTAAACAACCCCAGCTCTGTCAGCTTCTCCCCACAGGACATACTCTCTAGACCCTTTCTCAGCTTTGTTGCCCTTCTCTGGACATGCTCCAGCACCTCAATGTCTTGTGGTGAGGGTCCCAGAAGGTCTCACAAGCCAATCAGATGAGTACAGGGTGTTGCCAGCAGGAGATTTAAAGGGCTCTAGGGAGCTTGAATGACCTGGAATGCAGTGAACAGAGTGGACAACCAGGGTGTGGCATAGCAGGCAGGGCAAGGAGCAGGGTGCAGTTATCCTACCGCCTCCAGAGCTCAATTTGTGTCATCACCTGTAGCAGGGTTTTTGGAGACAGACACAGAGAGGATTGACAGTGATGGGAAAGTTCTGTTGTTTTAGCACTGTCAAGGACAATGAGCCTGAGAACCAAGACACTGAGCCTGAGAACCAGTTTTTTCCCTCAACAAAATTGAAAAAACAAGTAACTGCAAAAGAATGCTTATGCAGGTAACACTAGCCAATAGTGAGTAGTAAAATGCCGTGTGAATAGCTTGTGCACTAGAATGATATATGTATATAAGAACCCTGTGTACCCTCAATAAACGGAGCATTCACCACTACTTCTGTGAAGAAGGTGTTTGACTCTGGCTGTTCCCTGTGTTTTTTGTTTTCATTTTGTTTTTCTTTTTTTCAAAATCACCTTCAATTGGCGCCCGAACAGGGACCTTGGGGTGACGACCTGAAGGAGAAATTAGCGGTGGGACGCTGAGCGGTTGGACGCTGAACTCGCCGAGAGATGCATCAGCATTGAGGCAGAGGCTCGCCGTCCTTGTAGAGTGCGAGGCTGAGCTGGTAAGGGGAACAGGGGGCAGTTTCTTGAAAAAAGGTGGAAGGCTCGAGTACTCCCTTCCCTGCCCCGTTGACAAGGCAAGCATGGAATGTGAATTTGCTGCCGCGTTGAAGTTGCTTATAAGTATACTCTCTGAGAGAGGAAATACAGTAGCAGAAAAAGTACTGCAAAAGCTGATTAACTGGGCGCGGGGACAAGGACATTTAACAACTCCGACGGCACTGTTTCGGGTGGATGCATGGCAAGCACTGGGAGATCTGATGTGGGAACTAACTGTTACTAATAAGGATAAAGATATAAAGGATTTTCGCTCCACATGGCATGTCGTAACTAACACTCTGAGAGACATGCAAGCTGAGGCAAAGATCGCTGCGGCCACTGTTCAGGCTCTTACCTCAGGAAGTGAAGCACTGTGCCCGCCCCCCCCCCCCCCCCCCCCCCCCCGCCACCGCCACCATCACGTCCCCTATCAGCCTGAAAAAATCGTTTCGGTTTTGGAGTTTTTCTCGGGAACAAAGCCCCCCCTCCGATCAAAGGCTTGACAGCAACCCAGTGTTGTACGGTGGCTGAGATGGTTCAAAAAGCCACCAGAACCGCTCCCGCTCTGCCGCCGCTGGCGCCGCTCGACCCCGCTGCCTCCGCCACGCCTGCGCCTTGTGCCCCCCCTTTTCTAGATGTGCACGAAGAGATACAAGGCGACCAGGAAATGGCAATGGGTGGTCTCTGCTGTAAGCCCCCTTCCCCTGAAAGTGTTCTGCTGCCGGACGAATTAGAGGAGAGCCCTAATGAGGGAGCAGTGCTTTCCCCGGCAAAACCACCGGCAGAACCCGTGACTGGTTTAAAAGAACTGACCGAGCAAATTCAGACGGTGATGCAGCACCTGGATGAGGGCGCATGCCGCAACTGAACTGTTGCTAAATAAAGCCCAAGAACTATCTACAATAAATGATAAAAATCAGGAGGAGCCAACATCTTTCAGCTCCCAGTTAACTCCAATGCAACGATTGCTGCAACAAACTGCAGAAAGCAGTTCCCTTGCAACGCCTTCGCCTGCTCCACCTGTGGCTCGATGGTCCGGAATTATACGTGATGCTATACTAGAAGGACAGTGGGAACCCGCGGGAAACATAGCATGTCCTGTAGCATGTCCTGCTGTATTCAGAGATGGTAATCCTGTGTATGAGTGCAAAGCTCTGTGCCAAACGGAGGAAAAGACGGAGTCTTCAAGGTTACATGCTTCTTTTATTAGTTCTTATCTTACAATTTTCTCAGTGTCCAAAAGATGTTTGCCACGGCTCGGACATCTGGTGACTCCCCCTGTCTCTGGGCTGTCCTTATCTTTTATACTAATGTCCTGGTTTGGGGCAAATTTGGGAGAAAACCCCTGTATAGGATCCCTCCAAGGAAGCAAACCCAGGTGGCCCCTCCCTCCAACCAGTCCGGTAAAAAAAAAAAAACCTCTTTGGAGAAAAGTGGAAAAAACTATTTTACTAAACAAATGTGCATACAAGTATAAAGAATGAATAATATGAAACAATAAAACCTCTCGTTCTGGAGTGAGATGGCAAATTGAGAAAGTCCTTGCCGTGGGTGGAGCTCGGCTCGGCTTTCTCTCAGTCTCTCAGTCTCTCCTCAGTCCCAGTCCCTCCAGCGCTACTGGAAAATGCCGAGGTCCGGGCCCCGGTGGGCCGCAGGTGCAGCCCCCAGTGCTCCCCTGGGTTTTCAGTCCAGAGTAGGTTTAAACAGTTCCAAGAAAAAGGAAAAAAAACAGTCCAGGGAACTTCTCTGCCCTAGCTAGCTGAAACTAACTAAAAGCAAAAAAAATCTCTGTCCTGCAGTCTCTCCAAGCCTCCGCCGAACACCCCATCCGCCGAAGAATGTGGAGGAGTCAGGCAGTTTTCTCAAAACAAACTCCGCGCTTCTCCTTGCTCTTAGAACCAGTCTTAAAGGCACAGGACTCAATATACAGCACAAACAGAACAGACGATTGGGGATACAGGCATCATAAAGTTACCCTAGGACATTCCACGCCTTATCCCCATATCATCAATTTACTAAAACTAATATATACTCTAGCTCTACACACACATACATCTATGTAAAAAACAATATGCAATATACAGTTACATACAGTGGCAGTACTATTCAGCACACAACGATAATCACACACGGTTCTCACCCAACAATCAAATCTCCCTGGGGTACACATAGTGTGGTTCCATCTTTCTGCATTACCCACCATGTGCAGCCTGGTCCCTCAGCAAAGACAATCCCACGGATGGGATCCTTTGTACTTGAAGCCGAATTGATCCAAACTGTCTTCCCTAACAAACCTCTTACATGTACTACTGGGACCTTCTCTCCATCTACTGTATGTAGGGGCTCAGATTGGGCAGGGCCTGCTCTGTTGGTGGAACCTCGGGTGTTAACTAACCAGGTGGCCTTTTCTAGGTGCTGCTCCCAGTTTTTGAATGATCCCCCACCCAGTGCTTTCAGGGTGGTTTTTAGCAGTCTGTTGTATCTTTCTACTTTCCCTGAAGCTGGTGCATGATAGGGGATATGGTACACCCACTCAATGCCATGTTCCCTAGCCCAGTTGTTGATGAGGCTGTTCTTGAAATGAGTTCCATTGTCTGACTCAATCCTCTCAGGGGTACCATGCCTCCAAAGAACTTGTTTTTCAAGGCCTAGAATGGTGTTACGGGCAGTAGCGTGGGGCACAAGGTAGGTCTCCAGCCATCCTGTGGTGGCCTCTACCATTGTGAGCACATAGCGCTTGCCTTGGCGGGTTTGGGGAAGGGTGATGTAGTCAATCTGCCAGGCTTCCCCATACTTATACTTGGACCATCGCCCGCCATACCATAGGGGCTTCACCCGCTTGGCCTGCTTGATGGCAGCACACGTCTCACAGTCATGGATAACCTGAGAAATACTGTCCATGGTTAGATCCACCCCTCGGTCTCGTGCCCACTTATAGGTGGCATCTCTGCCCTGATGGCCTGAGGCATCATGGGCCCATCGAGCTAGGAACAACTCTCCCTTGTGTTGCCAATCTAAGTCTATCTTTGACACCTCTATCTTTGCAGCCTGATCTACCTGCTTGTTGTTTTGGTGCTCCTCATTAGTCCGACTCTTGGGAACATGGGCATCTACATGACGGACTTTTACAGGTATCTTCTCTACCCGAGTGGCAATGTCCTTCCACTCATCTGCAGCCCAGATAGGCTTTCCCCTACGCTGCCAGTTGGCCTTTTTCCACTTCTCCAGCCATCCCCACAGAGCATTGGCTACCATCCACGAATCAGTGTAGAGGTAGAGCTTTGGCCACTTCTCTCTTTCAGCAATGTCCAGGGCCAGTTGAACAGCTTTGAGCTCAGCGAGTTGACTTGACCCACCTTCTCCTTCAGTGGCTTGTGCAACCTGTCGTGTGGGGCTCCATACAGCTGCTTTCCACTTTCGTTTTATCCCAACGATGGGGCAGGAACCGTCAGTGAAAAGAGCATAGCGTGTTTCTTCTGCTGGCAGTTGGTTGTATGGTGGAGCTTCTTCAGCACGTGTCACTTGTTCCTGCTCCTCTTCATCCATGAGACCAAAGTTTTCACCTTCCGGCCAGTTTGTAATTATTTCCAAAATCCCAGGGCGATTTGGGTTTCCAATGCGGGCGCGCTGAGTGATGAGGGCAATCCATTTGCTCCATGTGGCATTGGTGGCATGGTGAGTAGAGGGAACTTCTGCTTTGAACATCCATCCCAGCACTGGTAGTCGAGGTGCCAGCAGGAGCTGTGTTTCGGTGCCTACTACTTCTGAGGCGGCTTGAACTCCTTCATAGGCAGCCAAGATTTCCTTCTCTGTTGGAGTGTAGTTGGCTTCAGACCCTCTGTAGCTTCAACTCCAGAATCCCAGTGGTCGGCCCCGAGTCTCCCCAGGCACCTTTTGCCAAAGGCTCCAGGACAGACCATGGCTTCCTGCTGCGGAGTAGAGCACGTTCTTCACATCTGGTCCCGTCCTGACTGGGCCAAGGGCCACTGCATGAGCGATCTCCTGCTTGATCTGGGCGAAGGCTTGTTGCTGTTCAGGGCCCCAGTGGAAATTGTTCTTCTTGCGGGTGACCAGGTAGAGAGGGCTCACAATCTGGCTGTACTCAGGAATGTGCATCCTCCAGAAACCTATGGCGCCTAGGAAAGCTTGTGTTTCCTTTTTGTTGGTTGGTGGACACATTGCTGTGATCTTGTTGATGACTTCAGTGGGAATCTGACGCCTTCCATCGTGCCACTTTACTCCCAGGAACTGGATCTCACGAGCTGGTCCCTTAACTTTGCTCTTCTTGATAGCGAAACCGGCCTCCAGGAGGATCTGGATGATCTTCTCTCCTTTCTCAAACACTTCCATTGCTGTGTTTCCCCACACAATGATGTCATCAATGTACTGTAGATGTTCCAGAGCCTCACCCTTTTCCAGTGCAGCCTGGATCAGTCCATGGCAGATGGTGGGGCTGTGTTTCCACCCCTGGGGCAGTCGGTTCCAGGTGTACTGCACTCCTCTCCATGTGAAGGCAAACTGAGGCCTGCATTCTGCAGCCAGAGGAATGGAGAAAAATGCATTAGCAATGTCAATTGTGGCATACCATTTTGCTGCCTTGGACTCCAGCTCGTACTGGAGTTCCAGCATGTCCGGCACAGCAGCGCTCAATGGTGGAGTCACTTCGTTCAAGGCACGATAGTCCACAGTCAATCTCCATTCTCCATCAGACTTGCGCACAGGCCAGATGGGGCTGTTGAAGGGTGAGTGGGTTTTGCTGACCACCCCTTGGCTCTCCAGCTCACGGATCATCTTGTGGATGGGGATCACAGCATCTCGAGTTGTTCTGTACTGTCGGCGATGCACTATTGAAGTGGCAATTGGCACTTGTTGCTCTTCCACCTTCAGAAGACCCACAGCAGATGGGTTCTCTGATAGTCCAGGCAAGGTATTCAACTGCTTAACATCCCCTGTCTCTACAGCTGCTATCCCAAATGCCCACCTAAATCCCTTTGGGTCTTTGAAATACCCATTTCGGAGGAAGTCTATGCCCAAAGTGCATGGGGCTTCTGGGCCAGTCACAATAGGGTGTCTCTTCCACTCATTTCCAGTCAGGCTCACATCAGCCACCACCAAAGTAAAATCTTGTGAACCCCCTGTCACCCCAGCAATGGAAACAGATTCTTCCCCCACATGTCTTGATGGGAGTATTGTGCATTGTGCTCCAGTGTCAACTAAGGCCTCATATTTTTGTGGTTCTGATGTGCCAGGCCAACGAATCCACACAGTCCAAAAAACACGGTTTTCCCTAGCCTCTACCTGGCTAGAGGCAGGGCCCCTCTAAGCCTGATTATCTTTATTTTCTTGGGTAACCGGAGCTGCTTCCTTCTTGCTGGAAATTCCTCTCACAGTCTTGCCATCCAACAATTCACGCAGCTGTTGTGTCATAGCCTCAGTAGATTCTCCATCCCATCTTTTCATGTTTTCTCCATAATCACGCAGGAAGGACCAGAGCTTAGCCCGTGGGATGCCTTTTCCCTCTCTATCTAGGGAACGTTTGCGTGTGGTGCCAGAGCCTCTAACCTGTACTGCAGAGATCTGGAGAATGTTCTCCTTGAGTTCTTTGTGATTCTCCTCTATCTTGTCTTCTAATTTCGTCATACGCGTTTCCAGAGCTGCAATTCTTGCATGTGTTGGACCATGCACGGCATCTGCATATGTTCGGAGCTTCTTCGCCATATCAAGCACAGTTTCTTCTGTCTCATCCCGCTTCATTATTGCTAAAGCAGAGGAGTATTCTTGTGGCCAAAGTCGTACAAGTTTTCGCCACATCACAGGTGTACATGGTACCAGGTCGGGGTTCCTAGTGTTTATGTCATCTGAGAAGACAATCTCCGCCACTGCCATTTCCCTCAAGCGCTGGATCCCTTGTTCAATGGTTTTCCACTGGGTTTGCTGCATATAGAGATCGTCAGCACACAGATATCTTTGTGCCACACTTCTCAGGACCCGTTCCCAGAGACTGCAAGGACTAGCCTCCCTCATCATTTCTTGGTCAATAACTGGATCATGTGACAGGGATCCCAGATGTCTTGCTTCAGTGCCATCCAGTATTGTAGCCTCGCCTGCAGCATCCCAAAGACGGACTAACCAACTAATTATAGATTCATCAGATCGTCGAGTATAATCCTTTCTTAGGCCACGAAGGTCCTTCAGGGAAAAGGACTCAATAGTATCTCCTGCTCTTGCAGCAGTTGGTCGGGCTCCTGATCTTGTAGCAGTTGGTCGGGCTCCTGATGTTGTAGCAGCTGGTTGGGCTCCCGATTGTGTGCCAGTTGGTTGGGCTTGCAATTTTGTATCAGTTGCTTCAGTTTCTGATTGTGTGTCAGGTGGTTTGACTCCTGACTGGGTGTCAGGAGGCATTGAGGATCCTTCACCTGAATCATCGTCTACTGGTCGATCGGTTTTGTCCGTGTGCTTCTTTCCCTTCTTTACTGCAGCAACTGCTGGTGTCTTAGCCTCACTGTCTGGTTTAGCTGCAGCCTGAATAGCTGTGGGATTGGCTGCAGCCTGAGTGACTGATTTATCTCCCTGCTCCCCTGCCTCTATCTGCTGCCCTACAGTGTTTAGCGGTGTGTGACTTATTCTAGAAAAGCTATAAACCATATAGAGGAAGCTCACCAGCTGAAATACCAGGAAGGTGGCATCTTTAACGTTCAGGAGACCCTGAACCTTCTCCAAAAGCGATGTAACTGACTCAAAAGAGAAGAAGGAAAGAAGAGGCTGAAGAGCCTCATCCCCTATTCTTCTTCTAACAAACTGGGTGCAATTGTTGATAAATCCCCAAAACATGCTGCTGGAACTAGGACGCAGGGCAGGACAAAAAAACCATAAACCGAACATACCCAGAACAAACTCCAGTATCTTTATAAGCTTCTTGTAAGCCATAATCACTGAACCCAGCAAAATAAGTATTCTAATTTGTGCATCCCTAGTGTAAAAGCTGTATGTTAGGGACAATATTGGAGCTATTTCTGGGTAAGAAAACAAACCTACGGACCAGAAAGGTATTAAGACCTCAAAAAAGCCTAGGGAACAGAAATGCAGAAAAGACTCCATTCTAAGAGACATTAGAACTTCAAGAAGCAACATGGCCACTGTTTAATCCCCACCCAAGGGACAAACAGACAAACAAAAAAAGCAGTTAATAATAATCAATACAAGTTTTTTCCACTCTCTCGTGCCCCGCAGTGGGCACCAATTAGAAATATGTCCTGGTTTGGGGCAAATTTGGGAGAAAACCCCTGTATAGGATCCCTCCAAGGAAGCAAACCCAGGTGGCCCCTCCCTCCAACCAGTCCGGTAAAAAAAAAAAAAAACTCTTTGGAGAAAAGTGGAAAAAACTATTTTACTAAACAAATGTGCATACAAGTATAAAGAATGAATAATATGAAACAATAAAACCTCTCGTTCTGGAGTGAGATGGCAAATTGAGAAAGTCCTTGCCGTGGGTGGAGCTCGGCTCGGCTCTCTCTCAGTCTCTCAGTCTCTCCTCAGTCCCAGTCCCTCCGGCGCTGCTGGAAAATGCCGAGGTCCGGGCCCCGGTGGGCCGCAGGTGCAGCCCCCAGTGCTCCCCTGGGTTTTCAGTCCAGAGTAGGTTTAAACAGTTCCAAGAAAAAGGAAAAAAACCAGTCCAGGGAACTTCTCTGCCCTAGCTAGCTGAAACTAACTAAAAGCAAAAAAAATCTCTGTCCTGCAGTCTCTCCAAGCCTCCGCCGAACACCCCATCCGCCGAAGAATGTGGAGGAGTCAGGCAGTTTTCTCAAAACAAACTCCGCGCTTCTCCTTGCTCTTAGAACCAGTCTTAAAGGCACAGGACTCAATATACAGCACAAACAGAACAGACGATTGGGGATACAAGCATCATAAAGTTACCCTAGGACAACTAATTGCTACGTATTCTTTATTTACTATTTATTACCAATGTCTATCACTATTACTAAAAAGGTCATCTTTACTCTGACCCAATCCTCACTAACTACTTTGTGCCAACGTCACTGCAGAAATGGAGTGAGGGAACAAGAAGGAAGAAGAAAGAGACAACGCCCTAAATTCTCCATCTTGCCCCATTCACTTCAATGCCAAAAATCCCAAACTCACTGTTTTTTCACCCTGTCATATACTAAACTACTATTTTTCACACTCTTGTGGCCTGCAATGCTTCCTGCAGTGCAAGAAGCCTCTCCCATGGACTGAAATCAAATCCAGTGTCTCTCTGAGCTCTGGGCTCTGGGCCAGGGTCCCAGACCCCCCTGCCCAGGTCTCTGACCCTCCAAGACAACGAAAGGAATGCCCTGGACTCCAACATATGAGCAGCATGAATGGAAAATCTTACAACAAGTAAAAAATACAGTAAAAGAGCACAGCTTGAAATCTGAAACTGCTCGAGCAATGCTAGATTGGATTCATACTGCAGACATCAATTCTCCACTAGACTGCGCAAATATTGCCCGACTGCTGTTATCTCCATCACAATACCCGGTTTGGCAGCAGGAATGGGTGTGACTGGCTAAGGTGGAAGCGAATCGCCCCAGAGAGCAAAATGATATTCTGTTTGGACTGACAGCTGACATGGTTACTGGAGATGGGAGATTTGCCAACGTAAATCTGCAATTACAATACCCTTTGCCGCTGTTTCAACTTGTAGCATCAACTGCTCGGCAAGCATATTATGCAGTGCCAGATTCCTTACTGTCACCATCCTTCACTGCTGTACAACAAGGCCTAACTGAGAATTTTACACACTTCATAGACCGGCTATCACAAGCTCTTACCAACCACCCTGGAATGGACGAAGCCTCTAAACAAGGAATGTTTAAAATGTTAGCCTTTGAAAATGCCAATCCCAAGACTAAATCCATATTAGCCACGCTTCCCCAAGGAGCCGAAGTAGCCGACATGATCGAGTTGTCACTGCGAGCTGAGCAAGGTCAACAAGGACGAGCTATTGCCAAGGCAGTAGCTGCTGCAATACAACCTACTACAAATGTTATCGCCGCTGCAGTACAGAAGTTAGGGAAACAACAACTTCCCTTCAGAAAAAAAGGAGAAAATGACATTTCTATGAGTTTTTTTTAGGTGCAGAGCTCAAGGACACCTTTGGAACACATGCACAGCTACCATGTGGTGTGACATCTGCCAACAAGACACCCATGCCACAAATGTCTGCCGAAAGACAAAAAACGGCCTGAACAGGGCATCGGGTCCCCGTGCTGTGACACAAATGGCCGGCCCAACACTATCAAGCAGCTACCACTACCAGCCACAAGAGGAAGCCTGGGGATCAATTTGGCAGCAGCAGTAGATGTAACTTTGATCGATTCTCAAGTGCAACGCATCCCCACTTGAGTTACTGGTCCAATATATGATAAGAACAGTGCACTAGGAGCATTGCTACTAGGCAGATCCTCTACTGGCTTGGCTGGACTGATTGTTTTACCTGGAGTAATTGACACAGATTACACTGGAGAAATTCAAGTAGTAGCCTATGCTTTACATCCTCCAACGACTATTAAAAAGGGCACACACATTGCTCAGTTAGTATTGTACACAAAGGAAGCTGTGGAATCAGACGTTTTTCGATCTGCCCCACAAAGAGGGTCCCAAAGTTTTGGGTCCACTGGTGAGGCCTTAGTCAACCTGGTCCAACAAATGAAGAATTGTCCACTGATTACCTTAAAGTTATCTTGGGGCACCTGGGAACATACCTTGAGCAAAGTTATGACTGATACCAGGGCGGACGTCACCATTCTCGATAAAAAGGTGTGGCCCCGATCCTGGCCTCTTGTACAATCCATCGACGTGGTTCAAGGAGTAGGAGGTGGCCAACAACCATTGCAAAGCCAGCATCCCATTACCCTTCAACTGCCTGAGGGACAGAAAGTAACATTGCAACCATACGTAATGGCTCTTCCAGGTGACCTCGGAGGATTGCTAGGGCGGGATGCCCTAAGCCAGTTAGGAGCTACAGTGGTCATTCCAGGAGTGAATTTTCAGTAGTGGCCATTGCCCAGGAGCCTCCCACCCCTGCAATCTGCTGGAAAACAGATGACCCTGTTTGGGTGGAGCAATGGCCACTCACCCAGGAGAGGCTCCGCATCACACATGAATTAGTACAAGAACGACTTCAAGCTGGGCACATTAAGCTGTCCATCAGTCCATGGAATACCCCTATTTTTGTTATCCCAAAAAAGTCTGGAAAATGGCGATTGCTGCATGATCTACGAAAGGTAAATGACCAAATGTGGCCAATGGGAGCACCACAACCTGGTATGCCGCTCGCCACCATGCTCCCAGATGGATGGCATCTCGCCGTCATCGATTTAAAAGACTGTTTTTTCACTATTCTGTTACAACCACAAGACACTGTATGATTTGCATTTACTTTGCCATCTATCAATAAGGCTGAGGCTGCCCAATGATTTGAGTGGGTGGTCCTTCCGCAGGGAATGGGCAACCGCCCCACCATGTGTCAGCTTTATATTGCCTGGGCTCTGCAGCCAATCTGAAAGCAGTTTTCTGAGACAATCATTTATCATTATATGGATAACATCTTGTTTTGCCAAGCTTCACCAATTACAGACAACATGTTGTCTGACATCACAGCTAGATTGTCTACAAAGGGCCTGGTTGTTGCCCCAGAAAAAGTTCAATGCTCAGCTCCTTGGAAGTATTTAGGGTGGATGATAACTGCAGCCACTGTCCAACCGCAAAAACCAACTATTAAAACTGCGATCCAAACGCTATCAGATGTCCAACAGTTGACAGGAGAATTACAATGGTTGCATCCAATTGTTGGGTTGACAAATGAGGACCTAGCACCATTTACCGCCCTCTTGAGAGGTACCGATCCAGCCCTTCCTGTAAATTGGACTCCAGCTCTTTCTAGTAACTTACAGACTGTGCTACACAAAGTTGCTAATGCAGCCGCTGATTGTGCATTCCCCAATATCCCAGTGTCCCTGTACATTGGCAATCTTATGAAAGCCCCATTTGCACTCCTGCTCCAAGTACCGACATGGCAAAAAGAAAAAGGGGGAAAACTGGAACATGAACAGGGACAGGAACTGATGCAGGAAAATCAACATCTGGTGTGCCTGATGAAGACTGAAAAAATGGCTTGCAAAATCTTAGAATGGCTCTTTCCACCTCAAACAGCTCCTCGGAGTGTCTGGCAAAGAACGGAGGTTGTGGCTAAGCTACTTCGAAAAGGCAGGCAGCGATGTAAAGAAGTTTCTGGAAAAAAAACAGCAACAATTGCAATGCCATTGAGAACGGCTGCACTAGAGTGGTTACTAGCCAACTCGTCGGAACTGCAGCTTGCATTATTAGGCTTTCCCGGTGTCCTAGGGTAACTTTATGATGCCTGTATCCCCAATCGTCTGTTCTGTTTGTGCTGTATATTGAGTCCTGTGCCTTTAAGACTGGTTCTAAGAGCAAGGAGAAGCGCGGAGTTTGTTTTGAGAAAACTGCCTGACTCCTCCACATTCTTCGGCGGACGGGGTGTTCGGCGGAGGCTTGGAGAGACTGCAGGACAGAGATTTTTTTTGCTTTTAGTTAGTTTCAGCTAGCTAGGGCAGAGAAGTTCCCTGGACTGTTTTTTTTTCCTTTTTCTTGGAACTGTTTAAACCTACTCTGGACTGAAAACCCAGTCAAATTCGGGCTGAAAAGGTGAGCCATCCAGCTTTACGCTTCTTGGACCAACAGGAATGGCAGCCATGGCCGAATGTGCAGTCCCGACCATTACCAGAAGCGCAGACAGTGTTTACAGATGCAGGCCGAAAAACACGGTTAGCTGTCTGTGTATGGCAGAAAGATTCTAGCTGGCACCATCATAAGGTACAAGGAACGGCAGAAGATTCATTACAAACATTAGAACTACAAGCAGTAATATGGGCCCTCGGGCAGTGGAGAGATGAGGACTTAAATATTGTCTCTGACTCATTGTATGTAGTAGGAGTGGTACAATGCATTGAAGATGCACTATTGTGTATGCCTAAGAGAGAAATTTTGGGAAGACTGTTTATTCAGTTTCAACGAACCATAAAGATTCGAACAGCGCCGTGTTGCATTATGCATGTCAGAAGCCATCAAACTATGTTAGGACTAGGGGAAGGCAATGACAGAGCAGACTGACTGGTCGTGCTAAGTTCTACTGCTCCTGTGGACTCGTTTGAGATGGCTCGGCAGAGTCACAGCATGTTTCACCAGTCCGCAAAAATGTTGAAGAGACAGTTTCAATTAAGTTGGACAGATCCCCAGGGCATTGTAAAATCATGTGATCAGTGTAGTAGACACAGTGGTAGTTTAGGACTGGGAGTAAATCAGCGAGGCCTAGTTGCTTGTGAGCTATGGCAAATGGATGTTATGCATGTACCGGAATCTGGTCGTCAAAAATATGTCCATGTTACTGTAGATACCTTTTCTCACATGATATGGGCAACAGCACAAACAGGGGAAAGAGCAATACACGTTATTCAGCACTTGTTAGCATATTTTGCCATTTTGGGGGTTCCCCAGGCTATAAAGACAGACAATGGACCAGCATATGTATGCCAGCATGTGAATAGATTTTTACAACTCTGGGGAGTCAAACGTAACTGGGATCCCTCATAGCTCTACAGGTCAAGCTATAGTAGAAAGAGCTAATCGAACCCTAAAGGAAATATTAGACAAACAGAAAGATGCAGATGACAGAGATCCGCACAATCGGTTGGGCAAAGCACTGTTTACTTTGAACTTTTTAAGTTTAGCTGGGAATGCAGAATTACCCCCGACTATGTTGCATTATAGTAAACACAATAAGCTGCAACAATCAGAAATATTTGTTAGATATAAGGATCCAAAAACTGGTCAATGGGAAGGTCCTAGTTCACTCCTTTTTACTGGATGAGGATACTCTTGTGTCTTCACAGCATCTAGACCACAATGGGTACCGAGTAAATGGACTCGGCCAGCAGAGAAAGAAAAGAAAGAAGAAGAGCATGGACCGTCAAGTCTTTGCTGAGACAGCTGGTAGCTGAGACCACTGGCGAACAATGCCCTCCTGACCCAGGCTGGGTTGTAACATGCATTTTTGGTCACCAAGGCCCCTTGGGATCATTGGAACTTTCCCAGGACTTGCATGAGTGGCAGGAAAAAGAGTGTCCTCAGTGTCAGGGAGTAATAGTTATAGAAGTGAGCTGCGGAGTTTGTGGTGCACGATTTGAGAGAGAGACACCAAAGCTTTGTCTTAAGGGTGGTTTGGGTGACCATTGCTATAGTGGTACCCTTGGTGCTTTTCATCAAGCAGCACAGGTAGTGTTGAGAATATCTAACCCCGTTCCTGGAGATTTTGGTGGAGTACCAGATTGGAGTTTTGCGCAAACAGCGTGAGCCATTAAAAAGGGGATATGGCAAGTCCGCATGGTAAAACGCTCTCGTGTGTTGTGTGCCTTCTGCTCATGGTGTCAACAAGTGTTGCAGGATCCCCTCAATTAGCTCATTGTATAGACATAAAAAAATCCTAAAATTCTAGTCCTATGCTAGGACAGTGTTAATATCCATGTTTGTACCAGGAGCAACAGCTGCTAGAGCAATGACCACATTGAAGCAGATAGCATGCTGGACAAATTCAGAATTGAATTTGACTAGCCAAATTTAGATGAGCTATCAGCAGATGTTACCAGTGTTAATCATGCTGTTTGCAAAACCTTGCTGCGATTGGTTTTGTTTTTAGTACATAACCAAAGGTGTGAAGAGTTTGAAGGAATGTGTTGCATGAACCTGTCAGACCATTCTGGATCAATTCACAAAAATTGCAATTAATGAAGAACAAATTACATGATTTAAAAGAAAGTGATGATGCATTTAAAGATTAGTTAAGTAGCCTTAGGATTACAAGATAGCTGAAGTTTGTTATTAAGCAAATGTTTGTTATATTATTACTTATAGTGGTAAGATTATTAGTACTAAGTTGTGTAATGCCATGTATTAAGAATATGTTGCGTAAGATAATATCTAATGCTTAGTTTGTGCAAAAGAAAAAGGGGGAATTGTAGCAGGATTTTTGGAGATAGACACAGAGAGGCCTTACAGTGCTGGGAAAGTTCTGTTGTTTTAGCACTGTCAAGGATGTTGAGCCTGAGAACCAAGACACTGAGCCTGAGAACCAGTTTTGTCCCTCAACAAAATTGAAAAAACAAGTAACTGCAAAAGAATGCTTATGCAGGTAACACTAGCCAATAGTGAGTAGTAAAATGCCGTGTGAACAGCTTGTGCGCTAGAATGATATATGTATGTAAGAACCCTGTGTACCCTCAATAAACGGAGCATTCACCACTACTTCTGTGAAGAAGGTGTTTGACTCTGGCTGTTCCCTGTGTTTTTTGTTTTCATTTTGTTTTTCTTTTTTTCAAAATCATCTTCAATCACCCTCTTGGGAGGAGCTCAGGCAAGGGTCCAAGTCATATATGCTTGCCAGAACGGATGCAGTGACACAAACAGAGCTTCCAAAAAAACATGTGGCTATCCAGGTCTCAGGCTTCAAGGACTGCTTAAGCCTTTCACTGATACAGGAGAGACACAACACCACTGTGAGGTATGAACAGATGGACAACCTGCTCAGCCTGGTAGCAGAGCTGAAAGAGGAAGTAGAAAGGTTGAGTATCAAGGAGTGTGAGAGGGGTAATAGAGCAAGCTCTGAGTGCCCTGGTGAAGAACCTCCAGTAACAGGTGGCCAAGCTGCATGAGGCAGTCAAAAGGCTGAGAGGCATCAGGGAGGTTGAAAGGGAGTTGGGCAGCTGGTTCAAAAACCACACTGTGGAAGACCCATAATCTTGCATATGGGTAAAACCTTATAAATAAAGGCCTTGTAAAAGCATGGTTCAGGCCTGATGCTTCGGCTAAGTACAGCTAACAGCTAGTCTGACCAGTTCCTGGGAGAAAGGAATGTGCACCTGTGAGAAGAAAGACCTTACCTGTGTGAAACATTTTCTATTTAGGAGACAAGTATGTAAACATTGTTACAGGGGAAAGTTTTTGATGGACATGTACACTAGCAGCTTGTAATGGTTTTAATTTAATAAAATCGGGCGGAAACACTAATTAATGTAGGGGTTTTAGTGTTAATATTTTTGTGGGAGGGAGAGATTAGGAGAAAAATAAACAAAGCAGGCTTAAGCTTAAAAATGAACAAACATAGTTTTATTAACATATATTAAAAGACTGAGAAAAGGAAAAAAAGGTTGAGAAACAAGAAAAACTTAAACTAAAACAGAATGGTACCTTAAAACACACTTCTTTCCTCTTACAAACTATTAACTTTCTTATTGAACAACATAGAAAGACACAACTTAGGGTTTTTAGTCAGTTTCACCACTTAGACATAACTACTCATTACTTAGGAGACAAGTCCTTCTAAGATCTTTTTATGAAGACATTTGCTACAAGACAAAACAGTCCACTGCTGTCACACATCTGCTGCCGCCTGGAGTTTTCGCAGACTGTGATGTTCTATCTGCAGAGCTTCTCAGTGTATCTGGGGTATTATTTACGAATACTTCTTCTGATCTAAAATTATCTTTGTCTCGAAAGGCTGAGACCTCCTTTTTGACCCAGGAGCGGGGGTTTTCAAAGTTCCCAAATAAATCTCTACTACACCAGACCTTAATTTTGATTAGAATAGCATTCTACCCAAATAATACTAAGATGCTGCAAAGAACAGTTCATTTCTTCATAATTTACCTTAGAAAAGTCCGGTTAAAAATGTCCACTTCTTCAATCCTATTCCAATAGTATTAGTTCTTTCACTTCTCATCTAACTGACTTCATGCAGTGTCTGTTCCATGTACCTTCTGGTTTTCTTCTTTCTTCTTTCTCTCGAGGAAGAATTGTGCTTTAAAAGTTCTGTGTTGCTAAGAAAGGGTTAAATTTACTCAGGCTTGCAAAAGGCCACATGCACGCGCCAGGCTGCAGAAGCTGAAGAAAAAATGCAAGGCCGCACTGACAAAGGAAGCCTGCAAAGGTTTTTTATTTCCACCCCTCAGCCCCATCCAGGGCAGTCCAGCTCAAAGTCACCATAGAGCTGCAGGCCTGCCCTCTCTGCTGCCAGTGGTGATTAAGCTGGGCCATGCCCCGGCCCCTTCTGCTGTGGTCCGAGCACACGGCCCCACACTGCCAAGCTGCAGCTGCCCCCTCTCCCCTGCCAGCAAGCAAGGGAGAGGGGCCCAGCTGACAATGGGAGGCTCAACCTGAGCTACCATGCTCTCCATGCAGGCAGCAGCCTCTGAAAGCCTGGCTGGGCCTGGCCCGGCCGCCCAGAGGGGCAGCAGAGCCCAACCCGGGCCAGACCCAGCCCCGGCCTCGACCACCATGTTACCTCATGGCAGATCACCGAAGCAAGAGAGTAGGCCCTCAGCAGCAGATTAGTTTTAAATGTTCCTTCCAAAGTTGCTCTGACAATTCTCATTGGTCAATTTAGCTGTCAATATCCCAGCCTGCTTTTTGATAGGTCCTTGTCCTCCTCCCCCCAACCCATGCCACGGTTAAGGCAAGGAAAAACATTTTACATTTCTCTATATCTAGAAAACAAAATTGTGCTAACCTATGATACAGCTACAAACCAATGAATGGAATGGCCATAAGTTACTAACCAATTAGAATTAAACACGATGCCTTTAGAAGACCATATAAAATATGAGCTGTAAAGAATAAAGATTAGCTATGGTGGATGAAGAAAGATGTGTCCTGTCCATCTCTATTGCGACACCACAACCCACTGGGAAGAGGCCAAAAACTCCCCCCAGCACACACAGGGTTGGGAAGTAGTGACAGAAAAGAACAACAGAGGAAGGAGAAAGAGAACCAATAAAAGTGAGTGGCTTCATCCAAAGCTGGACATCCCCCCACAGAAATGTTTTGCAATGCCCAACACTGGAAGAACAGCCAGAGCTAACTGGAGCAACCCAACCTGCCCCATGAATAAAGAAATTACCAACTAGGTCAACCAAGAAAAAGCAGCGGGTGATAGTAGTGTGTGACTCTTCTTTAAGAGGCACAGAGGCCCTCTGTTGACCTGACCCACTCTCAAGGGAGGTGTGCTGCTTTCCAGGAGGCCTGATCAAGGATGTTGCTGAGAAGCTGCCAAGCCTAGTTGTCTTGGTTGCAATATATAACCAAAATCATGCATTCTATTCCCATCTGTTGAAATCAATTGAAGAGGTGTTTTTTCTTTTAACTACAGGGGGAGGGGGCAGGTGCCTTCTGTTAATGGGCCAGCTGTTAAAACCAGGTGGAACAATGTTTCTTATCTCTTCCATGACCCATCCTCCCTCCAGGGGGATATCTTCTGTTAATGGGCCATTAAGGCTCACAACATGACTGATAACATTACATCATCCCATTGTGAGATGCTTCACCCAGTGGGAGGAACCAAAGCATTCCTACCTAGATAAAAGCTGAGATTCAGCACAGCAGGACAGCCTGTTTTCCGCTGGATTCCCAGAGGAAAGACCGGACATATCTTGCCACCACTGGACCCTTCTAAAGGATCATCTCTACTCCAACAGAACCACATCTGTTACTCCAAGAGGACTTATTTGGACTATTCTCCCAACACCTGGACCAGGGTGTCAGGTCGTATTCTGACTCTGTCAGTGTTTCTAGGAATTTTTTTTTTTATTGTTTGTTTGCTTTACTACATTTGTATTTTTTAATATTCCTAGTAAAGAACTGTTATTCCTATTCCCAAATCTTTGTCTGAAGGCCCTTAATTGCAAAATTATAATAATTTGGAGGGAGGGGGTTTACATTCTCCATTTCAAGGGAAGCTCCAGCTTTTCCTGGCAGATACCTGTCTTTTCCAAACCAAGACACTAGTTAAACCCACAAATTATTACCCACTATTAGTGTTCCATGTGGGTGCCAGTGATATAGTCAGCAGTATGGGGAACATTAAGGACTACAGAGCCCTGGGAGAGGTGGTGATGCCTTGGAGTGGCTACCTAGAACAGAGGCTAGACAGAGTTAGAGAATAAAGTAGGTATTTATTAAAGGCCTTCAATAGATACACCTTGGGCAGTGCAAAAGCCTAGCAGAGACTACGCCCAAGATGGACGACAGTCACAAGTTTTTTGGGCAGATATAAGTCTGGTGTATTTGCATATAGGGTTAATTGTCCAATTACAGCTTTAGGTAATCAAGTCGCATTCCCCCAGTTCGCCCCCCAATTTACTTGTTTATACTTTTCAGGACCTGAGGCTATGATGGTGACCTTGGTTCTCAGACCTGGAAGGATTGTTTTGTCTGACCAAACTGTGAAGAGAGCTTACTAACACTGTATGAAGTTCATAGTTATACACTAATGCAGTACAGGATCTGAAAAATATAAAGGCTAAAACTTAAGGCATCAGTGGCAGGTCAACAAATGGTTAGAGGGATGGTGCCATAGTCAGGGTTTTGGTTACTCAGACCATGGGACTTGCTTTACCAAGCCTGATCTACTGGGGGCTGATTGGATCCATCTGACAAAGAAAGGGAAAAGCATCTTTGGGGACTTGTCAGGCCAGTGAAGGAGGCTTTAAACTGGATTTGTTGAGGGAAGGAGGTACCTATCCATCCCAATCCGGCCACTCATATGCCACCACCTGTAATGGATGCCTGGAACAGTGCAAAGGCATTCCAGACACACCAGCCAGCAAGTCTCAGATGTCTCTACACAAACACATATAGTATGGGGAACAAAAGAGGAAGTAGAGATGTGTTCACACCTGCATAGATATGATATCATTGGCATCACAGAGACATGGTGGAATGGCTTCTATGACTAGAGCATTGGAATGGAAGATTTTAAGCTTTTTAGGAAAGACAGGCTAGGAAGACAAGGAAGGGGTGTAGCCCTCTATGTCAATGACCAGATGGAGAGTATGGAACTCTGCCTGGTGAAGGATGAGGAGCCAGATGAGAGCTTGTGGGTCAAGATTAAAGGGGAGGCATGGACAGGGAATGTTTAAGCAGAGATCTGCGACAGACCACCCAGTCAGGAGCATGGTGTGGATGAAGCCTTCTATAGGCAGATAGGAGCGGCCTCACTGTGGGAGATTAGGGACAGGCGGTCGGAAGATATCGCGTTGTACGGGCAGACAGAACCCCTCCCTCAATTCTTAGTTGGTCAGTGTCCTGATAAGCTAAGCAACACCTAACTTGTAACGTAAGCAGACGGATGTGATGTAGCAACCAGAGGTGTTATAACCCCATGTAACCAGTTAATAAACGCCATTAGCCGTCCACCACATTGGTGTCTGTGAGCTGGTGGTCCGAGCAGCCTGGGTGTGGCTGCTGTGTCGTTCCTGGAACCAGGTCGCTACACCTCAGCGGAGGTAACAAGTGGTGCCGAAACCCCCGGGAGTTGCCCGGGAGAACGGGAGTTGCCTGGACGGGTGAACGACGGCCGAGCGGCTGGCCCAGCTCGGCGGGAGGGACGCCTCCGGACCCGCGAGGAAGATGGAAGCCCTCGTGAAGGTCGTATCTGAGATTCATAAGCAGTGGGGAATTGATTGTAAAGCAAAAGATTTTATCCTCGCAGTGACGAGGCTTTTGCAACTTAGTATCATTGATAGTCCGGTGGATATCCTCCACCCAGATGTTTGGGATCAATGTACTAAGGCTCTTGCCAAAGACACAATGTCTTCTGGGTCGGGGAAAACTCTTAAAGCATGGGGACGGGTCGTAGATGCATTACAGAAGGCTTTGCATGAACAGGAGACCTGGAGAGCTGCTTGAAATTGTTTAAAAGTTTCCCCCCAATTGGGTATTGCAGCAGCGACGCAAACTTTCTCAGAGGAAACTGTTGTTGAGAATTTTCAGAGTGGTAAAGAATGCAGTCTGAATGTTAGTGAAAATATTCAGTGTGATGATAAAGCCAGTTCAGCCGAATGCATCGGCTCAGGCTCAGAAAATCAAGAGCTCGCTTCGGGGCCCCCAGGCTCAAGGTCGCTCACTACAGAGATAACAGAGATGCGGTCATTTTACAACGGTCTAGCTGAAGAAGCTAGGAATGCTGAAAAAGCGGGGGAGGGACCTCCACCTTATGCGCCTCAAGTTAGTGCTGATAGTGGGCTCGTTGCCAGCAAAAACAAAGAGAGCTCGTTTGCTAACGCGGGGGCGGGCGAGCAGAAAAAGGGAGGAGAGCGCAAAGAGAGAACTGAAGCCACTCTTTGCCAAACAGCGCGTTTTTCTAAGGTGAGAAGCTCCCACAGCAGGAGGCGGGGGGAGCGCAGGTGCAGGGGGCAGCTCAGCCCCGAGAGAAAGGGGCGGGGGCCAAAGGAGAAGGGACGGCCCAGCCTGGAGGGAAAGGGGAGGGGTCGGAGCCTGACGAAAAGGCTCCGGAGCCCGGAAACAGCGAGTCAGTCCACTTCCGGCTCTGAAACCGACTCCAGCTGGGACTGGGACAGCCAGTCCTCTGCTGCCGGCTCTGGCTCTGGCTCCGGCTCCGACAAAGAAGAAGTAACAGTATATAAAATCAGTAACAACAATGTTTCTACTTGGGTTGAGGGGAAGTCAGAAAAAGAACGAACTCCCCTCACAGACTGGAGGAAGATACAGAGAGCCTGTGCTGATTGGAATCCATCAGCCAAACTAGCTTTTCCAGTCCGACTAGGGGGGGCAGGGGGAAACCAGAGAACGTACTCACCGGTAAATCCTAAAGATGTGCAAGCAATTGTTAAAGCAATCACTGATAAAGGGATCAATTCAGCAATGGTTTCTACTCTCATTGATAGTGTTTTTGGAGGAGATGACATGCTGCCATTTGACATAAAGCAAACTTGCAGATTGATTTTCGATGGGGCAGGGATCATTGTTTTTAAACAAGAGTGGGAGGACAATTGTGCAAAGCAACTAGCTCTGGTCACTGGTGCAGATCATCCTCTGCACGGCTCCAGCCTGCAGCGGCTCATGGGCACAGACCCAACCATGATCACTCCCCAGGCACAAGCCGAGGGCCTACGGGCCCATGAGGTAATGACAACTACCCGTGCTGCCAGGGAAGCCATCCGCTCTGCTTCCATGGTCATTGCTAAACCATCATCATGGTCCACAATAAAACAAAATGAGAGTGAAAGTTTTGCACAATTTGTAGACCGGCTCCAAGCATCACTCGACTCCTCAGCTTTGCCTGCAGAGGCAAAAGGTCCTGTGTTAGCAGAGTGCCTGCGCCAGCAATGCAACTCAGCCACCAAGGACATTTTACGGTCTTTACCACTCGGGTCCAGCATTGCAGACATGATCAGGCATGTTACAAAAGAGGAGCGATTTGCCCCAATTCAGGCAGCTGTCCATACCGCAATTACTAGTGTAATGGCATGTTTTAAATGCAGCCAGGCATTTAAATTGGACGACCGTGCAAATTATTAGACTCCCACCTTCAGTGCCCCAGTCATTTAAACTCTTTCAGAGTCTCGCAGCACGCAGACACAAGAGAGAAGCCACACTTGGTACCTCCTCATCATCCAGACCTTTAGCCATTTAGCAAAAACCTAAGTCAGTTCCTTACAATCTGTTTCTTAGTGTGTTAAATGCTACCTTTTTGTCGCTGAACCAATCCAATCCAAACTTTACAAAATCATGCTGGTTATGCTATAATGCAGAACCTCCTTTTTATGAGGGTGTTGCCCTTGATGCTCCTTTTGAATATTCTGCAGCAAACAATCCACACAACTGTAAGTGGGACACACCCCGGAGGGAAATTACCCTGAGTCAAGTCACAGGCCGAGGCAAATGCTTTGGCAGTGTAACTGCAGCAAAACAGAAGGGAAATATCTGTGCTGAGTTCATCCAACCTAGTCAAAAGACTGACAAGTGGGCAGTTCCGCTCCTGCCAGGAATGTGGGTCTGTCAACAAATTGGAATAACCCCCTGTGTGTACCTTGGTAAATTCAATAACCTTGCTGACTTTTGTGTCCAAGTTCTGATTGTTCCTAGAGTCCTGTATCACCAAGAAGAAGAAATGTATCGCTTTTTAGAAGAAACCATCCAACTCCGCAAAAGAGAAGTAATGACAGGTGTAACCATTGCAATGCTCCTTGGCCTAGGAGCTGCCGGCACAGCCACAGGTGTTTCAGCTCTCGTGACCCAACATCAAAGACTCTCTCAGCTGCAAATGACAATCGACGAAGACTTACTGAGAATTGAAAAATCCATCTCCTCTCTGGAAAGATCTATCTCCTCGCTTTCAGAAGTCGTCCTGCAGAACAGGCGAGGACTGGACCTCTTGCTCATGCAGCAAGGAGGTCTGTGTGCAGCCTTGAGAGAAGAATGCTGTTTTTATGCAGACCATACTGGAGTCGTGCGAGACTCCATGGCTGAGCTGAGAGAAAGACTGGCCCAGAGAAAGAGAGAGAGAGAGGCCCAACGAGGATGGTTCGAGTCATGGTTCAATCAGTCCCCATGGCTGGCCACCCTTGTTTCCACCCTAATAGGCCCTCTCACCATGATACTCCTGACACTGATTTTTGGGCCTTGCATTTTGAACAAGTTAGTGTTATTTGTTAGAAGCCGTTTAGAGAAAGTCGACATCCTACTTGTCGAACGCATGCAATTATCGTGAAGTGCGCTTGTTACTAACATTTTATACCACTTTTGTATCCTATTATACTAACCTTAACAACTTTTATATTTTTATGACATTTATACTTTTATAACATTTGTACTTTTATAACATTTATATTTTTATAACATTTATACTTTTATAACATTTGTACTTTTATAACATTTATACTTTTACAACATTTATACTTTTTTACTTAGTCATGGGAGGGGGGGGAAATGTGGGAGATTAGGGACAGGCGGTCGGAAGATATCGCGTTGTACGGGCAGACAGAACCCCTCCCTCAATTCTTAGTTGGTCAGTGTCCTGATAAGCTGAGCAACACCTAACTTGTAACGTAAGCAGACGGATGTGATGTAGCAACCAGAGGTGTTATAACCCCATGCAACCAGTTAATAAACGCCATTAGCCGTCCACCACATTGGTGTCTGTGAGCTGGTGGTCCGAGCAGCCTGGGTGTGGCTGCCGTGTCGTTCCTGAATCCAGGTTGCTACACCTCAGCGGAGGTAACACCTCACACTTGCAAGCCCTGGTCCTCATGGGGGACTTTAACCACTCTGACACCTGTTGAAGGGACAACAGGGCAAAGCATAAGCAATCCAGGAGATTCCTTGAATGTGCTGATGACAACTTCTTCATACAAGTGATAGAGGAGCCAAACAAGGAGAGGTGCCATGCTGGACCTTGTGCTCACCAACAGGAAAGTTCTGGTGGGAAATGTGATGCTCCAAATCAGCTTTGGCTGCAGTGACCATGAGATGGTGGAGTTTGAGATGCTCAGGGGAGTGAGGTGGGCATGCAGCAAGCTCACTACCCTGGACTTCAGGAGAGCAGACTTTGGACTCTTCAGGGGCCTATTTGGTAGAGTCCCATGGGATAGAGCCCTGGAAGGCAGAGGGGCCCAAGAATGCTGGCTGTTATTCAAGGATCCCCTCCTCCAAGCTCAGGAGCAATGTATCCCAACAAGGAGGAAATCAGGCAAAAATGCCAGGAGGCCTCCATGGATGGATAAGGAGATGCTGAACAAACTCAAAGGAAAAAAAAAGAAGCTTACAGAAGGTGGAGATGAAGACTGGTGGCCTGGGAGGAACACAGTGAAATTGTCTGGGAAGCTAGGGGCAAGGTTAGGGAAGCCAAGGCCCATTAAAAATTGAGTCTGGCCATGAATGTCAAAGACAACATGAAGGGCTTCTATAGGTATGTTGCTAATTAAAGAAAGACTAGTGTCTAACTAGGGATAATGTGAGCTCTTTCTGGAAGGAAAACAGAGACCTGGCTACCCTGGATATGGAGAAGGCTGAGGTTCTCAATAATGTCTATGCCTCAGTCATCAACAGCAAGTGCTCCAGCCACGCCACCCAAGTTGTGAAAGGCAAATGAAGACTCTAAGCCCAGTGTAGAAGAGGATCAGATTCAAGACCATCTAAGGAATATGAATGTGTACAAGTCTGTGGGACCTGATGAGATTCATCTGTAGGTGTGGAAGATCAGACAGCTACAGAAGCTGAGCTGGGTAGCACCGCAGACCTCCTGGCCCTGGTACAGTGGAAGCCATGGGAGAGATAAACTCAAGGCAAGAAAAAGAAGTGAAGACACCATATCTGTTCTGATGAGAGACGATGTTGACAAGGACATCGCTTGTGCAAGAGGATGTAACAGGGACTTGATAACCGAAAAGATTGTGTTGCTAATGGAACAGGGGCAAAGGGGTTTGAGTGGAAAATTTTGCCCAGAAGTTAGAGAACTATAAATACTGGTAATCAGTGTAATAAAACTGGCTTTGATTTGCTTGCACTTCATGGTCCATCTCTTTCAATTGCTGCAAATGGTGTCCCCGTGTGAGGAACAACAATTTGCCTAGCTGGCATCCAGTGGCGAGCCCCACAGAACTGAAGTGCTGCTGAGAGGAAGCAGGAGCCTGGCCAGCATCAATCCTCGGATTTTGAAGGTGAGCTGTGGGGAAACATGGGCAGAAATATGTCCTCAGAAGAAAAACATATATTTTGAGCTCATGTCTAAACTTTTAGAGAGGCATGGCAAATCAGTTGCTTCTCACTCTCTTAAGCTGATTTTACGCTGGGTGGAATCACGTCACAGGGTTAAATGCCAGCATTGCTTTTACAGCGGAGTTGTGGGATGAAGTGGGGGTGAAACTCTGGGATAGAGCAACTAAGGGAGACAAAATAGCAGCTAGTTTGTTACCTCTGTGGTGAGCTATCTTAGAAACTCTTAAAACCCAGGAAGGTACCAGGAAAGAATCGTCTCCTGCTGCCCCCTCAGTGACATTGATCCCTTGTCAGGGCTCTGCAGAGGAGTCTTTAATGCCCCTTGCACCCCCGCTTTCTGTGAAAGTACACGTTTCTAATATCTCAATGCCCCTGAAATCCAGCAAGACTTTTCACCTATGCGGGAAATGCAAATCATCAACTTACTGCCTTAACTATTGATCATATCATGGGAATGAGCCAGCATTCTCAGCCAGATGCTCAAGCATGGGGTATTCCGCAAGATGCCTTAGATGATATTGAAGACAATGCATATCATGCTTTTATGAATGTCCCCGATGTCAGTAAACCACAAAAAGCTTTCCCATCCATAACTCAAAGGGCAAAAGAACCTTATATGCAATTTATTGATCACGTTCAAGAAGCATTAGACAAACAAGTTGCTCATCAAGAAGCTTGTAATATTATTCTTTTAAAATTAGCCATAGAAAATGCTAGCAATGACTGTCAAAAGGTTCTGAAGCCACTTAAAAATCCCACAATTATAGAAATGGTTAAAGCCTGTAATCGTATTGGAACTGTTGAACACAAGTTTGAAATTATGGCTGCTGTTTTGCTGCACTTAGGGTGGCCCCTGGTCTCACCAGACAGATTTGTTTTGGTTGTAGAAACCAGGCCACCTTAAAAAAGACTGCTATACCTTAAAAGGAGCAAAACAAAAAAAAAACAAAAACACCTGGAGTTTGTCTGAAAGGCGACACTATGCCAACCAGTGTCACTCTAAATATGATATTGATGGCAAACCAATTTCAGAAAACTTGAATCGGAGCACAGGGTGGTGCCATGTTCAGACACAAATTGCCCAGCCAAACTCTGCAGCAGGAATGTTGCTGCCTTACAACCAGTCACCAGCGGCAATGCCGGCATGAATCTGACAACCGCCTGCAGAGTAACTATTTTAGATTCCTCCATCCATCTGCTTCCTGAAGCCTTCTCCCTGAGATTTCACAATCTTGGGAGGGCTCCTGGAGAAACAGGCTGCCCCAGAGCAAGGGGGGTGGGAAGACTGACACAAAACACCTTATTATACAGACAACACAAAAGGGATACAGAATTGGGGATACAGTGAAATGAACCATAACATAAACTTCTTATAAAAACCTAATAAAACAGTTCTGCACCACTACATCTCCCCCTTTTTTGTTTTAATAACAGGAGGAGGGCTGGAATGGAGGAGGATGATACTCAAAGTCCGGGTAATTCTCGGCGAGCCACTCTGGCTGAGTGGGCCACTCCATCTGAGGTTCCTCCTCTGGGTGTCTCCTGTCTGCTGGGTCTTCCTCCAGTTCCACGTTCTCCTCCCATCCAGGCACGGATGATACAACAACTTGGTTCACAGAGGGGGCATGTGTGGTGCTAGAAATTAATCTACCTAACATTTTTTTGATGATACCAAATCCAATTAAAATTAACAGAATAACAAACAAAAATAACAAAACTGATTTCAAAATTGAACCCACCCAGCCCGAAAGTCCCCAGTCCCCAAACAATCCATTCAGCCAGTCACCAGTCTCTCTTTTGATGTCATTCACCATGTCTCGGATGTTCTGGATGGCTTTGTGGTCTGCCCCATTGCCCTGGTGGCTTTGGGCTGGGGCACCAACCATCTGGAGACAGGTGCAGTGAGACTGGCAAGCAGGAGGATGCTGAGGAGCAGGTGGAACTTCCTCAGCCCAGGGGACTGGCGCTGGACAGGCTCTGACAGGACTAAAAGAACTAAAACAAACAATTAACATTCAAGCAGGGGTCATTCAGGAAAGCGAAACCGTCCTGGGAAAAATCTTCCCTCCTTTTCCTCCTAAAAGCTGCCTGAGTAACCTGTGGCAGTTTCTTTTTCTCCCCTGAGACCTTTGGGACATAGGGCCTCACCCATTTTGATGGTAACCATCTCGGCCCCATGGGGGTGGACACACAAGCGTACCCATGACCCCACGTGACCAAATCATGAGGTCCTTCTGTCCTTCCAGTCTCAGGGTCCCGGACCATGACCGGCGGCCTCTCCTTGATGTTTAGTTGAGGGTTTGCCCCAAAATGACGAACGATCGGTGGGTTTAAAAACTCAAAGGTGCTGTTTAAAAAATTCAATGTGAATAGAGCCCTGGCCAATCGGGTCTGCGGTGTTTCTGTTTTCAACACCGGTTGTTGTTGGTTGAGGACCCTTTTGATTTCTCTGTGGGTCCTCTCCACTACAGCTTGGCCTGTCGGGGAATGAGGGATGCCGGTTTTATGTCCCACTCCCCATTGTTGCAGGAAGCTGCAGAATTCCTTGGAACGGTACGCCGGGCCATTATCAGTTTTTAATTCTTTTGGGATGCCCATGAAGGAGAAAGCCTGGATGAGGTGTTTAATTGCATCCGAGGTTTTCTCCCCTGCGTGGGCGGAAGCAAAAACTGCACCGGAGCAGGTGTCCACCGACACATGTACATATTTAGATCGGCCGAATTGGGGGATATGTGTTACATCAGTCTGCCACAGCTCACAGCTGTTCAGACCTCTGGGGTTCACTCCCGCACTTAAGGTGGGGAGTGCGTGCTGATTACATGAGGGACACGTAGCCACAATTGCCTTAGCCTGTTCCCGAGTGATGTGAAACCGGAGAACAAGGCCAGGCATGTTCTGATGGTGAAGCTGATGGCTGAGCTTTGCCTGCTCAAAAATGCTTGGCAATGGGGCTATCACTGCAGGAGCGGCAAGAGCATCAGCCCTTCTGTTCCCCTCAGCTACGAACCCCGGCAGATCGGTGTGTGATCTCGTATGCATCACAAAGAATGGCTGCTCCCTGTGGGAGACAAGCTTAACAAGCTTAGAAAGCAGCTCAAACAGTGCTGTGTTAGACACTTCCTGCAGTATTGCTTGATCTGCCCTCGATACCAACCCCGCTACATAAGCGGAGTCCGTTACTAAATTGAAGGGTTCGGGGAACCTTTCGAAAGCCCTGACAACAGCGGCCAACTCAGCAACCTGAGGTGATCCCTCCACCTCGGCAACATCTGCCTCCCACTGCTGAGTCTGAGGGTCCTTCCAAGTCATAACTGACTTGTGGGACCTTCCGGACGCGTCCGTGAAAACTGTCAGGGCCTCTAAAGGCTTTCTGCTCTGAACATCTTTCAAATTCAGTGTGAATTTGGCATCCTGATTAAAAATTTTGTGGGCTGGCCGATGAATTGAGATTTGCCCAGTAAAGGAATCCAGAGCAAACTGCAGCGCTTCATTTTCCTGAAGCAGGTGTTCTAACATTGCCTTTGTAATTTGGCCCGATCTTAATCCAATTGGAATGTGAATGCATTCAAAATCACACCCTGCCAATTCCCTGATCCGGACTCTGGCTTTTCGGATCAGTTCAGCCACCAGTTCCTGTGGACGTGTCATTCTCTTGGACCTTTGATGGCTGAGAAAGACCCATTCTATGATTAGAAGCGGGTCCTCTCTGCCCTGGTCCTTTTTGATGTTATTTCTCCACTGGAAAATGACTCCATGGAGGTGTGGCAATTTCCCCATAATTATGAATTTGAAAGGCAGGTCTGGATCACACCGGTGGGCCTGCCGAGTGGACATGAGATGCTGTACCTTTTCCAGCAACTCCTTTGCTTCCGGGGTTAGTTTCCTGGGAGAACTCAGCTCCTCTCCCTCTTTCAATAAATTGAAAAGAGGGGCTAGGTCCTCAGTTGTGAGGCCTAGCCAGGGTCTCACCCAGTTCAATGCCCCACACAGCTGATGGACATCTGCGAGGGTCTGAATTTTGGGCCTGATTTCCAATTTCTGCGGCACAATGGTCCGCTTGCCAATTTCCAGCCCAAGGTACCTCCAAGGTGGCATCCTTTGAACCTTGTCTTCCTGCAGCTCGAACCCTGCAACAACCAATGCATTAATTGTCAGGTCAAGCGCGTGTGACAAGACATCATCGGTGGGGGCACACACAAGCACATCATCCATATAATGATGGATGATTGCTTTCTCTGCGGCTACGCGGACCGGGGACAGCAAGGAAGCCACATACCACTGGCAGATTACCGGAGACACTTTCATCCCTTGGGGCAAAACTTTCCAATGGTAGCGTTTCCGCGGGGCCTCTCGGTTAATGGTGGGAACCGAGAATGCAAAACGTGGTGCATCGTCAGGGTGTAGGGGAATATGGAAGAAACAATCTTTTATATCTATAACAGCCAATTTCCAATTTTGTGGGAGCATGGTCGGGGTAGGCATCCCGGGTTGAAGAGAGCCCATATCTTCTATCACACTGTTAATTTGTCTGAGATCCTGGAGGAGCCTCCACTTGTCCTTCCCTGGCTTCCGGATAACGAAAACCGGCGAATTCCAAGGGCTGGTGGTCTCTACAATGTGACCCTTAGCTAACTGCTCCTCCACGAGCTCTTCGAGCGCCTTCAATTTCTGTTTTGAAAGCAGCCACTGTTCCACCCACACTGGCGAATTTGTTTTCCAATTCAGGTTCTGGGTAGGGTGCTCCTCAGCGACTGCTGCCCAAAAATCCTGTGGGGGGTCTGGGATGTCAATTGTGACTCCCCACTGGGCCATCAGGTCTCTCCCCAACAAGGGTTCCCTATAATCCAAAACAAAAGGGCGTAAACTGGCCAACTGCCCTTTTGGCCCCTTAATTTGAACCACACTCTTTGATTGTTTGGCCAATTGCTTCCCCCCTATTCCTTGCACGTGTCCTGCCACGTTTTCCAAGGCCCAACGTGACGGCCAGTGCTTGGCTGGGATCACAGTCACGTTCATGTCCGTGTGTAGGAGGCCTGTGATGTTAATGGCCTCATCACCCACCTGTAACTCACATCCCACCTGGGGTTTCACTTCTGTGATCTTGTGCACGGGACAAGCAGTTGGCATCTTGTTATCTTCCGGGCATTCCCAGGTGGGTATGATCTGGGCAACTATCTGCCCTTTAGGCAGGAATGTTGGTGGGTGAGTGCAGCGTAGCCAGAGAACGAACTTTCCAGGATTGTTATCAAGTGTTCCTGGAAGAATTTCGATCTCTTTTGGGGTGTGTTTGCAGTCCCCCACAACGATGAGCTTACCTTTGACCCTTGGCCAGGTACCCTGCTCACTGTTGTCAACTGACACAAAATTCCAGTCGTTGTCCTTCAGGCGCAAGCCCTCTGAGAACTGCAACCTGTAGGGGGTATACTTAGAATTAGTTGTCAAAATCGGCTGTGCCATGTCATGATCTGTTTAAGTCATTTCCAGTGTGTTATTTTTGCTGCCGCCCTGAATGGGGCAATGCAGCTTCTCCTTCTTTTTCCCTTGGCTCCCCTTCCCCTCCCCTCCTGCCTGGTCCACCCCATTTTTTTCTTCACGCAGGGTGGACCTGCGCTCTTTCACCAGTTTTTTTGTGAGGGTTTAAACCCTCTACCTTTTTCCCCTTCCCCTCCCCCTTTTTTGTTTTTGAGGTCCTCTAATTCTTTCTTGAGGGGGCATTTGGAAACCCAGTGCCCCAAATTCCCGCACAAAAAACACTTCTGGGAGCTTTGAGCAGAAAGCTTCTTCCCGGTGTTCGGTGTGTTTTGGGAATCTTCAGCTTCCATGGCTGCAACTTGATGAGGTTTGTGCTGTGGACCTGTGGATGAACTCATAAAAGGCACCTTTACCTGACATACCTGAAGCATGTCTGGTAAGGTTGGTTTGGGGTTTAGAGGTAAACTTAAAATCGCAGCACGACATAAATCATTTGCATTCGAAAATGCAATCTCTGTTAAAATGTGTTCCCGAGCCATTTTGTTTTTGACCTGAGCTTCAATAGCTCGGGACAGTCTCTCCACAAAATCTGTGAAAGACTCCCTTTGGTCCTGTCTGATTTTTGAATATGAAATCACAGGACCTTGTGTTTGCATGCTGAAGAATGCAGTCAGGGCTGTCTCTCTCACTACGTGGAGGCACTGGACAGGAATGACCACTTGGTCAGTGGCCTCTGCCCACTGCCCCTCACCAGCGAGGTGTTCTAGAGTGATGGGGTTTCCCTGAGCATCCACTCTAGTGTTAACATGGCTGAGGAGCCCTGGTAAGGCATCCTGGAGCAGCTGTTTCCAAGCTGTGACCCATAGGATGTACTCTGTTGGGTTCAGCAAGCAAGAAAACAGGTACTTTAAATCAGCAGGCACCACTTCCTCTGCAGAGAGATCTGCTCTGAGGAGCCCTCTGAAATATGGCCCATCCCGGCCATATGTCCTGTGAGCTTTGCAGATTTCTTTGATGGTGGCTCGGGGAAATGGGTGGTACTCTGCCCTGTTGTTACCACCGCGGGCATTGTGATAGGTAACAGGAGCAAGAGTCGGAATGGAGCAGGAACCGGCAGCTGCATCTGCTCCGGTTCGCTGCTCGGTCATTTCCGGGTTTGAGGGAGCAAGGGAGCCCGTGCCCCGAGGCACTTGGTTGCTTGGCAACCACGTCCCTGCAGGGGGCGCGGTTTGCCCGGGGAGTGACGTCATCGAGAACTGGGAGAGTGGGGGAAATCCCGGAGAAGGGGGCTCCGGGGCGGGCTGCAGCGCGGCAGCTGCGGGGGGGGCGGCGGGCCACGGCCCGGCGGAGGCACCCCCCGCCGGCAGCACCGGGGGGGGCTCAGCGGGCCGCGGCCACACCGCAGTAGGGGTCCCCTCAGGCAGCGGCGCCGCGGGGGGGGGAGGGGGGGTACTGCAGCACGCACGCGCAGGCACAGGGGGTTGGGGGGGGCAGCGCGGCCGCGGCGCGCGGGGCGGGAGCGGGGCCGCGGGGGTCGGGACCGGCACCACGTGGGGTGGGAGCGGGGCCGGGTCACCGGGGTAGGGAGGGTTGGGCGGCGCCGAGGGGGCGGGGGAGTCCCCCGCCATGCGGTCGCCTCCATCTTGGGGTCCCCATGCCGGCCACGTGGCTTCCCCCCCCACAGAAAAACGAACTCGGCATTTTTCCCCTGGGGAAAGCAGGGACGGAGGATTGTCTCTTGCAACGTGGCCAAGGCTGCCCGAGACCTCCCTCCCGGCCCCACGGGGCCAGCACGGGCGGGGTGGCTGGGGCGTCCCGGAGGCTGAGCGGGCGAGCGGGAGACCTGCTGCTACATTCAGAACACTTTCCCGGGGGCACGGGGACCGGGGAGAAGAAGGGGGGGGAGGAGGGAGAGAACACATTTCTCTGCTCGGCTCTTGCTGCTTCCCCTGTTGAGACTGAATCGCTGATTTAATGTTAGTTGCTACAATAAAATACTTTGTAGCCTTTTTGTCCCCTGTTTCAATCAGCCGAATTAATTGCCTTTCTACCGTGCCACAGAAATCGGCCCTGCAGACTGTCTCAGGAGTTACATGGGGGAATTGCAGACCAAGCCACCGAACAAAACTTTTTAACTCGCCTTTTGAAATTTTCAATTTCGCCTCTTTCAGATCCGAAACATAATTATAAAACAACCTTTTCTGATGGACAGTTAGCTTTCCACCCATGTTTCGATACTAAGTTGCTTTTGAACCTGAACCCAGATGAAAAGCACTCCCCTGCAGACCCCATCTGCTCGAACTCACAGGAGGTTTAACCCTTTAGCTGCGCAGCTATTTTTGGAGGATTTTTTCCTCCCCAGTAATCCCCCTCCCTCGGGGGAACCCTAAAACCAGTAAATATCTCCCGTTGGGGGTATACTTACGTGTCCTGTGACCTGGGGGGTGCGTGGGTCGGGTTGTTCTGCTGCAAGAAGGACTCCGGTCGGGGCCCGAAGCTCCCCTTCTTTCCCCTGGAACTTGCCTTGTTTAAAAGTCAATTTCCCAGGGGTGCGTGACGCCCAGAGACTGTTCTTTGGGCTAAATCAGCCCCAGTCTGTTCGCAGGGTCCACCTCGTCTCCGGGGGAGCCCTGCGTGGGCACCAGACGCTCTGTCACCGTGGAGCTGTGCTCCACGTGATCCAAGCTGCTTGTTCCGGCGTGGTATGCTCCACGTTGGAGTTCCACGCTCTGGGTCTCTGCCGGTGTGGTCTGCCGCACGTTGGAGCGCCAAATTCTGTTTCTGGTTCCGTCCCGCACCGGGCGGGAAGTGACCCCTGGCTAGCTCGGGTCAGCCCAGGCACAGAATGGTTCCAGTTCGTTCGGCTTCTCGGCTCGGCAGCTGAACCCCCAAATGTGTGACAGCAAAGCAGCAGAATAGAAAAGGCTGGCTCTCAGTTTCGCAGATTAAAAGATGTTTATTAGCTCCAGAGTTGAGGAGCAGAGAGGTTGAGAGCGAGGTGCTGAGAGGTCTTGCTCAGAGGCTGAGAGAGGTGCTGAGAGGTGGTGCTGAGAGGCTGAGAGAGGTCTGAGAGAGGTGCAGAGAGAGTTTTTTCCTCCCTCCTGCCCCCTATCAGCGGGGGAGGGGTTTCAGGGAGGATACCACAAAACAACGAATCAGGAGTTTCAGGGGGTAACAAGGTGTGCCCACCCCCAAGCCTCAGACCACTAAAATCCAAAGCTAAAGGAATTCCCCCCGGGGGGCCTATCACCTGAAGCCTTCTCCCTGAGATTTCGCAATCTTGGGAGGGCTCCTGGAGAAACAGGCTGCCCCAGAGCAAGGGGGGTGGGAGGACACAAAACACCTTATTATACAGACAACACAAAAGGGATACAGAATTGGGGATACAGTGAAATGAACCATAACATAAACTTCTTATAAAAACCTAATAAAACAGTTCTGCACCACTACAGCTTCCTACAAGGGTTACTGGACCTTTAGAGCAGGGACGGAGTACACTGCTTTTGGGGCTGTCTTCAACCACTTTAACAGGATTGTTTGTGCTCCCAGGAGTAACAGATGCAGACTTCTTAGGAGACATCAAAATCATGGTCTGGACTCCCTTCCCCCATGTACTGTATCTCAGGATTCTAAAATTGCCCAATTAATATTTTTTACAACACCAATGTCTACAAACGCAGTACAAAAATGAAGGTGGGAGGAGGGCTTTGGGTCCACAGGACCACCTCAAATTTTCTGGACTCAGCAGTTAACTGTTCAACATCCCACTTGTAAATGCAAACTGTCATGGCAAGGACAGCATGTCACAGTCACAGGCATTATTGATATGGGAGCTGATGTCGCAGTCATCTCACAAGATAAGTGGCCCCCTTGATGGCCACTTACTGCAGTTCCCCAAGCACTCACTGGTATTGGGGGTAGCAGTACTAACTTTCAAAGCAAAGATTTTATCCAAATTGTAGGTCCTGAGGGACATACTACTACCATTAAGCCTTTTGTTTTGCAAATTCTCATGGTATTATGGGGCTGTGACATGCTCTCACAGATGGGAGTCAGAATTGAGTCTGACTGTTTGTAGGGGTCACTGATTTGCACACTACCCTGAAACTGACCTCAAAAACTAACGAAGCGGTATGGGTAGATCAGTGGCCCCTGCAAACTGAAAAAATGCACACCTTACAAAACTTGGTTAAAGAACAATTGGAACCAGGACATATTGTCCTCTCCATAAGTCCGTGGAACTCTCCTGTATTTGTCATTCAAAAAAGGAGTGGTAAGTGATGCTTGCTTCATGATCTCAGAAAAATAAATGCAGTCATGGAAGATATGGCACCCCTGCAGCCAGGACTCCCATTGCCTACCATGATTCCTAGAAATTGACACTTGACAGTTATTGATTTGAAAAATTTCTTTTTCACAAGTCCTCTGCACCCAGAGGATGCACCAAAATTTGCCTTTTCAGTGCCCATTTTAAATATGTAAGAACCTTTGCAAAGATTCCACTGGGTGGTTTTAACCCTGGGAATGAAAAACAATCCCACAATTTGCCAGTGGTTTGTCACATGGGCCCTTAGCCCAGTACAACAGGCAAAAAAAGCCTCATGTGATACTATATCATAATATGGATGACATTCTCATTGCAACTAAGAAACAACATGACATTAAGGAAACCTTAGCCCTCACCACAAAAGCTGTAAAATGTGGAGAATTGCGAATAGCTCAGGACAAAATTCAACTAATGTCTCCATGGCAGTTTTTAGGTTGATGTATTAGATCCTAAACCATACAACCACAAGAATTACAAATTCAAAACAAAATTTCTACATTACATGAGGCACAAAAGTTGCTAGGGACCATTAATTGGGTGAGACCATTACTAGAAATCACAAACTCAGATTTAACTCCCTGTCACCAAGACACACAAAGCAGTCACACGCAGACAAGAGATTTCGCAAGGCAGAGGTCCTTCCGAACCAGCTCCCAGCTGAGAGAGCGGAGAGAAGAAACCCCTTTGTTTATTTCTTACTTTTTATACATTTGTGGATCTAGCAGAAGATTGGCTTTTTGGGGTTTCCACCCCTCAGCCTCAGTGGCCAGGCCAATTGTCAGTTACAATTGTTTTCAGGTTAGAAATATGCAAACAAAGGACAGAGAATGAAAAACAAGGGATTTGTTTATGTAACATCTGTGGGAAAGGGTAGAAAACTGCTCTTAATATTGTACAATAACTAAAAAGATCTGACTCCATTTAAGAAAATCAAAAGGCTCAGAAAAACCAGGGTAACAACTCCCCTTTTTGCATTGTTTAAAATAATCAAATTTGTCTTCCCCAGGACATTTAAATCATGAAGCACAATTGGCCTTACAAAAGGTGGGAGATGCTATTGCCTATAGGCAAGCCTCATGATGGGCGACTGATCTCCCATTCTTACTAAACCTTTTAAATCCTTCACAACAGCTGCATGCCTTGCTGTTCCAATAGGATCTTAGTATGGCAAACCCTTTACCTATCATTGAATGATTTTTTTTATCTCATCAAATGACAAAGTCAATTGTTACTAACATAAAATGTTTCCACAGCTCATTATTAAGGCATGTCAAAGATTACAAATGTTGGCAAGTTGTGATTTTGAGCAATTTTGTATACCTATAACTACTCTTTATCTGCAATGGCTTTTGGAAACATCAAGACCTTTTCAGATTGCATTTGCTGATTTTTCAGGTCAGATTACTCTCCATTCACCACCTCATAAATTGTTAACTACTAACTTTAATATTACATTAAAACCCAAGTGCAGTAAAACTCCTTTACAAGCTCTTACAGTATTTACAGATGGCTCCAGATGATCCCATAAATCTGTTTTACTTTGGAGGGATAATGTTACTGGTACACAGGCCTCTGATGTAACTGTAGTTTCTGACTCTCCACAAATTGTGAAATTAGCTGCAGTTGTTCACGCTTTTCAAAAATGGCCTATACCTTTTAATTTAATAGCAGAGTCTGCTTATGTTGCAAGTATTGTTGAAAGAGCTGAAGCTGCTGTTTTGAGAAAAGTTTCTAATGCCAATCTTTTCCAGTGGTTATAACAATTAATTATCCTTTTAGATGCCAGACAACACCCTTATTTTGTTATGCATGTTCGCTCTCACACAACGTTACCTGGCTTTATAGCAGAAGGAAACCGACAAGTGGATTTACTTACTTTACCTGTCCAGGTACTCCCTGATCGTTTTGCACAAGCTAAACTTAGCCATTCCTTTTTTCATCAAAATGCTGCATCTCTTTGTCACACATTTGCTTTAAAGTGCCAACAAGCAGAATACAGTATTGCTGCTTGCTCTAATTGTCAATGCTATAATTTTGTGACAGGCTCACCGGGAATTAACCCACGTGGCCTACAAAACCTCCAAGTATGGCAAACTGATGTCACCCACTACCCTGAATTTGGTTGTCTCAAGTATGTTCACTCATCCATCGACACCTTTTCAGGTGCATTATTCACATCATGCCACACAGGTGAAACTGCTAAAGATGTTTGCAGCCATTTTTTGGTTGCTTTTGCAACTTTAGAGATTCCTCAACAGATTAAAACTAATAATGGTCCTGCTTACACTTCTCAAGGACTTTCCTCCTTTTTCACCCTATGGGGGATCTCTCAGATTACTGGCATCCCTCACTCCCCCACAGGACAAGCAATTATGGAATGTGCTCATTCAATGCTTAAGTGTCTTTTAGCTCAAAAGAAAGGGGGAATGCAGGGATGTATTCCAATGGAACGGCTACACAAAGCACTGTATGTTTTCAGTTTTTTAAATTGCTATGCTGATAGCAAAGTTCTCCCTATAATAAAAGAATTTTCTACTTCTTAAGAAATATCATTAGACATAGAGCAAAAAGCACGAGTCCTTGTAAAAGACCCAGAAAGTGGAAGAATCATAGGCCTATTTCCCTTCATTACATGGAGAAGGGGTTATGCTTGTGTTTCCACAGATACCATGCCTCTTTGGGTTCCAGCCAAGAACATCAGACCCTTCACTGATCAACCAGCTGGTCAAAAAACAGAAAAGAATTAATGCCCTTGAAGAGGTAGTTTGGGCTTCCTAGAGACATCAAAATAATAAAAGATAAATTTTCCATCGTAGGAGAACCAGTCGATCATACGTCCAGAGGTGGTTGGTACTGTGCTCCCTTTCCATGACTGTTTTCTTGCTTTAAACTGGCAACACCCAGACCCCAGCCAGTTTGTAACATCTTTTGAACATGTGCTTTCAGCAGGTCTGTTGACTTCCTTTCCCTGCTTGGCCTATCACACAGGACATCATCAAGCGTGAACTCTGTGTGAGTGTCAAAGGTGTGGGTGCCTTTGGTATTGTGCATCTCATAAAAGAAGAGTTGACTGTCGGCATTGTAACACTTTAAGGAGCAGTCGGAATAATATACCAATTAAATAGCTGGTGTGTGGGTATCTATATGGTTTGCCCGAACATCAGGAATTATCAAGCGAGCAGTGGCTTGCTGTTGTTAATAAGTTTTGTAATATTAGTTCTAACTCCTCCCATACCAGCAATGAGGAGCCATTGCCTCAAGGAAATATTCAGCTTACGCTAGCAAAAGATTTTTTAGTATTAGTGCTTCTTCCTGTTACTTTTACTTGGCCTGTTAATCAGCCAAAAACAAATGTATGGATAACTTTAGCCAATTTAATAGGACAAGATATTTTATGTTTGGCTCCAGCCTCTCCTGAAAACCTATTTTCTAGTTGTCTCATTGGTTAACCTTTAGATACATGGCCACATCCCCCTTCAACTCATGTTCTTAACTTTGAAAATCATGCCAATGTTTGGGATCAATGGGTCCCCATATCTCCCTCATGCAAACCTGGAGCCCCAGGAATTAGAACTTTTGGGATCTGTAAAAATGGACCTTGGTGTTAAATTTAATTATTCTGGGGCCAACCGATCTAAAGCATGGGATGTTTCTTCGAGCCAACCCATATTCAAAAATGAAAGTGCCTGGTGTAATTACACTTCCACCAACATCTCTCGCTCTATGTTGGAGTCCAGGGCATTCCTTTGGTTGCCCTGGAGGGTCAGAGACCTGGGCAGGGGGGTCTGGGACCCTGGCCCAGAGCCCAGAGCTCAGAGAGACACTGGATTTGATTTCAGTCCATGGGAGAGGCTTCTTGCACTGCAGGAAGCATTGCAGGCCACAAGAGTGTGAAAAATGTAGTTTAGTATATCACAGGGTGAAAAAACAGTGGGTTTGGGATTTTTGGCATTGAAGTGAATGGGGCAAGATGGAGAATTTAGGGCGTTGTCCCATTCTTCTTCCTTCTTGTTCCCTCACTCCATTTCTGCAGTGACGTTGGCACAAAGTAGTCAGTGAGGATTGGGTCAGAGTAAAGATGACCTTTTTAGTAATAGTGATAGACATTGGTAATAAATAGTAAATAAAGAATACGTAACAATTAGTATAAAAGATAAGGACAGCCCAGAGACGGGACAGCAGGAGGAGACAGAGGAGGAGACAGAGAAGAGAGGAGAGTGACCAGATGTCCGAGCCGCGGCAAACATCTTTTGGACACTGAGAAAATTGTAAGACAAGAACTAATAAATGAAGCATGTAACCTTGAAGACTCCGTCTTTTCCTCCGTTTGGCACAGAGCTTTGCAGAGGGTCAGAACTCTAAAACCACCTGAATGCCGGGGAATTTAAACTCCTGAAAAGGAGCCCCGACAAATGCCGTCCCTGGGTCGGCGTCCAACTTCTTAGAGCGACAGCTCTACTAATGCTCCATTATCATTACCAGCAGGAGTGTTTTTTATTTGTGGAGACAGAGCTTGGGCTGCTATTCCATCACATATTAAGGGAGGCCCCTGCAGTTTAGGGCGACTCGCTATTAACACCCAACACATGCATGATTACATAACCTAGTGTAGTGGTTTCACGTTCACTAAATTCTGGTCTTAGTACTCACTCTTTTTCTGTGGGAGAGAGACTAGGAGAAAAACAAAGCAGGCTCAACCTTAAAAATGAACAAATAGTTTTATTAACACACACTAAAAGAATGGAAAAAGAAAGTTGGGAAAAAACCTAAAACAAAATAGAACAAAACTCCAAAAACACTCTTACCTCCCCTTACAAACTGTTCACTTTACTACAAAACAACATAAAGAGACAAAACTTGTAATTTTCAGTCAGTTTAACCATCTGACAACAGTCTTTCATCAATTCTTTAGGAGAAGAGTCTCTCTTAGAGTCATGGATCCCACTGACAACCTAGAACAGTTCTCTTCTGGGTTTTTTAACTGTCACAAAAACAACCGCCCGGGGGAACCTGCCTTTGTGACCCCTCCCAGAAGCAGTTTCCCAAGCTGCTTATGGGTCATGGGTCTTAGAATTTTGCATATTGGGGTGTCACCTTTTAAAGATTAATAACTCCAAAGCAAAGGGTTTTTCATCTCAAGGAACAGAGATATCTTCTCACTTCTTCACTGGTGCAGAGGGCTTCTCATTTCTTTCTCTGTTCAAGCATCTTATAGGATTAATATTACTTAGTCCATTACAAACACCTTTGCTCAAATCCACACGCAAATCTAAACAATCATCTCCCCAAATGCATATCTTACCTATGATTTAAAGGAATAACCTAAATATAGAGTTCATTTCCATGGCTCAAATAAGAATGGAACAACCAACTCTTCGACCCTCTGTCCCAATCATCTTTTCAGCCTTGCTCTACTGACTTCATGCTGTTTTGATATTTATGTTTACTCTGTCCCTTTCTTTTCTCTCTCTCAGAAGGGCTAAGCTCTGGGAGCTTCATGTTGTCAGGAAAGGGTTAAATCTGCCCAGAGTCTTTTTCTCTCCCACAGTAGCTTGTGGTATTAGATGTTCAAGACCTCGCTGGTGAGGGAGGAAGAACTCACACAGAAATATGAGAGATCAGAGCAACCGAGCAGTCCGGAATCACAAAAAAACCAGGCAGGATCATAAATGCCTTTCTGGCCCACCCCTCGGTGTAAATCGGGGTGGCCTCAGCTTAAATGGTGCCCATAGCTCTTATCAGGGGCCCAGTAGAGATCTCTCCCTCCTCCAGGGAAGTTTGGAGAAAGTAGTTGTTGTAAAGCAGCAACCTCTCCTTCCCCCCCCCAACCCGGGAGCTGATGGAATCCGTCCAGGCCTCAGGCCGGCTCCCCCCCCCAAAAGGGGGGAAGCAGCAGCTCCAACTCGATGTTACCTGTCTCTCTCTGGCCAGAGGAAAAAAGGGAAAAGGCCAACCTGCAGGAAATCAAGGGGTTTTATATGGTACTTCCCAAAGTTGTAGCTAACAATTTTCAGTGGTCAAAACAGATGCCAATATTCCAACTAACCCTCTGATAGGTCCCTGTCCTTTCTAAAGCAATTCCCAGGTCCTGTCCTGGAAAATCATTCTACATTCCTCTATGACTAAAAAACTAAACTGTACTAACCCATGACACCTAGATTTCCACAGGGAGGGAAATGCAGTATTCATGTGTTTACCCCTGACTGCAATGATAACCTCGACTTTTGGTCACTACAGTGGCATTGGGCTGCCTCTTATTTTGTTCCAGGAGTAGTGGCCACAAAGGCACTGGGATTGTTTAACAGACTAGGCTGCTGGTTAGCTTGACAAACTAATGCTACTTTGCTTGCTTTAACAGGATTTTTAACCGATGTTGATTTGATTAGACATGCTAGATTGCAGAATTGGGCAGCTATTGATTTTTTGCTTTTAGCAAAGGGTCATGGATGTGAAGATTTTGATGGAATGTGTTATATGAACCTTTCTGATCACTCACAATCTATTCATGTAAGTAGTAAAGCTTTACAAGATAATGTAGCTAAATTAGAAATAGTAGATGGAGCTAATTGGTTTAACAGCCTTTTTGGAGACTGGGAGATTACTGGATGCGTCAAGAGTTTTATTAAGATGGGAATGTTTGTATTGCGGATGCTATTGTTTATAGTTATATGCCTGACTTGCTTGATTCAATGTATTCAGAGATTGATTAATAAATCAGTTAAAAAATAATGATTGTAGAACAGAAAAGGGAAGATGTAGAAGATCGGACAGCTACAGAAGCTGAGCTGGGTAGCACCGCAGACCTCCTGGCCCTGGTACAGTGGAAGCCATGGGAGAGATAAACTCAAGGCAAGAAAAAGAAGTGAAGACACCATATCTGTTCTGATGAGAGACGATGTTGACAAGGACATCGCTGGTGCAAGAGGATGTAACAGGGACTTGATAACCGAAAAGATTGTGTTGCTAATGGAACAGGGGCAAAGGGGTTTGAGTGGAAAATTTTGCCCAGAAGTTAGAGAACTATAAATACTGGTAATCAGTGTAATAAAACTGGCTTTGCTTTCCTTGTACTACATGGTCCTTCAGAAACTGGCAGATTAAGTTTCTAAGCCATTATCCATCATAATAAAAAAACCAGGGCAGTCAGGTGAAGTACCTGATGACTGGACAAAGGGAAGAATAACCCTATTTCTAAAAAGGGGAAAGCTGGAGATCTACAGATCTGTCAGTCTCACCTCTATGCCAAGCAATATAATGGTGCAGATTCTCCTGGCAACTATGCTAAGGCACATGAAAAACAAAGAGGTGATTGATAACAACCAACATGGCTTCACTAAGGGCAAATCATGTCTGAAAATTTTGATGGCCTTCTGTGACAGGGCTACAGAACTGGTGAATAGGGGCAGAGTGACTGACGTTGTCTACCTGGAGTTGTGCTAAGTGTTCAACATTGTCCCACATGACATCCTTGTCTCTAAATTGGAGACACAGCGGATAAAGAATTGGCTGGATGGTCACACTCAAAGAGTTGTGGTCAATGGCTCATTGTCCACATGGAAAATAGTGACACGTGGTGTCCCTCAGGGGTTGGTACTGGGGCTTATACTGTTCAACATCTTTGTCAGTGACATGGACAGTGGGCTCAAGTGCACCCTTAGCAAGTTTGCTAACGACAGCAAACTGTGCGGTACAGTTCACACACTGGAGGGAAGGGATGCCTATCATGACCCATTGCTAGGGGGCATGATCGTTATAAATTCTCATCAGGCTGAACAAAGACACCAGACCACATATCAGGGAACGCTCATGCTTTTATTATATGGTTGCCTTAACTTTGGTAACCAGTCCACTATTTAGTTTCAAGTGTTGGCTAACAAGTCCTTAATTTTTATAACACACTTCAACAAACTTCCCACTCCCACAACAAACTTCAGTACAGAGTACGGGGTAGAATATGACAGCAATACTTTGCCAAGACAGAGCAAGGGAGGAGAGAAAGAAAGATGGAAAAGAGGAAAAAAGATCAAAGATCACCAGTCCTTAGATCCCGCTTTGGTCTGAAGCTGGGGTCAACAAAGAGAGTGAGAGTGATGCCTAAAGAGGCTACCTGGAACAGAGCCTAGACAGTGTTAAAGGAATAAAGTAGGTATTTATTAATAAGGCCTTCAAAGGATAAACCTTGGGCAGTACAAGATCCCAGCTGTGGCCCCACCCAAGATGGACACCTGGTCCTGAGTTTTCACACTTTTATAAGTTTTGGTCCATTTACATATTGGGGTTAATTGTCCATGTACAGCTTCAGGTTATGAAGTTCCATCCTCCCAGATTGTGATTGCGCTCTTCAATTTGCTGTTGTTTATATGTTTTGGGCCTGAAGCTGCAACGGTGTCCTTGGTTCTCGGGCTGGAAAAGGGTTGTTTTGTCCAACTGCACTGTGAAGAGAACTTGCTAACACTTCATATGAAGTTCAGAGTTATATACTAATGCAGTACAGTATCTGAAAAATATAAAAGCTAGAACTTAAGGCATCAAGAGAGAGAGAGGAAAAAAGGAGGACTGATCCACATCCTTTTATAGCAAACCTGGTGCATGTCTCTCATGTATGTAGATTTTTTTGTGCCATTTTATTTGCACATGCACAGCCAGACCCTTTGAGCCCTCCAGGAACTGAATTGGGGTAGGGGGGTGTCATAGTTTTAATTTTAAACTAGGTAGAAACACCAATTAATGTAGTGGTTTCACGTTTACTAAATTTTGGTTTTGGTACTTACTCTTTTTCTGTGGGAGAGAGACTAGGAGAAAAACAAAGCAGGCTTAACTTTAAAATGAACAAATAGTTTATTAACATACACTAAAAGAATAGAAAAGAAAAAAAAGTTTGAAAAAAACACCTTAAAACAGAATGAAACTTCAAAAACACTCTTCCCTCCCCTTACTAACTGTTCACTTTCTTACAAAACAACATAAAGAGACAAAACTTGTGTTTTTCAGTCAGTTTCACTATCTGATAATAGTTTTTCATCAATTCATTAGGGGAAGAGTATCTCTTTGTCATGGATCCCACTGACAACTTAGAACAGTTCTCTTGTGGGTGTTTTAACTGTCACAAAAACAACTGCCAGGAGAAACTTGCCTTTGTGACCCCTCCCAGGAGCAGTTTCCCAAGCTGCTTATAGGTCATGGGTCTTAGACTTTTGCATACTGGGGTGTCACCTTTTAAAGATGAATAACTCTAAAGCAAAGGATTCTTCACCTCAAGGTACAGAGATATCTTCTCACTTCTTCACTGGCACAGGGGGCTTCTCATCTTTATCTCTGATCAAGCATCTTATAGGATATTACTTAGTTCATCACAAACACCTTTGCTTAAACCTACACACAAATTGAAACAATCATCTCCCCAAATGCATATCTTTCCCACAATTTAAAGGAATGACCTAAATATAGAGTTCATTTCCATGGCCAAGTAAGAATAGAGCAACCAACTCTTCAACCCTCTGTCCCAATAGTCTTTTCACTCTTGTTTTACTGACTTCATCCTGCTGTTCTTTATGTTCACTCTGTCCTTTTTTACTCTCTCAGAGAAAGGCTAAGCTCTGGAAGCTTCATGTTGCTAAGAAAGAGTTAAATCTGCTCAGAGTCTTTGTCTCTCCCTCTGTAGCTTGCAGTGTTAGATGTTCAAAGCTGAGCTGATGAGGGAGGAAGAACTCACAGAAACATCAGAGATCAGAGTAATCAGGCAGTCCAGAATCACAAAAAAACAGGCAGAATCATAAATGCCTTCTCAGCCCACCCCTCAGTGTAAATCGGGGTGGCTTCAGCCCGAATAGTGCCCATAGCTCTTATCAGAGCCCAGCAGAGATCTCTCCCTGCTCTAGAGAAGTTTGGAGAAAGTAGCTGTTGCAAAACAGCAACTTCTCCTTCCTCCCCGCTTCACCCAGGAGCCGATGGAATCCAGCCAGGCCTCAGGCCAGCTCCCCCCCAAAAGGGGGGAGCAGCAGGCCCAGCTCGATGTTACCTGTCTCTCTCTGGCCAAAGGAAGAAGAAAAAAGACCCACCTACAAGAAATTCATAGAGTTTTATATAGTACTTCCCAAAGTCACAGCTAACAATTTCAGTAGTCAAAATAGATGCCAATATTCCAACTAACTCTCTGATAAGTCCCTGTCTCTTCTAAAGCAATTCCCAGGTCCTAACCTGAAGAATTATTTTACATTTTTCTATAACTAAAAAACCAAACTTTACTAACCCATGACAGGGGGGCAGTTGACTCAGGTGTGCTGACCATGAGTCTCAAGGCAAAAAATGAAGTTGATTTAGAATAGTGCTCTGTCACCTCTGCAAGATCCTCTCTTCCAGTCACAACTTTCCTGTCACAACAGTTAGAATGTTTGATACAAAACATGCTCACATGCTTATGCCTGGTCCTCCATAATGCCATCCAGAGGGATCTTGATAGGCTTGAGAGGTAGGCCAATACAAACCTTATAACATTCAACAAAGTGAAGTACAAGTCCTACACCTGGGTTGGAAGAATCCCAGGCATACCTACAGGTTGGGTGGAGAAGGGATTGAGAGCAGCCCTGCAGAGAAGGACTTTGTGGTAATGGTGGTTGAAAAATTCAACATGAGCCAGCAGTGTGAGCTTGCAGCCCAGAAAGCCAACCGAATCCTGGGCTGCATCAAATGAAATGTGGCCAGCAGGTCAAGGGAGATGATTCTCCCCCTCTACTCTGCCCTTGTAACCCCACCTGGAATACTCCGTACAGTTCTGGTGCCCCCAACATAGAACTGTTGGAATAAATCCAGAGGAGGCCACAAAGTTGATAAGAGGACTGGAGCACCTTCCCTATGAAAACAGGCTGAGAAAATTGGGACTGTTCAGCCTGGAGAAGAGGAGGTTGCATGGAGACCTCATAGCAACCTTCAAGTATCTGAAAGGAGCCTACAGGGAAGCTGGAAAGGACACTTCATTAGGAACTGTAATGATAGGACAAGGAGTAGAAAGGTAGAAAGAGGGGAAAATTAGGTTAGATAAATGGAAGGAATTCTTTACTATGAAGATGGTGAGGCACTCAAACAGGTAGCCCATAGAAGTTGTGGATGCCCCATCCCTGGCAGGGTTGAAGGCTAGGTTGAATGGGACATTGATGTGTTGCCTTAAAAATCTAGAAACAAAACAACACACTTTCGAGACAATATTAATATAGGAAGTAATATAAAAGCAGGTCTTTAATTGGAGGGGTCCCGGTGCAAATATGGCCAAATGCACTTGACATAAGGGAAGTACAGTTTTATAAGTTTATCAAATTAGCATAATTGACAAGAATCTCCAATTAGAAACACAGGCCATGAGGTAATTCCCCCTCTTGCTTCAACCCTTTTCCAAAGCTCCCCTTTTGCTACTAGCTCTACTTTGTTTATGTCTAATACATGGGAAAGTCTCTTGGGAGAGTAGCTCATCCTTGGTTTCCAGAAGAAGCAAGATTAGGATAGGGTCTTTGAAATGTGTTTTGTCTTTCTTTCTAACAGGGTAGGAAAATACTGGAGTTAGCTAAGAACTATATAACTATACAATAATAGTCTACAGAGCTACAAATATATATGAAGAATATATAAAAGCAAAAATCCTTTTGGCGTCAGATCAACATGGTGTAGTGGGAGGTGTCCCTGCCCATGGCAGAGGGGTTGGAACTAGACGATCTTTAAGGTCCCTTCCAACCCCCTACGACTCTATGATAAGGAATTCCCAACCCCCTACGACTCTATGATAAGGAATTCATACCTCACACCTCACCAATACACATCCCAAACCAAGTACAGCAGGAACTTTCTTCACCACTTAATCCTTTTCAGGCCTCTATGCTTACCGAAACACCATCAAAACCCAAAAGCTAAAACATTTACCTTAGAGTAACTTCATGTTGTTTTCAGCCACTGAGGTTCTCATATCTCATCTCTTGAGTTGACACAGACAACATGAACACCTTGGCCATCCTTTCTGTACTACATGTCCTCAAGCAACAACACAAGCTAAAATTTTGTCCTTGAAGACAGCAATCTTTCTTACTAAAAATTTTGTCATTGCCTCTTGCTAGCAAAATGTACTGACTCAGCATAAACACAAGCACTCAGAGAATGGAAGATACTTTGATAGGCAAACTGACATCAAAACTGGTCTTATTGCCTAAGTTAGTGAGAACTTGTTCTGGTTTCCAGGCTGAGACTGTGAAATCATTCTCATAAGATTCTGCAATGGACAATTAAAACTCATGGACAAATAAACTTGAGTTAAGGCTCATTCATCCTGATCAATTGGCAGGTATAAGTGAGGAGCTGCTGGTGACTAGCCCTTAACTCTAAGACCAGCCTCTTCCAGCCACCTCTCTGCACAGAGCCAGAACAGATTCAGGGTTGATGTGAACCTCTTTAGCCCAAGAGAACCCAAGTCCCACAGATGTCTAGAACCCAGCATCATTTATTTGCCCATGATAAACCCCTATGGGGAGTGGCCAGGGTTACCACAGGCACAGAACCCACTAAGAAGGTCCTCTCTGCAACTTTTTATCCTGGGTGAGGATACAGAGACCTGTATGTGGGAAATGAATGAATGAATGCCCAATCCTTCACTCTTGATATACCATACTTTATTCATTCTATACAATGGGTTTATTGCTGAGATCACTTTATTACTGAAATGCATGACAAAGACTGTCAGTTGACCCAAGCCCATTCATCTATAAACATGAGACTCAGCACCATCCAGAATGTCTAACTAGCCCATGTCCCCACTACCACAGCATGGAAGAACTGCATATATAATAAATTTATCTTGACAGTATGTTTAGATGGTTGTGAAACATTATCTCTTCTGTGGAAAGGGCTGATAGCTGGTCTGTGAGCCAGGAAGAGTTAATTGATGAGATTCATGGTTACCCCTGAAAGGAATTTTACCAAGGCCATTGACATGGAAACCAAGAAGAAGGAAAAGATAAGCAGAAGAAACCTGCAGCTGGAAGCAGTATTTTTAGAAAAGTTATGTGAATGCTAGCTGAAAACAGTGGTGGAGACTGCTTTGTACCAGTGAACATTGTGTTGATTTATTATAACCAATGAATAAGTATAAGCTTTGTTAAGGAATGTATAAAAGACAGCATGTGGCCATAATAAACAGAAGCCTTCTGAAGTATTACTGCGTCACTGCGTGCGTCGTGATAGTCTCCACAGCGACATCTGGTGACGGCGATGTGAATTGTGGGCTGTAGGGCAACATGCAGCCATAGACGGTGCCCGGTGTAGCTTGAAAGCAGCGAGGGTAGCTGCTAATGGTCCAGACCTGATTAAATTTGACACCTGGAGTACAGGTGAGCCTCTGGGGACATAATGGGAAATAACTTATCAAAGGAATAACAGACTGTTTTATCTACATGGAAAGCTTTGTTGAAAAGGAATGGCATTAAGACCTCTGACAATGCCCTTTGTAGTGTGTTATTGTGGGCAAAGTCACAAGATTTTGAGACTAATGCAAGTGTTGTCTTTAGTGTCAGAGCATGGAAAGAAGTGGGGGAAAGATTATGGGACATGGTATCCAAGGGGGACAAGGCAGCTTCAGATTTGGCTACTACCTGGAGGTTGCTTTATGAGACTTTAAAAGAATGGAAAACAGAGCAGGATAAGAGGGAGCAGAAGGTGGAGGAAGAATCAGAGCAAAAAATTGAAGTTAATGGGGAACAACAGCAAAATGAGTCTCAGCCTGAGAATGTGCCTGTCCCTGAAGCAGAGCTTGCTGGAGCTGCTTCTGCGGAGGTTTCTTCTGGGTCTACTGTTGTTGGAAACAAGCAACAAACTGATAATGCCTCTTGGTATCTGTCCCCAAAAGACTATGTCAAGCCTGTGTACCCCTCCCCTGCACAGAAGTTAGCTGAATTAAGTGCCAAGTCAAAATATGCTACTCCTGCACAGCAGTTAGCTGTAATGGCTTTACAGGAGGAATAAACTGAAGATCAAGCCAAGCAGTCTGTCCCCCTGCTTCCCCCCAAAATGCATAAACAAATGAAGTCATTAATGCTGTATCCTCCACCACCTGGCAGTGATAGCGAGGATGAAGTGCCGGTGACCAAAAGATCTGAACAGGCACATTGATCTGTTTGTGATAAAGCTCGTAATAGATCTAAGCCTGCTGCTTCTTGGATTTTACCCCCCTGTCAAGTGACTGTGACTGCTCGACAGCCTTTACAATTTTGGGAGCATGTGCAGTGGTTTCATGTTCACTAAATTTTGGTTTTAGTACTTACTTTTTCTGTGGGAGAGAGACTAGGAGAAAAACAAAGCAGGCTCAACTTTAAAATTAACAAATAGGTTTATTACTATACACTAAAAGAATAGAAAAAAGAAAGTTGGAAAAAAACTAAAACAGAATGAAACTTCAAAATCACTCTTACCTCCCCTTACAAACTGTTCACTTTCTTACAAAACAACATAAAGAGACAAAACCTGTGATTTTCAGTCAGTTTCACCATTTGAAAATAATCTTTCATCAATTCATTAGGGGAAGAATATCTTCTAGAGTCATAGATCCCACTGACAACCTAGAACAGTTCTCTTGTGGGTTTTAAACTGTCACAAAAACAACTGCCCGGAGAAACCTGCTTTTGTGACCCTCCCAGGAGCAGTTTCCCAAGCTGCTTATAGGTCATGGGTCTTAGACTTTTGCATACTGGGGTGTCACCTTTTAAAGATGAATAACTCTAAAGCAAAGGATTTTTCATTTCAAGGTACAGAGATATCTTCTCACTTCTTCACTGGCACAGGGGGCTTCTCATCTTTATCTCTGTTCAAGCATCTTATAGGATATTACTTTGTCCATTACAAACACCTTTGCTCAAACCCACACACAAATTAAAACAATCATCTCCCCAAATGCATATCTTTCCCATGATTTAAAGGAATGATCTAAATATAGAGTTCATTTCCATGGCTCAAGTAAGAATAGAACAACCAACTCTTCAACTCTCTGTCCTAATAGTTTTTTCTCTCTTGCTCTACTGACTTCATGCTGTTATTCTTTATGTTCACTCTGTTCTTTCTTACTCTCTCAGAGAAGGGCTAAGCTCTGTAAGCTTTATGTTGCTAAGAAAGAGTTAAATCTGCTCAGAGTTTTTGTCTTTCCCTCTGTAGCTTGTGGTGTTAGATGTTCAAGGCTGCGCTGGTGAGGGAGGAAGAACTCCCAGAAACATCAGAGATTGGAGCACTCAGGCAGTCCGGAATCACAAAAAAACCCAGTCAGGATCATAAATGCTTTCTCAGCCCACCCCTTGGTGTAAATCGGGGTGGCCTCAGCTTAAATGGTGCCTATAGCTGCTCTAGAGAAGTCTGAAGAAAGTAGCTGTTGCAAAACAGCAACCTCTCCTTCCCCCCCCCCCCCCCCCCCCCCCCCCCTTCACCTGGGAGCCGATGGAATCCGGCCAGGCCTCAGGCCAGCTCCCCCCCAAAAGGGGGGAGCAGCAGGCCCAGCTCGATGTTACCTGTCTCTCTCTGGCTAAAGAAAAAAAGAAAAAGGACCTACTTACAGGAAATTAAGGGGTTTTATATGGTACTTCCCAAAGTCGTCACTAACAATTTTCAGTAGTCAGAACAGATGCCAATATTCTAACTAACTCTCTGATAGGTCGCTGTCTTTTCTAAAGCAATTCCCAGGTCCTGACCGGGAGAATTATTCTACATTCTTCTATAACTAAAAAACCGAACTGCACTAACCCATGACAGCATGTTAGAAAGAAAGCAGCTGAAGTGGGGGATTGGGTTTTACTAGAAAACATAGGTCCACCACAAATGTTGGGCATGCAGAGTGTTGATATAAATGTTGCTTGTAATGAGCCTATGGCTTTTCCTGTTTTTAGTGGTTCCTAATTCAGGGCAAACTGATAGTCATCATGTTTTTGCATGGAACGTTGTACAAGACCTCCAGTCAAAGGTGGCTAAATATGGTATTATTTGTCCAGAAGTAATGCAATTAATTCGTGTTATTAATGCTGATGTACTTGCTCTGTATATTATGCACCTTGCTACAATTTTGTTTCAACCAGTATGATATGGTGTATTTCAAAATACCTGGAGACAATTAGCAGAGTGAGCAGCTTTGAATAACATGCAGTTATCTCATCAAGATCCTCGTCACACTGTAGGGGTTGATGCCTTATTAGGCAATGGAATTACAGGCAAAGTGGGATCCTCTAATTTTGGCACAGGCTCAACAATTAGGTATGAGTGCTTTAATTAAAACGATGGAAACGGCAGCTCCCAGAGATATGTTACTATACAACAAGGAACAAAGGAACCTTTTTTGCAATTTGTGGAAAAGGTTGCTGCAGCTATTGAGAAACAAGTAGATGATGAAAACTTGAGACGAATTCTATACAAGAATTGGCTAGAGACAATGCGAATGAGGACTGTTGAAAAATCATTGAGTCTTTGCCAGGAGATCCCTCGTTAGCTGATATTGTAACTGCTTGTTCAAAGGTTGTCTCAGTCGAGCATAAAATGGCTGCATTGTCAGCAGCCCTAAGATCTCCACAAAAATGCTTCACTTCTGGAAAACAAGGTCATTTAAAGGCACAGTGCCCACAAAATGATGAACAAAGAGTACAATCTAAGACAAATCCAGACTGTAGTGACTTGTAATTGTTGTGGTAGATTTGGACATTATGCTAAACACTGCAAGTCGAATTATCATATGAATGGACAGCTGTTGCAGGGAAACGGGAAGAAGAATGCGAAGGGACACATGGGGACACAAATACTCCAACAACAACAACCACAAGCCCTCTTGGCACTGCAAAGCTATCCATTTGCAAACAATACTCAGGGGCCACAAGTGGCTCCACAGGGATTGATATACCCACCACTGACACAGTAACAATTTTGACAAGACAAATATGTAAAGTGTCTCTCAATGCCTATGGTCCTATAAGGAAAGGGTTTGAGTGCTTTTTTAGTGGGGAGATCTAGTAGTATTATTCAAGGTATCAATGTACATTTAGGCATTATTGATTCTGATTATTTGGGACAAATTCATGCCATGGTATCAGTTAGTGAACCCCTTGTTATTATTCAAAAAGGAACTTGTGTTGCTCAACTTGTTCCCTTTGTGAGTTGTGTTCCAAATACAGTGAACTGGAGTCATGGCACAGGAGGTTTTAGATCTACAGGAGCACCTCAAATATTTTGGACTCAAAAAGTGACAGATCAACATCTAGAAAAACAATGCATTTTCACTGCCAAGGACGATCATCCAGAGACCATAACAATAACAGTTTTGATTGACACGGGAGCTGATGTAACAATAATTTCACAACTTTTTTTGCCTCAATCATGGCCCCTCACTCAAGTAACTTTTGGAATCATTGGGTTGGGTGGTTCAACTGTAGGTTGTCTGTCTGCTATCATGATTAATGTAAAACATCCTGAAGGCCAACAATCTAACATACCATATTCTAGCATTGTAAGTGCCATGGAGGAATTCCTAGAGTGCTGGGTGGCGAAACAAGCGAATTTGACATCCAATGCCCTGGCTGACCTCCTGGCTGACAAAGAAATAACAAGGCAGGCTACACTGCAAAGTCGGGCAGCGATTGATTATCTCTTTCTCCTTCATGGCCATCAATGTGAGGAGTTTGAAGGGCTGTGCTGTTTCAACCTGTCCTCGAAAGCAGAGAACATAGACAAAACTATCCAGAAAATGAAGGACATGGTTGGCGATATCAAAAGAGACACAGACAACTGGCTGAGGGGATTCTTTAAGGACTGGAGACTATCGGGCTGGATTGGTTCAATTTTAAAGACTGGTTTATCAATTTTGTTTATTCTTGTCATTGTTTTAATTTCTTGTTGTGTGGTTAAAAAGATAATTCATAACTGTAGTAGGATTTTTGGAGATAGACACAGAGAGGCCTTACAGTGCTGGGAAAGTTCTGTTATTTTAGCACTGTCAAGGACGTTGAGCCTGAGAACCAGGACGAAGAGCCTGGCAACAAGCTGTTGGCCTCTCAACAAAGTGTAAACAGGTAACTGCAAAGGAATGCTTATGCAGATAACACTAGCGAATAGTATAGCCCCTTGGGGCTCGTGGACACCAGGAGGTAACCAATGGCATGTAGTAAAATGCTGCGTGAACAGCTTATGCACAAGAATGATATATGTATAAAAGAACCCTGTGTACCCTCAATAAATGAGCATTCACCATTACTTCTGTGAAGAGCGTGATTGACTCAGGCTGCTCCCCACGTTTTTCAATCACCTTTACATAACATCACACATTCCCCCTCAGTGAACCATGCCACCATCCAAAGTGCACCAGAAGAAGACATGGAGCTGGAGGAAGGCCTGGACATTGACGGGCAAGACCATGAAGGCTGGCCCACCCAGCAAGAGTGGTTTGCCGAGAGCTATCCAGGTTCAGAGCACCTTCCACCTCCAGCCCAAGTCTCTGCATTTTTAAAATAGAAAAGGGGGAGATATGGTGTGGGATTTGTTTTTGGTTTTATTGTATGTGCTGTTAATTTATGGTTCATTCTATGTACCCCAGTTTATTCCCCGTAATGGTCTTTCCCTGTTTTTCTCCCTTCCAACCGTTATATGTCAATCCCCCCCCCCCCCCCCCCCCCCCCCCCCTTCTGAGGTCTGCCTGTCATCTCGGGGCCTTCCCCTGGAGCTAGAAAGTTCTTCCAAGGGCATCGAGTGATAGGTCAGATCCAGAGGGGGTCCCTCCCCATCAGTTATGTTTGGTTTATGAAAATATCATTCATTCGTGTGACCCCTCCCTGGTGATCCCTGATTTGATCACCCACTGCCTCTTCTCCTGGTTCCACCCCCAAATAAAAGCTGCTGGCAAGCTGCCTGGGGGGCTCTGCTTGGGCAATTACCTGGAGGTCAGGAGGTCCCGCAACGGGGCTCCAATAAACTCTTGTGACCCACTCAGCAGAGTCTGCCTTTCTATCTCCACCGTTGTTGCCTTGCACCACCTGTGCTTGCTACCGAGGTCGCGTGGGAGCCAAGACCCCACAGGATTGGGTTAGCTGGCACGGCCAGCTGTCTGTGCCTTTCCATGCCGCGGTGCCTGAGCTAGCCTGGGCATGCGTGGAGACCACGCATAAGGAACCGCAACACTTAATGTAAGCAATAAATGTCTTCTGCTCAATCATATTGGTTGGTCATATAGAAGTCCTGAGCTCCTGCAGTACATAAACAACAATGCTTTGTTCCCAAATCAGTTTTCAAGCTTCCTGGATCAAGAGAAGAGTAGTTGCTCCTGCCCTCAGAAAACTAGGGCAGCCTTGGCTGACACTATCTAGTTGCTTTGAAAAGTAGTATGAGAAATGACTGTTAACTTTAAAATTTTAAAGGTTTATGTGGTGGTTTTAGGCAGATTTTGGGAGAAATCTCCCTAAGGGGCCCCCTTCCCTTCTTCTAACTGGTTCGGGAAAAAGACTTTTTCAGAGAGAAGTGGAAAAAACCTGTTTATTAAACAGGCAAAGCACTCCCAGCACAATACTTGATGACAAGAGCTTTGCGCTGCTTACGGAGGGATAACAAACTTAAAGAAAGTCTTTTCTTGAGGATTGTCACTGTGCTCCACTACTCTGTTTCTGCTGACGTTGGGAGAAAAGGAGATGTGCAGGGCTGGTCTTGGTGGGGTGGGTCTTTTGTGGAGGCTCTCAGTGCTTCTCCAGGTCTTTAGTCTGGAGAGGTTGGAACAGTTCTGAGGAGAGGGCAAAAAAGAAAAAAGGAAGGAAAAAAAAAAAGGAAAAAAAAAAAAGAAAAAGAATAAAAAGGCAAAAAGCTTCAGCTATATTACAGCGTCTAACTACACTAGCACTAAACTAACTAACTGCTGGGGAAAAAAAAACAACAGAGCTTCTTTTGTCTTGCTGTGTTCTAACTCCCCCAATTTAAGGTCACTCGGATGAGCAGAGTTTTCCTGGGGAAAAAAAAAAAAAACGCGCTTGCCCTCCCCTCTGCACCTAACAGACGATTGGGGATACACAGTCACCCCAAGACATCTTCTACCCCTTATCCCCATATCGTCGACTTACAGACAGAACTAATGTATATTCCACATAAAACTTCTATCCATTCTCCCCACAAAAAAAAAAAAAAAAATACAAGTAATACTTATCATGCTCCTGTCACGTTCTACATTGAGCTATTGAATTTAGGCCTCAGGCTGCAGGGCAGCAGGATTCCTCTCTCACTTACTCATACTTTCAATACTTGCTCATACTTTCAACACTTAACATATACCCTCTCACTTACGCATTTCTTTCTATTTTATTCTGCGTGGTTTAATGTACAGACAATGGCAATAGCATTCAGCAGACAGTGATGTTTATAAATGATTTTCACTTAACAATCAGATCTCTCTGAGGTGCACATTGTGTTGTTCTATCTCTGCATTATCCACTATGTGCAACTTGGTCCTTGAGCAAAGACAACCCTATGAATGGGTTTGTCTGTACTTGAGGCAGACTTGATCTACACTGTCTTCTTTAACAGACTTCTGACATGCACTACTGGGACTTTATTTTCATCTATTGTATGCAGAGGCTCAGCCTGGGCAGGGCCTGCTCGGTTGGTGGAGCCTCGGGTGTTGACTAACTAGGTGGCTTTTGCTAAATGCTGCTTTTAATTCTTGAAAGATCTCTCTCCTAATGCTTTCAACTGTGTTTTTAACAATGCATTGTGCCTTTCCACTTTGCCTGCAGCGGGTGCATGGTAGGGAATATGGTACACTTACTCAATGCCATGTTCCTTAGCTCAGGTGTTAATAAGGCTGTTTTTGAAATGAGTCCTGTTGTCTGACTCAATTCTCTCGGGGGTACTATGCCTCTACAGGACTTGCTTTTTAAGGCCTAGGATGGTGTTCTGGGCAGCAGCATGGGGCACAGGGTAGATCTCCAGCCACCTTGTGGTGGCTTTTACTATTGTGAGCACGTAGTGCTTGCCTTGGCGGGTTTGGGGAAGGGTGATGTAGTCAATCTGTCAGGCTTCCTTATACTTATACTTGGACTATCACCTGCCATACTATAGGGGCTTCACCCGCTTGGCCTGCTTGATCGCAGCACACGTCTCACAGTCGTGGATAACTTGAGAAATACTGTCTAAGGTTAGATCTACTCTTTGGTCTCTGGCCCACTTATAGGTGGCATTTTTACTCTGATGGCTTGAGGCATCATGGGCCTACTGAACTAAAAACAACTCTCTCTTGTGTTCTTAATCTAAATCAATCTTTGACACTTCTATTTTTGCTGCTCGATCTACCTGCTTGTTGTTTCGATGCTCTTTATTAGCTCTACTCTTGGGGACATGGGCATTCACGTGGCGGACTTTCACAGGTAGTCTCCCTACCCTGGTAGCAATGTTTTTCTACTCTTTAGCAGCCTAAATTGGTTTCTCTTTACGCTGCCAATTAGCCTCTTTCTACCTCTTCAGCTATCCTTACAGAGCATTGGCTACTATCTATGAATCGGTATAGAGGTAGAGCTTTGGCTACTTCTCTCTTTCAGCAATATCTAAGGCTAATTGAACAGCCTTGAGTTCTGCAAGTTGACTTGATCTACTCTCTCTTTTAGTGGCTTTAGCAACCTGTCGTGTGGGGCTCTACATGGCTGCTTTTTACTTCTGGTTCATCTTTACAATACGACAGGAACTGTCAGTGAAAAGGGCATAATGCGTCTCCTCTGCTGGCAATTGGTTGTATGGTGGAGCTTCTTCAGCCTGCATCCCTTGCTCTTGTTCTTCATTTGTGAGGCTAAAATTTTCACCCTCAGGCCAATTGGTAATTATTTCTAAAATCTCAGGGCGATTTAGTTTACTTATACGGGCGCACTGCATAATAAGAGCAATCCACTTGCTCCATGTGGCATCAGTGGCATGATGGGGGGAGGGGACTTCTCTTTTGAACATCCACCCTAGCACAGGCAGTCGGGGTGCCAGGAGGAGTTGCGCTTCTGTATTAATTACTTCTGAGGCGGTTTGAACTCTTTCATAGGCTGCTGTCCTAGGGTAACTTTATGATGCTTGTATCCCCAATCGTCTGTTCTGTTTGTGCTGTATATTGAGTCCTGTGCCTTTAAGACTGGTTCTAAGAGCAAGGAGAAGCGCGGAGTTTGTTTTGAGAAAACTGCCTGACTCCTCCACATTCTTCTCCGGACGGTGTGTTCGGCGGAGGCTTGGAGACTGCAGGACAGAGATTTTTTTTGCTTTTAGTTAGTTTCAGCTAGCTAGGGCAGAGAAGTTCCCTGGACTGTTTTTTTTTTTCCTTTTTCTTGGAACTGTTTAAACCTACTCTGGACTGAAAACCCAGGGGAGCACTGGGGGCTGCACCTGCGGCCCACCGGGGCCTGGACCTCGGCATTTTTCCAGCAGCGCCGGAGGGACTGGGACTGAGGAGAGACTGAGAGACTGAGAGAGAGAGAGCCGAGCTCCACCCACAGCAAGGACTTTCTCAATTTGCCATCTCACTTCAGAAGGAGAGGTTTTATTGTTTCATATTATTCATTCTTTATACTTGTATGCACATTTGTTTAGTAAAATAGTTTTTTCCACTTTTCTCCAAAGAGGTTTGTTTTTTTTTTACCAGACTGGTTGGAGGGAGGGGCCACCTGGGTTTGCTTCCTTGGAGGGATCCTATACAGGGGTTTTCTCCCAAATTTGCCCCAAACCAGGACAGCTGCTAAGATTTCCTTCTTAGTTGGGGTGTAATTGGCTTCAGACTTTCTGTAACTTCGACTCTAAAATTTTAGTGGCTGACCTTGAGTCTTACTAGGCACTTTCTGCTAAAGGCGTTAGGACAGGCCATGGCTCACGGCTGCTGAGTAGAGCACGTTCTTCACATCTGGTCTTGTCTTTACTGGGCTAAGGGCTACTGCATGAGCGATTTCCTGCTTGATCTGGGCAAAAGCTTGCTGCTGCTCAGGGCCCCAGTGGAAATTATTCTTTTTGCGGGTGACCAGGTAAAGAGGGCTCACAATCTGACTATACTCGGGAATATGCATCTTCCAGAAACCTATAGCACTTAGGAAAGCTTTTGTCTCCTTCTTATTGGTTGGTGGAGACATCGCTGTAATCTTGTTGATGACATCAGCAGCAATCTGCCGCTGTTCATTTTGCCACTTGACTCTCAGGAACTGGATCTCATGAGCTGGTCCATTAACTTTACTCTTCTTGATAGCGAAACTGGCTTTCAGGAGGATCTGGATGATTTCCTTTCTCTTCTTAAACACTTTTGCTGCTGTGTTCCCCCACACAATGATGTCATCAATGTACTGTAGATGTTCTGGAGCCTTACCCTTTTCTAGCGCAGTCTGGATCAGTCCATGGCAGATGGTGGGGCTGTGCTTCCACCCCTGGGGCAGTCGGTTCTAGGTGTACTGCACGCTTCTCTAGGTGAAAGCAAACTGAGGCTTGCATTTTGCTGCTAAAGGAATGGAGAAAAATGCATTGGCAATGTCAATTGTGGCATACTATTTTGCAGCTTTGGACTTCAGCTCGTACTGGAGCTCTAACATGTCTGGCACAGCAGCGCTCAGTGGCGGTGTCACTTCATTTAATGCACAGTAGTCCACAGTCAATCTCTATTCTCTTTCAGATTTACGCACAGGCTAAATGGGGCTGTTGAAGGGTGAGTGGGTTTTACTAACAACTTCTTGGCTCTTTAGCTCTTGAATTATCTTATGGATGGGAATCACAGCATCTCGAGTTGTTCTATACTGTTGGCGGTGCACTATAGAAGTGGCAATTGGTATTCGTTGCTCTTGTACTTTCAGGAGTCTTGCTGCAGATGGATTTTTAGACAGTCCAGGCAAGGTGTTTAATTGCTGGATGCCTTCTGTCACTACAGCTGCTATCCTGAATGCCCACTTGAGTCTTTTCAGGTCTTTGAAATACTCACTTCGGAGACAGTCTATGCCCAAAATGCATGGGGCCTTTGGGCCAGTCACAATAGGGTGTTTTTTCTAATCCTTTCCAGTTAGGCTCACATCTGCTTTCACTAAAGTAAAATCTTGTGATCCCCCTGTCACATCAGCAATAGAGACAGATTCTGCCCCTACATGTCTTGATGGCATTAATGTGCACTGTGCACTAGTATTAACTAAGGCCTCATATTTTTGTGGTTCTGATGTGCTAGGCCAACGAATCTACACAGTCTAAAATACACGGTTTTCCCTAGCCTCTACCTGGCTAGAGGCAGGGCCCCTCTAAGCCTGGTTATTCTTCTTTCCTTGAGCATATGTCTTAGAGGTTCTTTTAAGGGGGTCGGACATGTCATCATCATCATACCTGGCAGTTCGGCTACGGGCAACTGGAGCAGCTTCCCTTTTGGTGGAACTTCTTCTTTGAGTCTTGACTTCTTTTAATTCACGCACTCGTTGTGCCAGGGCAGCCGTAGATTTTCCATCCCATCTGTTCATATTTTTTCCACAATCCCGCAGGAAGAACTACAGCTCAGCGTGTGGAGTGTATCCTCTCTCCCTAGCCGGGGAGTGTCTACGTTGGGTACTAGAACTTCTGATCTGTACTGCTGAGATTTGGAGAAGGTCCTCTCTAATCTCCTCCCTGAGTTTCTTATGATTCTCATCTATCTTATCCTCTAGTTTCTGTAGACGTGTTTGTACAGCTGCGATTCTGGTGTGTGTTGGGCAATGCACAGCATCTGCATATGCTCGGAGCTTCTTTGCCATATCAAGCACCGCCTCCTCCATGTCCTCCCGCTTCATTACTGCTAAAGCAGAAGCGTATTCTAATGGCCTGAGTTGTATAAGTTTTCGCCACATCACAGATGTATATGATACTAAGTCTGTGTTCTTAGTGTTTATATCATCTGAGAAAACCATCTCTGCCACTGCCATTTCTCTCAAGTGTTGAATCTTTTGTTCTATGGTCTTCCATGGGGTTTGCTGCATATAGAGATCATCTGCACACAAGTATCTTTCTGCCACACTTCCTAGGACCCGTATCCAGAGACTGCAAGGACTAGCCTCTCTCATCATCTCCTGGTCGATGACTGGATCATGTGACAGGGATCCCAGATGCCTTGCTTCAGTGCCGTCCAGAATTGTAGCCTCGCCTGCAGCATCCCAAAGACGGACTAACTAACTAATTATAGATTCATCAGGTTGTCGCCGGTAATCTTTTCTTAGGCCCCGAAGGTCCTTCAGGGAAAAGGAATCAATATTTGCTTCTGATCTTGTGCTAGAAGCTTTGGCTTCTGATTTTGGTGAAGGTCCTTCTCTTGGGTCATCATCGTCCACTGGTCAATCAGTTTTGACTGTGTGCTTCTTTGCCGGAGCAACTGCTAGGGGCTTAGGCTTACTGTCTGGTTTAGCTGCCGACTCAGGCTCAGGTTTTAGTTTAGCTGCTGGCTTCATAACTGGGGTGTTGGCTGCAGCCTGAGTGACTGGGGTAGCTGTTGATTTGCATCCCTTCCCCCCTGCCTCTGTCTGCTGCCCTACAGTCTCTAGCAATGTGCAATAAGCATATGCCAGGGCCCAGCTTACTGCAGCCACCTTTTCCCCCTTAGAGCCATCATGGTACCTCTCTTTCAGGTATCTCCCCAGCTCCACTGGATTCTGAATTTGTTCCCGTGGAAAATCCCAGACTACAGGGTCAGAGAATTACTTGAGGAGTTGGCCCATATCCTCCCATTCTCCACACCACTCAGGATTTCCTCTGCCTGGGTCAGGAGTTTCATCAGCCCCTCTAGAAATCTCAGCCCATATTCTAGAGAAGCTGCAGACTGTATAGAGAAGGCTTACCAGATGACATACCAGAAAGATGGTCTCTTTAACACTCAGGGGAAACTCAACATTGTCCAGCAATGATTTAACTGATTCAGAGGAGAAGAAGGAAACGAAAGACTGCAACGCTTCATCCTCTGCTCCTCCTCCCACAAACAGGTTGAATAACCATAACCATGACCCATACATAGTAGGAAAAGATCTCAGCACCTTTATAAACTTCCTACAGATTATTATCATTAAACCAAGGCCAATAGCTACTCTAATCCGTGTCCCTCTACTGTAAAAACTGCGTATTAATGACAATATTGGGGCTATCTCTGGATATGCAAATAAACCTAAGGACCACAAAGGTATTAAGACCTCAAAGAAGCCTAAGGATACAAAACACATCAAGGCCCCCACCCCAAGAGAAATGAGTTCAAGCAGCATAGTTACTGACTGCTAAATACTAATCAGTACAGGGTTTTTCCACTCTCTTGAGCCCCATGTTTGGGTGCCAGGAAGTTTGTGGTGGTTTCAGGCAGATTTTGGGAGAAATCCTCCCAAGGGGCCCCCCTCCCCTCCTCCCCTCCTCTAACTGGTTCGGAAAAAAGACTTTCTCAGAGAGAAGTGGAAAAAACCTGTTTATTAAACAGGCAAAGCACTCTCAGCACAATACTTGATGACAAGAGCTTTGCGCTGCTTACGGAGGGATAACAGACTTAAAGAAAGTCTTTTCTTGAGGATTGTCACTGTGCTCCACTACTCTGTTTCTGCTGACGTTGGGAGAAAAGGAGATGTGCAGGGCTGGTCTTGGTGGGGTGGGTCTTTTGTGGAGGCTCTCAGTGCTTCCCCCGGTCTTTAGTCTGGAGAGGTTGGAACAGTTCTGAGGAGAGGGCAAAAAAAGCAAAAAGGAAGGAAAAAAAAGGCAAAAAAAAAAAAAAAGGCAAAAAGCTTCAGCTATTCTACAGCATCTAACTACACTAGCACTAAACTAGCTAACTGCTGGGGAAAAAAAACAACAGAACTTCTTTCGTCTTGCTGTGTTCTAACTCCCCCGCTTTAAGGTCACTCCGATGAGCAGAGTTTTCCTGGGGAAAAACAAACCGCGCTTGCCCTCCCCCCTGCACCTAACAGACAATTAGAAATACACAGTCACCCCAGGATAGTTTATTAAACCTTAACAAATACAACAAAGGACTGAATAAGGAAAAAGGGCAACACTAAGAGTGTGACCGACTACCACAAGCTCGTCCACAAAATGGCTGCTCCGCCTTTTACACCCCTGGTGTTGCATCAGCCAATGCTGGCCCTTCTCAAAGTCTGCCAGTCAACTCTTCTTTGCCATCCATTAGTGGAGACCTTCTTACAACTTGATTGGAGATCAGGTGTTGTCATGCCACGCCTCCCCAGCAACAAGCCTTCCCTATTCCCAAGTGCCCCATGCAAGGGGCACATGTAGATGGCCTCCCTCCACATGTCCCTGAAGACTTTGACAACCAAGGCTGTCTGGTGGCAACAATACAGAGGGGGAAAAAGGGACCATGGGGAGAACAGAGGGTGTCCAAACAACAAACTGCAATAACATAACCATACATCAATAAAACTTCTCTTAACATGCACATAATATGCATCCCTTAATTGCAAGAGCAAATCATCACATTACCCATCTATAAAAGTAGGCTACGGCTCTCCTCTGGTCCCCAAGGAACTGTGACAGCCTTCCCAGTGCTATGTTTTTTCTTTTATAGGTAAATAGCTCAAATAGATGCATGGGGTCTGGGAGCCCTAAAGCAGAAGTCTGCATAAGGGCTTGTTTGAGTTGTAGAAAGGCAGCCCATGAATCATCAGTCCAGACTATAAAGTCCTTCTGAGCTGTCTTCAAGAGTTCATACAGTGGCTTTACTAGCAACCCATAAGTGTTGATCCATAGGCGACACCATCCAACCATCCCAAGTAATGCACGTAATTCTCATGCCGGTTGTGGGAGTAGGCAAATCGCTTCTTTTCATTCCTGTCCCATCCTTCTTTGTCCTTGGAGGATTTTGAATCCCATGTAGGTTACTGCGGCCTGGATTATTTCTGCTTTGTCTTTGAATACTCTATGTCCACGTAGTCCCAGAAAATTGAAAAATGACACAGTCTGATCCCAACATCACTGTTTATTTTCAGTGGCTGTCAGAACATCATCCACATACTGTAACAAGACTCCTATAGGGTTCTGATTTTTTACCATTTCTCCAGTTCTTTTGCAGATTGATTTCTGAATATGGTGGGGCTATTTTTAAACCCCTGCACTAGAACCGGCCATATCATTTAGGGTTTTCTCCCTGTGTTTGGATATTCCCATTCAAAGAGAGACAAAAAGGCATCTTTCAAATCTAATACTGTAAATGATTTTGATTTTTCACTCAAAGTTGTCAAGAAGGTATAAGGATTTACTACTACCAGGTGTATATCTTCTACAATCTTATTTATAGCTCTAAGGTGCTGTACCAGACAGTAATCCTCTTCATTTGCCTTCTTTACTGGCAAAATAGGAGTATTAAATTTGGATTCACATTCCCTCAATAGGCCATATTTTATAAATTTTTTCACAAGGGGTAATAACCCTTCATGACTTCCTAATTTCAAAGGGTATTGCTTTTGCCTTACTGTCTCAGTTTGAGAAAAATTTAGGAGGAAATGTCCTGAAATGAATGTCTCCTCTAAAGAAGGCAGGTTTCAGCACTCCCTTCCCTACCAATATTAAAGGAATTTCTTGGAGGAAAGATAAAAAAACTGTCTGTTAGGCTGTTCTTGAAAAGAGTCCCACTGTCAGACTCAGTTCTCTCAGGGGTGCCATGTCTCCACAGGATTTGCTTTTCAAGGCCCAGGATGGTGTTATGGGCCATAGCATGAGGCACACGGCAGATCTCAAACCAACTTGTGGTGGCTTCTATCATTGTGAGCACGTAGCACTTACCTTGGTGTGTCTGGGGCAGTGTGATGTAATCAACCTGCCAGGCCTCTCCATACTTATATTTGGACCACCGCCCACCATACCATAGGGGCTTCACCTGCTTGGCCTATGTCCTGGCTTAGGGACAAATTTGGGAGAAAACCCCTGAATGGGATCCCTCTGGGAAGTAAACCCAAGTGGCCCCTCTCTCTAAACTGTCCGGTAAAAAAACTTCTTTGGAGAAAAGTGGAAAAAACTATTTTACTTAACAAACAAAGTACATACAAGTATAAAGAATGAATAATATGAAACAATAAAACCTCTCGTTCTGGAGTGAGATGGCAAATTGAGAAAGTTCTTGCCGTGGGTGTAGCTCGGCTCTCTCTCAGTCTTTTATCAGTCCCAGTCCCTCCGGCGCTGCTGGAAAATGCCGAGGTCCAGGCCCCAGTGGGCCGCAGGTGCAAGCCCCCAGCGATCCCCTGGGTTTTCTGTCCAGAGCAGGTTTAAACAGTTCCAAGAAAAAGGAAAAAAAAACAGTCCAGGGAACTTCTCTGCCCTAGCTAGCTGAAACTAACTAAAAGCAAAAAAAAAATCTGTCCTGCAGTCTCTCCAAGCCTCCTCCGAGAAGAATGTGTAGGAGTCAGGCAGTTTTCTCAAAACAAACTCTGCACTTCTCCTTGCTCTTACAACCAGTCTTAAAGGCACAGAACTCAATATACAGCACAAACAGAACAGACGATTGGGGATACAAGCATCATAAAGTTACCCTAGGACATTCCACCCCTTATCCCCATATCGTCAATTTACCAAAACTAATATATATACTCTAGCTCGACACACATACATCTATATAAAAACAATATGCAATATACAGCTACATGCAGTGGCAGTACCATTCAGCACACAGTGATAATTACACACAGTTCTCACCCAACAATCAGATCTCCCTGGGGTACACATCGTGTGGTTCCATCTTTATGCATTACCCACCATGTGCAGCCCGGTCCCTGAGCAAAGACAATCCCATGGATGGGATCCTCTGTACTTGAAGCCGAATTGATCCAAACTGTCTTCCCTAACAAACCTCTTACATGTACTACTGGGACTTTCTCTCCATCTACTGCATGTAGAGGCTCGGATTGGGCAGGGCCTGCTCTGTTGGTGGAACCTCGGGTGTTAACTAACCAGGTGGCCTTTTCTAGGTGCTGCTCCCAATTTTTGAATGATCCCCCACCCAGTGCTTTCAGGGTGGTTTTTAGCAGTCTATTGTATCTTTCCACTTTCCCTGAAGCTGGTGCATGATAGGGGGTATGGTACACCCACTCAATGCCATGTTCCCTAGCCCAGTTGTTGATGAGGCTGTTCTTGAAATGAGTTCCATTTCCTGACTCAATCCTCTCAGGGGTACCATGCCTCCAAAGAACTTGTTTTTCAAGGCCCAGAATGGTGTTACGGGCCATAGCATGAGGCACAGGGTAGGTCTCCAGCCATCCTGTGGTGGCTTCTAACCATTGTGAGTACATAGCACTTTCCTTGGCAGGTTTGGGGAAGGGTGATGTAGTCAATTTGCTAGGCTTCTCCATACTTATACTTGGACTATCGCCCGCCATACCATAGGGGCTTCACCTGCTTGGCCTGCTTGATCGCAACACACATCTCACAGTCATGGATAACCTGAGAAATACTGTCCATGGTTAGATCCACCCTTCGGTCTCGTGCCCATTTATAGGTGGCATCTCTGCCCTGATGACCTGAGGCATCATGGGCCCATCGAGCTAGGAACAACTTTCCCTTGTGTTGCCAATCTAAGTCTATCTTTGACACCTCTGTCTTTGCAGCTTGATCTACCTGCTCGTTGTTTCGGTGCTTCTCATTAGCCCGACTCGGGGATATGGGCATCTACATGACAGACTTTCACAGGTAACTTCTCTACTCGACTGGCAATGTCTTCCACTCATCTGCAGCCCAGATAGGTTTTCCCCTACGCTGCCAATTGGCCTTTTTCCACTTCTCCAGCCATCCCCACAGAGCATTGGCTACCATCCACGAATCAGTGTAGAGGTAGAGCTTTGGCCACTTCTCTCTTTCAGCAATGTCCAGGGCCAGTTGAACAGCTTTGAGCTCAGCGAGTTGGTTTGACCCACCTTCTCCTTCAGTGGCTTGTGCAACCTGTCGTGTGGGACTCCATAGGGCTGCTTTCCACTTTCGTTTCATCCCAATAATACAATATGAACAGTCAGTGAAAAGAGCATAGCGTGTTTCTTCTGCTGGCAGTTGGTTGTATGGTGGACCTTCTTCGGCACGTGTCACTTGTTCTTGCTCCTCTTCATCTGTGAGACCAAAGTTTTCACCTTCCGGCCAGTTTGTAATTATTTCCAAAATCCCAGGGCAATTTGGGTTTCCAATGCGGGCGTGTTGAGTGATGAGGGTAATCCATTTGCTCATTGTGGCATTGGTGGCATGGTGGGTAGAGGAAACCTCTGCTTTGAACATCCATCCCAGCACTGGTAGTCGAGGTGCCAGCAGGAGTTGTGTTTCAGTGCCTACTACCTCTGAGGTGGCTTGAACTCCTTCATAGGCGGCCAAGATTTCCTTCTCTGTTGGAGTGTAGTTGGCTTCAGACCCTCTGTAGCTTCGACTCCAGAATCCCAGTGGTCGGCCCCAAGTCTCCCCAGGCACCTTCTGCCAAAGGCTCCAGGACAGACCATGGTTCCTGGCTGATGAGTAGAGCACGTTCTTCATCTCTGGTCCCGTCCTGACTGGGCCAAGGGCTACCGCATGAGCGATCTCCTGCTTGATCTGGGCAAAGGCTTGTTGCTGTTCAGGGCCCCAGTGGAAATCATTCTTCTTGCAGGTAACCAGGTAGAGAGGGCTCACAATCTGGCTGTAATCGGGCATGTGCATTCTCCAGAAACCTATGGCACCTAGGAAAGCTTGTATTTCCTTTCTGTTGGTTGGTGGAGACATCGCTGTGATCTTGTTGATGACCTCAGTGGGAATCTGCCACCGTCTATCTTGACACTTTACTCCCAGGAACTGGATCTCTTGAGCAGGTCCCTTAACTTTGCTCTTGTTGATAGCAAAACCAGCCTTCAGGAGAATCTGGATGATCTCTCCTTTCTCAAACACTTCTGCTGCAGTGTTCCCCCACACAATGATGTCATCGATGTACTGTAGGTGCTCCGGAGCCTCACCCTTTTCCAGTGCAGTCTGGATCAGTCCATGGCAGATGGTGGGGCTGTGTTTCCACCCCTGGGGCAATCGGTTCCAGGTGTACTGCACTCCTCTCCATGTGAAGGCAAACTGAGGCTTGCATTCTGCTGCCAGAGGAATGGAGAAAAATGCATTAGCAATGTCAATAGTGGCGTACCACTTTGCTGCCTTGGACTCCAGATCATACTGGAGTTTCAGTATGTCTGGCACAGCAGCTCTCAATGGTGGAGTCACTTCATTCAAGGCATGGTAGTCCATAGTCAGTCTCCATTCTCCGTCAGACTTGTGCATGGCCAAATGGAGCTGTTGAAGGGTGAGTGAGTTTTGCTGACCACCCCTTGGGTCTCCAGCTCACAGATCATCTTGTGGATGGGAATCACGGCATCTCAATTTGTCTGATACTGTCGGCGGTGCACTGTTGAAGTGGCAATTGGCAGTCGTTGCTCTTCCACCTTCAGAAGACCTACAGCAGATGGGTTCTTTGACAGTCCAGGCAAGGTATTCAATTTCTTAATGCCCTCTGCCTCCACAGCTGCTATTCCAAAAGCCCACCTGAATCCCTTTGGATCTTTGAAATACCCATTTTGGAGGAAGTCTATGCCCAAAATGCATGGAGCTTCTGGGCCAGTCACAATAGGGTGTCTCTTCCACTCATTTCCTGTCTGGCTCACATCAGCTTCCACCAAAGTAAAATCTTGTTGGTTGGTGGAGATATTGTGGTGATCTTATTGATGACCTCAGTGGGTATCTGACACCATCCATCTTGCCACTTTACTCCCAAGAACTGGATCTCTCAAGCAGGTCCTGTGACTTTGCTCTTGTTGATGGCAAAACTGGCTTTCAGGAGAATCTGGATGATTTTCTCTCCTTTCTCGAAGACTTCTGCTGCAGTGTTCCCTCACCCAATGATGTCATCGATGTACTGCAGATGTTCTGGGGCTTCACCCTTTTCCAGTGCAGTCTGGATCAGCCCATGGCAGATGGTGGGGCTGTGCTTCCACCCCTGGGGCAATCAGTTCCAGGTGTACTGCACGCCCCTTCAAGTGAAGGCAAACTGAGGCCTGCATTCTGCAGCCAGAGGAATGGAGCAAAATTCATTGGAAATGTCAGTAGTGGCTTACCATTTCGCTGCTTTGGACTCCAGCTCGTATTGGAACTCCAGCATGTCTGCCACAGCAGTGCTCAGCAGTGGAGTCACTTCATTGAAGCCAGGATAGTCCATAGTCAATCTCCCTTCCCCTTCAGATTTGCACACAGGCCAAATGGGCCTGTTTAAGAGTGAGTGAACCTTGCTGACCACTCCTTGGCTCTCCAGCTCACAGATCATCTTGTGGATGGGAATCATAGCATCTTGAGTTGTCCGGTACTGCTGGTGGTACACCGTCAAGGTGGCAATTGGCACTCGTTGCTCTTCCACCTTCAGAAGTCCAATTGCAGATGGGTTCTCTGACAGTCCAGGCAAGATGTTCAATTGCTTAATGCCCTCTGTCTCCACAGCAGCTATCCCAAACACCCACCTGTGTCCCTTTGGGTCTTTGAAATACCCATTTCGGAGGAAGTCTATGCCCAGAATGCAGGACACCTCTGGACCAGTCACAATGGAATGTTTCTTCCACTCTTTTACAGTCAGGCTCATCTCAGCTTCCAACAGGGTCAACTCCTGCGATCCCCTTGTCACCCCAGCAATAGAAACAGGTTCTGCCCTCCCATCTCGATGAGATTAGCGTGCACTGCACACCAGTGTAGACCAAGGCTTTATATTTTTGTGGTTCTGATGTGCCAGGCCAACGAATACACACAGCCCAAAAGACGTGGTTTTCCATGGCCTCTACTTGACTAGAGGCAGGGCCCCTCTAGTCTTGGTTATCTATCCCTCCCTGGGCATACATTCTAGAGGTTCCTTCAAGGGGATCGGACACGTCATCTTTTCTTCCATCATGCTTGGCAGTTTGGCTACGGGCAACTGGAACTACTTCCCTTCTGGTGGAACTTCTTTTCTGAGTATTACCTTCCTTCAATTCAGGCACCGGGCTTGCCAGAGCAGCAGTGGGATTTCCATCTCACCTCCACATGCTTTCCCCACAGTCACACAGGACGAACCACAGCACAGCTTGTGGGGTGCACCCTCTCTCCCTAGATGGGGGACATCTGTTCTGGTTACAGTGCCTCTGTAACAGTGTGTCCTTTAGGAGTGAAGCCTCTGCCTAGGCTCCAATCTACCTCTCTAGTGGAAAGGCTGCTTGGAGCAACTCAGGCAAGCAATCAAGCTCTCACATCCACACACGCTACAAGGTTAGCTCAGAAAAAGGGAGGCAAGAAGGCCCTTTGCATAAGATCAAATTCCAGCAAGGTTTATTCCAGGTGCCGAAGGGAATCCAGTGCAAAAGAGAGGGATCATGTGCCTTGCTCAGGCTTAAGTATGATTTACAGCATCCAATGACCTTGTGGCACAGGGGCGGAACTGAGGGCAGGTAAGGTCAGTGTCCTATAGCGAAGACAGGTCTGGTCACTGGGGTAATGCAACCAATGGATTAACAAGGACAGAAGAAACCAGGAGAATTTGGGTATCAGGGAGAAGAGGCAGGGGTAGAATTACAGCATGTAATCCTTCCAAGGCCAAAACCTGGGGGTTATTTCAATCAGCTTTCAGGACTCCACAATTCCCCTGGTTTTTTTTACTAAGAAGACTTCCCCAACAGATTTTTGAAGGCATTTAACTAAACAGGGAAACATGAGCAAAATGACAAGAACCATGATTACAACCCAAAAAATTCCTTTAACAACAGATGAAACCCATCCTGTCAATCTCCATTGTCCAAAAAGTTCACTGAACCAGTCTGAGTTCTCAACCTTTAATTCCTTCACTTGCTCTCTCAGCTTCTGGATGTTAGCTTGGATGGATTCTGAGTGCGAGGAGAAGTTGAAGCAGCACATCCCTTCAAAGTCCTGGCAGCCATGTCCATGGGCAAGCAGCAAAACATCTATTGCTGCTCAATTATGCAATGTTGCATGTCTGGTAGTCTCAGTGTCACAAAGTAGGTCACTGAGTGCAGAGGAGGTAGTGTTTGCCTGCTTACTAAGCCAACATTCCAGGTGAGAAAGCTCACTGAGAGCCTTAGCTGCAGCCACCCAAGGTAAAAAGAGTGAGACCACGACTCTCTTTCCTTTATTCCAGTTATAAACTTGGCTATCACAATTTTCATTAGGTTCAGTATATGATCTCTTTTGGCATGCCAATTTCCCCTTTTGTTCTCAGTGTTGAAGTAAAATTATGTTTGGAGTGAGGGTAGTAAGCTGGTGAAGGCTACAGGGGCCCCCTTGAAGGTGTGAGGGGATCCCGGCCCATACTCAGTCTCCACAGATAAGAAAGACTCCCTGAGGCAGCACTTTGGGATGGAGTGATGACAAGGAAAGTTTAGGGCTGGTGTAATTGCACCAGTTTATAGGGGTATAAATTTTGTTGAATGGAGTTACATCTTTCCTATGGGCGGACCTGATAAATTCAAAGTGGGTCAAGAGTTCATTGGGAGGTTGATATTGAAATCGAATGCAGTAATAGGCCTTAGAGGACCCTAACAGCTCCAATTCTTGGGGTTCCTCCGGTGCTTGCAGAAGGGACCTGGTCCACTCATCCCAAGTGTTTACTGGGTTGGGCTTCTTATCTGCGTATGGGTATTCATTTGCTGCTAAGGGAACTCCTACCAGGCACATAGACAGCAGGTTGTCTACGCTGCCCATGGACAGGCATAGATTATCTTGTTGTAACATTTTGGCTAGTGTGACCCAGATGTTCTGGTTGGGCTGAGGAACAATCCATGCACTAGCTGATGGAAAGGTGAGGATCATCCAAAGTCCTATTTGGAGTAGCTGAGAACTCCATGCTGCTGGAGACATGGCAGGATACTTGGGGATGATGAGTTGGTCTGAGAGTCTGAAAATAAATTTTTAGAGTTTATAGTTAAATGGTCTCTTGTTGTAATACATTAATTAGGTTTATAGTTCATCGGATTTGTAATGTTTTTTCTCTGTATCATGTGATCTGTCCTTGCCCAGCAGTGCCCATCCCCCACACTGAAATGTAACCTAACTCTGTTCCCCTCCCACTTCTCCCTGATTGGGTAGTGGTTTGTCCCTGCCTCTGGGCCCTACCCCCTGGGGAAAAAGCCCTGACAGGGGAGGGCCGAGCTCTCTCTGGCACCGGCCAAGCAGGGCAGGACTCGAGAATAAAAGCTGTAATATCCCACCCGGGGAGAGAGAGCAGGCTCTTTTACTTTTGCCATCGGCGGTCGTCTAGTCTTGTGGAGAAATACCACAGTCTCTCATATCTTCTTACCCTAACCACTCCGTTTATACTGAGTAGAAAGGATATGGAAAATTATAGGGGATGACAATGCAGCAACTAAAAGAGAAGTAGTAATAGGTTTAACAAAAAGGGGTAACTGTGGTGGTGCAGAACTGTTTTATTAGGTTTTTATAAGAAGTTTATGTTATGGTTCATTTCACTGTATCCCCAATTCTGTATCCCTTTTGTGTTGTCTGTATAATAAAGTGTTTTGTGTCCTCCCACCCCCCTTGCTCTGGGGCAGCCTGTTTCTCCAGGAGCCCTCCCAAGATTGCGAAATCTCAGGGAGAGGGCTTCAGGTGATAGGCCCCCTGGGGGGAATTCCTTTAGCTTTGGATTTTAGTGGTCCAAGGCTTGGGGGTGGGCACACCCTGTTACCCCCTGAAACCCCTGATTCGTGGTCTTGCAGTATCCTCCCTGAAATCCCTCCCCCGCTTATAGGGGGCAGGAGGGAGGAAAAAATCTCTCTCAGCCTCTCAGCAACTCTCTCAGGACCTCGCTCTCAACCTCTCTGCTCCTCAACTCTGGAGCTAATAAACATCTTTTAATCTGCTAAGCTGAGAGCCAGCCTTTTCTCTTCTGCTGCTGTTGCTGTCACACTTTTGGGGGTTCAGCTGCTGAGCCGAGAAGCCGAAACGAACTGGGACCATTCTGTGCCTGGGTTGACCCGAGCTAGCCAAAGGTCACCTCCCATCCGGTGCGGGACGGAACCAGACACAGAATTTTCTGCGCCAACGTGGAGCAAACCACGCCGGCAGAAGCAGCTTGGACCACGTGGAGCACGGCTCCACGGTGACAGAGCGTCCGGAGCACACGCAGGACCCCCCGGAGACGAGGTGGACCCTGCGAACAGACTGGGGCTGATTTAGCCCGAAGAACAGTCTCTGGGCGTCACGCACCCCTGTGAAATTGACTTTTAAACAAGGCAATTCCACGGGAAAGAAGGGGAGCTTCGGGCCCCGACCGGAGTCCTTCTTGCAGCAGAACAACCCGACCCACGCACCCCCCAGGTCACAGGACACGTAAGTATACCCCCAACGGGAGATATTTACTGGTTTTAGGGTTCCCCCGAGGGAGGGGGATCTATTGGGGAGGAAAAAAATCCTCCAAAAATAGCTGCGCAGCTAAAGGGTTAAACCTCCTGTGAGTTCGAGCAGACGGGGTCTGCGGGGGAGTGCTTTTCATCTGGGTTCGGGTTCAAAAGCAACTTAGTATCAAAACATGGGTGGAAAGCTAACGATCCATCAGAAAAGGTTGTATTATAATTATGTTTTAGGTTCTAAAAGAGGCGAAATTGAAAATCTCAAAAGGCGAGTTAAAAAGTTTTGTTCGGTGGCTTCATCTGCAATTCCCCCATGTAACTCCTGAGACAGTCTGCAGCGCTGATTTCTGTGGCACAGTAGAAAAGCAAGTAATTCGGCTGATTGAAACAGGAGACAAAAAGGCTACAAAGTATTTTATTGTAGCAACTAACATTAAATCAGCGATTCAGTCTCAACAGGCAATGCAGCATGAGCCCGGCAGACAAACGTGTTCTCTCCCTCCTCCCCCCCCTTCTTCTCCCCGGTCCCCGTGTCCCCGGGAAAGTGTTCTGAATGTAGCAGCAGGGCTCCCGCCCGCCCGCTCAGCCTCCGGGACGCCCCAGCCACCCCGCCCGTGCTGGCCCCGTCGGACCGGAAGGGAGGTCTCGGGCAGCCTTGGCCACATTGCAGGAGACAATCCTCCATCCCTGCTTTCCCCGGCTGAAAAATGCCGAGTTCGTTTTTCTGTGGGGGGGGAAGCCACGTGGCTGGCATGGGGACCCCAAGATGGCGGCGACCGCATGGCAGGGGACTCCCCCGCCCCCTCGGCGCCGCCCACCCCTCCCTACCCCGGTGACTTGGCGCCCGCACGGTGCGGCCCCGCCCCGTCCCCTTCCCCCGCCCCGCCTAACCCCTGTGACGTCGAGTGTCTGCCGCGCGGCCCCGGCCCCGCCCCCGCCCAGCGCGGCCCCGGCCCCGCTCCCACCCCACGTGGTGCCGGTCCCGACCCCCGCGGCCCTGCCCCCGCACCGCCCGCCGTGGCCGCGCTGCCCCCCCCAACCCCCTGTGCCTGCGTGTGCGCGCTGCAGTACCCCCCCTCCCCCCCCCCATGGCACCGCTGCCTGAGGGGGCCCCTACTGCGGTGTGGCCGCGGCCCGCTGCGCCCCCCCCGGTGCTGCCGCGCTGCAGCCCGCCCCGGAGCCCCCTTCTCCGGGATTCCCCCCGACCCCCCAGTTCTCGATGACGTCACTCCCCGGGCAAACCGCGCCCCCTGCAGGGACGTGGTTGCCAAGCAACCAAGTGCCTCAGGGCACAGGCTCCCTCGCTCCCTCAAACCCGGAAATGGCCGAGCAGAGAACGGGGGCAGATGCAGCTGCCGGTTCCTGCTCCATTCCGACTCTTGCTCCTGTCACCTACCGCAATGCCCGCGGTGGTAACAGCAGGGCAGAGTACCACCCATTTCCCCGAGCCACCATCAAAGAGATCTGCAAAGCTCACAGGACATATGGCCGGGATGGGCCATATTTCAGAGGGCTCCTCAGAGCAGATCTCTCTGCAGAGGAAGTGGTGCCTGCTGATTTAAAGTACCTGTTTTCTTGCTTGCTGAACCCAACAGAGTACATCCTATGGGTCACAGCTTGGAAACAGCTGCTCCAGGATGCCTTGCCAGGGCTCCTCAGCCATGTTAACACTAGAGTGGATGCTCAGGGAAATCCCATCACTCTAGAACACCTCGCTGGTGAGGGGCAGTGGGCAGAGGCCACTGACCAAGTGGTCATTCCTGTCCAGTGCCTCCACATAGTGAGAGAGACAGCCCTGACTGCATTCTTCAGCATGCAAACACAAAGTCCTGTGATTTCATATTCGAAAAACAGACAGGACCAAAGGGAGTTTTTCACAGATTTTGTGGAGAGACTGTCCCGAGCTATTGAAGCTCAGGTCAAAAACAAAATGGCTCGGGAACACATTTTAACAGAGATTGCGTTTTCGAATGCAAATGATTTATGTCGTGCTGCGATTTTAAGTTTACCTCTAAACCCCAAACCAACCTTACCAGACATGCTTCAGGTATGTCAGGTAAAGGTGCCTTTTATGAGTTCATCCACAGGTCCACGGCACAAACCTCATCAAGTTGCAGCCATGGAAGCTGAAGATTCCCAAAAAACACCGAACACCGGGAAGAAGCTTTCTGCTCAAAGCTCCCAGAAGTGTTTTTTGTGCGGGAATTTGGGGCACTGGGTTTCCAAATGCCCCCTCAAGAAAGAATTAGAGGACCTTAAAAACAAAAAAGGGGGAGGGGAAGGGGAAAAAGGGAGAGGGTTTAATCCCTCACAAAAAAACTGGTGAAAGAGCGCAGGTCCGCCCTGCGTGAAGAAAAAAATGGGGTGGACCAGGCAGGAGGGGAGGGGAAGGGGAGCCAAGGGAAAAAGAAGGAGAAGCTGCATTGCCCCATTCAGGGTGGCAGCAAAAATAACATACTGGAAATTACTTATACAGACCATGACATGGCACAGCCGATTTTGACAACTAATTCTAAGTATACCCCCTTCAGGTTGCAGCTCACTGAGGGTATGCACCTGAAAAACAACGACTGGAATTTTGTGTCAGTTGACAACAGTGAGCAGGGTACCTGGCCAAGGGTCAAAGGTAAGCTCATCGTTGTGGGGGACTGCAAACACACCCCAAAAGAGATCGAAATTCTTCCAGGAACACTTGATAACAATCCTGGAAAGTTCGTTCTCTGGCTACGCTGCACTCACCCACCAACATTCCTACCTAAAGGGCAGATAGTTGCCCAGATCATACCCACCTGGGAATGCCCGGAAGAAGACAAGATGCCAACTGCTTGTCCCGTGCACAAGATCACAGAAGTGAAACCCCAGGTGGGATGTGAGTTACAGGTGGGTGATGAGGCCATTAACATCACAGGCCTCCTACACACGGACATGAACGTGACTGTGATCCCAGCCAAGCACTGGCCGTCACGTTGGGCCTTGGAAAACGTGGCAGGACACGTGCAAGGAATAGGGGGAATGCAATTGGCCAAACAATCAAAGAGTGTGGTTCAAATTAAGGGCCAAAAGGGCAGTTGGCCAGTTTACGCCCTTTTGTTTTGGATTATAGGGAACCCTTGTTGGGGAGAGACCTGATGGCCCAGTGGGGAGTCACAATTGACATCCCAGACCCCCCACAGGATTTTTGGGCAGCGGTCGCTGAGGAGCACCCTACCCACAAGCTGAATTGGAAAACAAATTCGCCAGTGTGGGTAGAACAGTGGCCGCTTTCAAAACAGAAATTGAAGGCGCTCGAAGAGCTCGTGGAGGAGCAGTTAGCTAAGGGTCACTGTGTCTGGTTGCGTCCCGCACCGGGCGGGAGATGACCTCTGGCTAGCTCTGGTCAACCCAGGCACAGAATGGTTCCAGTTCGTTCGGCTTCTCGGCTCGGCAGCTGAACCCCCAAAAGTGTTGTGACAGCAACAGCAGCAGAAGAGAAAAGGCTGGCTCTCAGTTTAGCAGTTTAAAAGATGTTTATTAGCTCCAGAGTTGAGGAGCAGAGAGGTTGAGAGCGAGGTGTTGAGAGATGTTGCTGAGAGGCTGAGAGAGATGCTGAGAGGCTGAGAGAGTTTTTTCCTCCCTCCTGCCCCCTATAAGCGGGGGAGGGGTTTCAGGGAGGATACTACAAAACCACGAATCAGGGGTTTCAGGGGGTAACAAGGTGTGCCCACCCCCAAGCCTCGGACCACTAAAATCCAAAGCTAAAGGAATTCCCCCCGGGGGGCCTATCACCTGAAGTCCTCTCCCTGAGATTTCGCAATCTTGGGAGGGCTCCTGGAGAAACAGGCTGCCCCAGAGCAAGGGGGGTGGGAGGACACAAATCACCTTATTATACAGACAACACAAAAGGGATTACAACATTGGGGATACAGTGAAATGAATCATAACATAAACTTCTTATAAAAACCTAATAAAACAGTTCTGCACCACTACATCTCCCCCTTTTCTGTTTTAATAACAGGAGGAGGGCTGGAATGGAGGAGGATGATATTCAAAGTCCGGGTAACTCTCAGCGAGCCACTCTGGCTGAGTGGGCCACTCCATCTGAGGTTCCTCTTCTGGGTGTCTCCTGTCTTCTGGGTCTTCCTGCAGTTCCACGTTCTCCTCCCATCCAGGCACGGATGATACAGCAACTTGGTTCACAGAGGGGGCATGTGTGGTGCTAGAAATTAATCTACCTAACATTTTTTTGATGATACCAAATCCAATTAAAATTAACAGAACAACAAACAAAAATAACAAAACTGATTTCAAAATTGAACCCACCCAGCCCGAAAGTCCCCAGTTCCCAAACAATCCATTCAGCCAGTCACCAGTCTCTCTTTTGATGTCATTCACCATGTCTCGGATGTTCTGGATGGCTTTGTGGTCTGCCCCATTGCCCTGGTGGCTTTGGGCTGGGGCACCAACCATCTGGAGACAGGTGCAGTGAGACTGGCAAGCAGGAGGATGCTGAGGAGCAGGTGGAACTTCCTCAGCCCAGGGGACTGGCGCTGGACAGGCTCTGACAGGACTAAAAGAACTAAAACAAACAATTAACATTCAAGCAGGGGTCATTCAGGAAAGCGAAACCGTCCTGGGAAAAATCTTCCCTCCTTTTCCTCCTAAAAGCTGCCTGAGTAACCTGTGGCAGTTTCTTTTTCTCCCCTGAGACCTTTGGGACATAGGGCCTCACCCATTTTGATGGTAACCATCTTGGCCCCATGGGGGTGGACACACAAGCGTACCCATGACCCCACGTGACCAAATCATGAGGTCCTTCTGTCCTTCCAGTCTCAGGGTCCCGGACCATGACCGGCGGCCTCTCCTTGATGTTTAGTTGAGGGTTTGCCCCAAAATGACGAACGATTGGTGGGTTTAAAAACTCAAAGGTGCTGTTTAAAAAATTCAATGTGAATAGAGCCCTGGCCAATCGGGTCTGCGGTGTTTCTGTTTTCAACACCGGTTGTTGTTGGTTGAGGACCCTTTTGATTTCTCTGTGGGTCCTCTCCACTACAGCTTGGCCTGTCGGGGAATGAGGGATGCCGGTTTTATGTCCCACTCCCCATTGTTGCAGGAAGCTGCAGAATTCCTTGGAACGGTACGCCGGGCCATTATCAGTTTTTAATTCTTTTGGGATGCCCATGAAGGAGAAAGCCTGGATGAGGTGTTTAATTGCATCCGAGGTTTTCTCCCCTGCGTGGGCGGAAGCAAAAACTGCACCGGAGCAGGTGTCCACCGACACATGTACATATTTAGATCGGCCGAATTGGGGGATATGTGTTACATCAGTCTGCCACAGCTCACAGCTGTTCAGACCTCTGGGGTTCACTCCCGCACTTAAGGTGGGGAGTGCGTGCTGATTACATGAGGGACACGTAGCCACAATTGCCTTAGCCTGTTCCCGAGTGATGTGAAACCGGCGAACAAGGCCAGGCGCGTTCTGATGGTGAAGCTGATGGCTGAGCTTTGCCTGCTCAAAAATGCTTGGCAATGGGGCCATGACTGCAGGAGCAGCAAGAGCATCAGCCCTTCTGTTCCCCTCAGCCATGAAACCCGGCAAATCGGTGTGTGATCTCGTATGCATCACAAAGAATGGCTGCTCTCTGTGGGAGACAAGCTTAACAAGCTTAGAAAGCAGCTCAAACAGTGCTGTGTTAGACACTTCCTGCAGTATTGCTTGATCTACCCTCGATACCACTCCAGCCACATAAGCGGAGTCCGTTACTAAATTGAAGGGTTCGGGGAACCTTTCGAAAGCCCTGACAACAGCGGCCAACTCAGCAACCTGAGGTGATCCCTCCACCTCGGCAACATCTGCCTCCCACTGCTGAGTCTGAGGGTCCTTCCAAGTCATAACTGACTTGTGGGACCTTCCGGACGCGTCCGTGAAAACTGTCAGGGCCTCTAAAGGCTTCCTGCTCCGAACATCTTTCAAATTCAGTGTGAATTTGGCATCCTGATTAAAAATTTTGTGGGCTGGCCGATGAATTGAGATTTGCCCAGTAAAGGAATCCAGAGCAAACTGCAGTGCTTCATTTTCCTGAAGCAGGTGTTCTAACATTGCCTTTGTAATTTGACCCGATCTTAATCCAATTGGAATGTGAATGCATTCAAAATCACACCCTGCCAATTCCCTGATCCGGACTCTGGCTTTTCGGATCAGTTCAGCCACCAGTTCCTGTGGACGTGTCATTCTCTTGGACCTTTGATGGCTGAGAAAGACCCATTCTATGATTAGAAGCGGGTCCTCTCTGCCCTGGTCCTTTTTGATGTTATTTCTCCACTGGAAAATGACTCCATGGAGGTGTGGCAATTTCCCCATAATTATGAATTTGAAAGGCAGGTCTGGATCACACCGGTGGGCCTGCCGAGTGGACATGAGATGCTGTACCTTTTCCAGCGCCTCCTTTGCTTCCGGGGTCAGTTCCCTGGGAGAACTCAGCTCCTCTCCCCCTTTCAATAAATTGAAAAGAGGGGCTAGGTCCTCAGTTGTGAGGCCTAGCCAGGGTCTCACCCAGTTCAATGCCCCACACAGCTGATGGACATCTGCGAGGGTCTGAATTTTGGGCCTGATTTCCAATTTCTGCGGCACAATGGTCCGCTTGCCAATTTCCAGCCCAAGGTACCTCCAAGGTGGCATCCTTTGAACCTTGTCTTCCTGCAGCTCGAACCCTGCAACAACCAGTGCATTAATTGTCAGGTCAAGCGCGTGTGACAAGACATCATCGGTGGGGGCACACACAAGCACATCATCCATATAAGGATGGATGATTGCTTTCTCTGCGGCTACGCGGACCGGGGACAGCAAGGAAGCCACATACCACTGGCAGATGATAGGTGACACCTTCATCCCTTGGGGTAAAACCCTCCAATGGTAGCGTTTCCGCGGGGCCTCTCGGTTAATGGTGGGAACCGAGAATGCAAAACGTGGTGCATCGTCAGGGTGTAGGGGAATATGGAAGAAACAATCTTTTATATCTATAACAGCCAATTTCCAATTTTGTGGGAGCATGGTCGGGGTAGGCATCCCGGGTTGAAGAGAGCCCATATCTTCTATCACATTGTTAATTTGTCTGAGATCCTGGAGGAGCCTCCACTTGTCCTTCCCCGGCTTCCGGATAACGAAAACCGGCGAATTCCAAGGGCTGGTGGTCTCTACAATGTGACCCTTAGCTAACTGCTCCTCCACGAGCTCTTCGAGCGCCTTCAATTTCTGTTTTGAAAGCGGCCACTGCTCTACCCACACCGGAGTATCTGTTTTCCAATTCAGCTTGTGGGTAGGGCACTCCTCAGCGACCGCTGCCCAAAAATCCTGTGGGGGGTCTGGGATGTCAATTGTGACTCCCCACTGAGCCATCAGGTCTCTCCCGAACAAGGGTTCCCTATAATCCAAAACAAAAAGGCGTAAACTGGCCAACTGCCCTTTTGGCCCCTTAATTTGAACCACACTCTTTGATTGTCTGGCCAATTGCATTCCCCCTATTCCTTGCACGTGTCCTGCCACGTTTTCCAAGGCCCAACGTGACGGCCAGTGCTTGGCTGGGATCACAGTCACGTCCATGTCCGTGTGTAGGAGGCCTGTGATGTTAATGGCCTCATCACCCACCTGTAACTCACATCCCACCTGGGGTTTCACTTCTGTGATCCTGTGCACGGGACAAGCAGTTGGCATCTTGTCTTCTTCCGGGCATTCCCAGGTGGGTATGATCTGGGCAACTATCTGCCCTTTAGGTAGGAATGTTGGTGGATGAGTGCAGCGTAGCCAGAGAACGAAATTTCCAGGATTGTTATCAAGCGTTCCTGGAAGAATTTCGATCTCTTTTGGGGTGTGTTTGCAGTCCCCCACAACGATGAGCTTACCTTTGACCCTTGGCCAGGTACCCTGCTCACTGTTGTCAACTGACACAAAATTCCAATCGTTGTCCTTCAGGTGCAAACCCTCTGTGAGCTGCAACCTGTAGGGGGTATACTTAGAATTAGTTGTTAAAATCGGCTGTGCCATGTCATGGTCTGTATAAGTCATTTCCAGTGTGTTATTTTTGCTGCCACCCTGAATGGGGCAATGCAGCTTCTCCTTTGTCCCTTGGCTCCCCTTCCCCTCCCCTCCTGCCTGGTCCACCCCATTTTTTTCTTCACGCAGGGTGGACCTGCGCTCTTTCACCAGTTTTTTTGTGAGGGTTTAAACCCTCTACCTTTTTCCCCTTCCCCTCCCCCTTTTTTGTTTTTGAGGTCCTCTAATTCTTTCTTGAGGGGGCATTTGGAAACCCAGTGCCCCAAATTCCCGCACAAAAAACACTTCTGGGAGCTTTGAGCAGAAAGCTTCTTCCCGGTGTTCGGTGTGTTTTGGGAATCTTCAGCTTCCATGGCTGCAACTTGATGAGGTTTGTGCCGTGGACCTGTGGATGAACTCATAAAAGGCACCTTTACCTGACATACCTGAAGCATGTCTGGTAAGGTTGGTTTGGGGTTTAGAGGTAAACTTAAAATCGCAGCACGACATAAATCATTTGCATTCGAAAACGCAATCTCTGTTAAAATGTGTTCCCGAGCCATTTTGTTTTTGACCTGAGCTTCAATAGCTCGGGACAGTCTCTCCACAAAGTCTGTGAAAGACTCCCTTTGGTCCTGTCTGATTTTCGAATATGAAATCACAGGACCTTGTGTTTGCATGCTGAAGAATGCAGTCAGGGCTGTCTCTCTCACTACGTGGAGGCACTGGACAGGAATGACCACTTGGTCAGTGGCCTCTGCCCACTGCCCCTCACCAGCGAGGTGTTCTAGAGTGATGGGGTTTCCCTGAGCATCCACTCTAGTGTTAACATGGCTGAGGAGCCCTGGCAAGGCATCCTGGAGCAGCTGTTTCCAAGCTGTGACCCATAGGATGTACTCTGTTGGGTTCAGCAAGCAAGAAAACAGGTACTTTAAATCAGCAGGCACCACTTCCTCTGCAGAGAGATCTGCTCTGAGGAGCCCTCTGAAATATGGCCCATCCCGGCCATATGTTCTGTGAGCTTTGCAGATCTCTTTGATGGTGGCTCGGGGAAATGGGTGGTACTCTGCCCTGCTGTTACCACCGCGGGCATTGCGGTAGGTGACAGGAGCAAGAGTCGGAATGGAGCAGGAACCGGCAGCTGCATCTGCCCCCGTTCTCTGCTCGGCCATTTCCGGGTTTGAGGGAGCGAGGGAGCCTGTGCCCTGAGGCACTTGGTTGCTTGGCAACCACGTCCCTGCAGGGGGCGCGGTTTGCCCGGGGAGTGACGTCATCGAGAACTGGGGGGTTGGGGGGAATCCCAGAGAAGGGGGCTCCGGGGCGGGCTGCAGCGCGGCAGCTGCGGGGGGGGGGGCGGCGGGCCGCGGCCACACCGCAGTAGGGGCCCCCTCAGGCAGCGGCGCCGCGGGGGGGGAGGGGGGGTACTGCAGCGCGCACGCGCAGGCACAGGGGGTTGGGGGGGGCAGTGCGGCCACGTCGCGCGGTGCGGGGGCGGGGCCGCGGGGGTCGGGACCGGCACCACGTGGGGTGGGAGCGGGGCCGGGGCCGCGCGGGCACGGCGGGCGGTGCGGGGGCAGGGCCGCGGGGGTCGGGACCGGCACCACGTGGGGTGGGAGCGGGGCCGGGGCCGTGCGGGGTGGGGGCGGGGCCGGGGCCGCGCGGCAGACACCCGACGTCACAGGGGTAAGGCGGGGAGGGGGAAGGCGACGGGGCGGGGCCGCACCGTGCGGGCGCCAAGTCACCAGGGTAGGGAGGGGTGGGCAGCGCTGAGGGGGCGGGGGAGTCCCCTGCCATGCGGTTGCCGCCATCTTGGGGTCCCCATGCCGGCCACGTGGCTTCCCCCCCCACAGAAAAACGAACTCGGCATTTTTCAGGCAGGGAAAGCAGGGATGGAGGATTGTCTCCTGCAACGTGGCCAAGGCTGCCCGAGACCTCCCTCCCGGCCCCACGGGGCCAGCACGGGCGGGGTGGCTGGGGCGTCCCGGAGGCTGAGCGGGCGGGCGGGAGCCCTGCTGCTACATTCAGAACACTTTCCCGGGGACACGGGGACCGGGGAGAAGAAGGGGGGGGAGGAGGGAGAGAACACGTTTATCTGCCGGGCTCATGCTGCATTGCCTGTTGAGACTGAATCGCTGATTTAATGTTAGTTGCTACAATAAAATACTTTGTAGCCTTTTTGTCCCCTGTTTCAATCAGCCGAATTACTTGCTTTTCTACCGTGCCACAGAAATCAGCGCTGCAGACTGTCTCAGGAATTACATGGGGGTATTGCAGATGAAGCCACCGAACAAAACTTTTTAACTCGCCTTTTGAGATTTTCAATTTCGCCTCTTTTAGAACCTAAAACATAATTATAATACAACCTTTTCTGATGGATCGTTAGCTTTCCGCCCATGTTTCGATACTAAGTTGCTTTTGAACCCGAACCCAGATGAAAAGCACTCCCCCGCAGACCCCGTCTGCTCGAACTCACAGGAGGTTTAACCCTTTAGCTGCGCAGCTATTTTTGGAGGATTTTTTTCCTCCCCAATAGATCCCCCTCCCTCGGGGGAACCCTAAAACCAGTAAATATCTCCCGTTGGGGGTATACTTATGTGTCCTGTGACCTGGGGGGTGCGTGGGTCGGGTTGTTCTGCTGCAAGAAGGGCTCCGGTCGGGGCCCGAAGCTCCCCTTCTTTCCCCTGGAATTGCCTTGTTTAAAAGTCAATTTCACAGGGGTGCGTGACGCCCAGAGACTGTTCTTCGGGCTAAATCAGCCCCAGTCTGTTCGCAGGGTCCACCTCGTCTCCGGGGGGTCCTGCGTGTGCGCCGGACGCTCTGTCACCGTGGAGCCGTGCTCCACGTGGTCCAAGCTGCTTCTGCCGGCGTGGTGTGCTCCACGTTGGAGTTCCACGCTCTGGTCTCTGCCGGTGTGGTCTGCTCCACGTTGGCGCGCCAAAATCTGTGTCCGGTTCCGTCCCGCACCGGGCAGGAGATGACCTCTGGCTAGCTCGGGTCAACCCAGGCACAGAATGGTCCCAGTTGTTTCGGCTTCTCGGCTCGGCAGCTGAACCCCCAAAAGTGTGACAGCAACAGCAGCAGAAGAGAAAAGGCTGGCTCTCAGCTTGGCAGATTAAAAGATGTTTATTAGCTCCAGAGTTGAGGTGCAGAGAGGTTGAGAGCGAGGTGCTGAGAGATGTTGCTCAGAGGCTGAGGGAGTTGCTGAGAGAGTTTTTTCCTCCCTCCTGCCCTCTCTAAGCGGGGGAGGGGTTTCAGGGAGGATACTACCAAACAACGAATCAGGGGTTTCAGGGGGTAACAAGGTGTGCCCACCCCCAAGCCTCGGACCACTAAAATCCAAAGCTAAGGGAATTCCCCCCGGGGGGCCTATCACCTGAAGCCTTCTCCCTGAGATTTCGCAATCTTGGGAGGGCTCCTGGAGAAACAGGCTGCCCCAGAGCAAGGGGGGTGGGAGGGCACAAAACACCTTATTATACAGACAACACAAAAGGGGTTACAACATTGGGGATACAGTGAAATGAATCATAACATAAACTTCTTTTAAAAACCTAATAAAACAGTTCTGCACCACTACAGGGAGGAGAGCGCAAAGAGAGAACTGAAGCCAATCTTTGCCAAAAAGCACGTTTTTCTAAGGTGAGAAGCTCCCACAGCAGGAGGCGGGGGGAGCGCAGGTGCAGGGGGCGGCTCAGCCCCGAGAGAAAGCGGAGGGGGCTAAAGGAGAAGGGACGGCCCAGCCCGGAGGGAAAGGGGAGGGGTCGGAGCCTGACGAAAAGGCTCCGGAGCCCGGAAACAGCGAGTCAGTCCACGTCCGACTTTGAAACCGACTCCAGCTGGGACTGGAACAGCCAGTCCTCTGCTGCCGGCTCTGGCTCCGGCTCCGGCTCCGACAAAGAAGAAGTAACAGTATATAAAATCAGTAACAACAATGTTTCTACTTGGGTTGAGGGGAAGTCAGAAAAAGAACGAACTCCCCTCACAGACTAGAAAAAGATAAAAATGGCATGCTTTAAGTGCAGCCAGGCATTTAAATTGGGGAAACGCACAAATTATTAGACTCCCACCTTCAGTGCCCCAGTCATTCAAACCCTTTCAGAGTCTCGCAGCATGCAGACACAAGAGGGAAGCCACACTTGGCACCTCCTCATCATCCCGTCCTTTAGCTATTTACCAAAAACCTAAGTCAGCTCCTTACAATCTGTTTCTTAGTGTGTTAAATGCTACCTTTTTGTCGTTGAACCAATCCAATCCAAAGTTTACAAAATCATGCTGGTTATGCTATAACGCAGAACCTCCTTTTTATGAGGGTGTCACCCTTGATGTTCCTTTCGAATATTCTGCAGCAAACAATCCACACAACTGTAAGTGGGACACACCCCGGAGGGAAATTACCCTGAGCCAAGTCACAGGCCGAGGCAAATGCTTTGGCAGTGTAACTGCAGCAAAACAGAAGGGAAATATCTGTGCTGAGTTCATCCAACCTAGTCAAAAGACTGACAAGTGGGCAGTTCCGCTCCTGCCAGGAATGTGGGTCTGTCAACAAATTGGAATAACTCTCTGTGTGTACCTTGGTAAATTCAATAACCTTGCTGACTTTTGTGTCCAAGTTCTGATTGTTCCTAGAGTCCTGTATCACCAAGAAGAAGAAATGTATCGCTTTTTAGAAGAAACCATCCAGCTCCGCAAAAGAGAAGTAATGACAGGTGTAACCATTGCAATGCTCCTTGGCCTAGGAGCCACTGGCACAGCCACAGGTGTTTCAGCTCTCGTGACCCAACATCAAAGACTCTCTCAGCTGCAAATGACAATCGACGAAGACTTACTGAGAATTGAAAAATCCATCTCCTCTCTGGAAAAATCTATCTCCTCGCTTTCAGAAGTCGTCCTGCAGAACAGGCGAGGACTGGACCTCTTGCTCATGCAGCAAGGAGGTCTGTGTGCAGCCTTGAGAGAAGAATGCTGTTTTTATGCAGACCATACTGGAGTCGTGCGAGACTCCATGGCTGAGCTGAGAGAAAGACTGGCCCAGAGAAAGAGAGAGAGAGAAGCCCAACGAGGATGGTTCGAGTCATGGTTCAATCAGTCCCCATGGCTAGCCACCCTCGTTTCCACCGTAATAGGCCCTCTCACCATGATACTCCTGACACTGATTTTTGGGCCTTGCATTTTGAACAAGTTAGTGTCGTTTGTTAGAAGCCGTTTAGAGAAAGTCGACATCCTACTTGCCGAACGCATGCAATTATCGTGAAGTGTGCCTGTTACTAACATTTTATACCACTTTTGTATCCTATTATACTAACCTTAACAACTTTTATATTTTTATGGCATTTATACTTTTATAACATTTATACTTTTATAACATTTATATTTTTATAACATTTATACTTTTATAACATTTATACTTTTATACTTTTTTACTTAGTCATGGGAGGGGGGAAATGTGGGAGATTAGGGACAGGCGGTCGGAAGATATCGCGTTGTATGGGCAGACAGAACCCCTCCCTCAGTTCTTAGTTGGTCAGTGTCCTTGATAAGCTAAGCAACACCTAACCTGTAACGTAAGCAGACGGATGTGATGTAGCAAACAGAGGTATTATAACCCCATGTAACCAGTTGATAAACGCCATTAGCCGTCCACCACACTGGTGTCTGTGAGCTAGTGGTCCGAGCAGCCTGGGTGTGGCTGCCGTGTCGTTCCTGGAACCAGGTCGCTACGCCTCAGCGGAGGTAACACCCTGGCTCTCGCTAGCTCAGTTATTCAGGGGTTTTAGGGAAATATATTTCATAGAGACAGAATAAAGATTTCAAAAGAGTGGCTCTCTCACCCCCAGCTACTGTCCAAGCTTTATTCTCGATGTGATGTTCCAGGAGGCCGAGAAGAGAGAGTGTGAACCAGGAAGAGACAGGGGTTTATCTAGTTTTGGGCCAAGGAAAGATATTGGCCCTGAGCCAATAGGGTCAGGAGTAAGTATGATAGGGAAAAAGGGTTAAACTACATGACACAGGTTTCAGGGGGACTCTGAGAGGAAAAACCATTCCTCAGAGGAACACAACATTTCAGGGGCTAGTGGATGGGACTGTGACCTTTGGCTAATTGCTCCTCCACCAGGGATTTAAGTGCCTTTAATTTAACTTCTGTTAAGAGCCACTGTTCTATATATATGGGATCATCAGATTTCCATATAAGTGGTGGTGTCAGGCACTCAAGAGTAGCCCCAACTAAAAATACTGTGGTGATGAAGGAATTTCTAGTCTGGCCCCCCATTGTGACAATAGATCTCTGCCCCATAGGATGACAGGTGCTTTTACCACAAAAGGTCTTACAGTGGCAATTTGACCATCAGGACCTTCAATAAGGATTGCTCTTTTGCTCCACATGGAGGTGGTAGCTCCTCCAGTTCCAGAGATGACTCTATTGATTGGCACTAGTTTCCAGCCTTGTGGCCACTTGGAGTGAACCACAATGGTAACGTCGGAGCTGGTGTCAGCTACACCTGGAAGAGAAACTTTGATACATTTGTTAGACAAGCCACACTCTATAACAGGTATGTCCTCGCCTAACATCTCTACCCAAAAAACTGTGGGATTTTCTGGCAAGACATTAGTCCAGCTGGGTACGAGGAAGGCTTGGGCAATAGGTGTACCCCCAGTCAAACTCCAGGGTGGGTCTATGCACAATACATTCACAGTGATCTCTTCCCATGGTCTCACAGTCTGAACTTCAGGGATTATTTGTAGCCCGTCTGGTCCATTAATAGCATCTCCTATAATTAAAAGGTCTCTTGGGCCATCAGAAGGTCCATATTTTCTGGTTGGAATTCAGTATTCTACTTAATCAATGAAGTCAATTGAAAGGGCACTTACCAGCATTCTCCTCATCCCTGCCTGAACCTATTGGTAGGCTTCAGAGAGCCTGTGCTGTTCCATAAGGTAGGTGTTGTCATAGATGATTTCTCGGTGCCTTGGTGCTCTAAGATTGTGGGAAAAGAGGGATGAAACTGTTACCCTGGTTTTTCTGAGTTTTTTATAGCCTTTTGAATTTTCATAAAATGGGGTCAGATCTTTTTAGTTACTGTACAATATTAGAAGCAGTTCTACCTTTTTCCCACATATGTAACATAAACAAATCCTTTGTTTTTCATTCTCTGTCCTTTGTTTGCATATTTCTAACCTGAAAACAATTGTAACTGACAGCTGGTTTAGCCACTTGGCTGAAAGGTGAAAAACCCCAGAAGCCAATCTTCTGCTAGACCCACAAACGTATAAAAAGTAAGAAATAAACAAAGAGGCTCTCTCTCCACCTGGACTCAGCCTTGAGCCGGATCGGAGGAACCTCTACGCTGGAAAATCTCTCTCTGTGTGACTGCTTTGTGTGTCTCGGTAACAACTGGTGACCCCGAGTGTAGAACAGTCTGGTGAGGTTTTCCTTCCTCTTTTTTCCCTGTTTTGTGTTTATTATGCAGGACTCTTTAGTATTGGAGTTTTGGGGAGACCTCTTGGAGCAGAAAAACACTCAGATCTCCTGGGAGGGACTCCAGAGTCTATTTGCATGGGGCAGACGGCGTGAGTTCTTTCCCACGCCACATGCTGTGCTCAGTTGGCAGGAATGGTATCTCCTGGGGGAATATCTGTTAGACACCCTCGAAATAGAATATGATGAAGAAACTGCTGACTTGTTGCTGCAGTGGAGGTTATTTGAGAGGGCTGTGTTTAAGCCGACCCCTTCCAGCTCGCAGGCTACCAGCCCCGGTCCAGAGCAGGACAGAGAGCTGGAGGGAGGTGGGGTCATTATATCAGACCCGGAATCCGAACTTCAGCTCCTTTGTGATGTGGATTCTTCCCCTCCCTCCCTCGTTTCTGCACCGAGTGGCTTCCCCCCTTCGGGTTCCGGCACTGATATCGGGCAGAGGGGGGGGCAGAGCCCTGCCTAGCCCGGGGCCGGTCCCGCCTGTACCCGTGCCACAGAGCTGCCGGAGCGGGGCGGGGCCGCCTCCTCTCCATGCTTTTCCAGTTTTGTTGGGGGGGGGGAGGCTCGGTAATGCGACCTCCAGTGTCCTTTGACCGAGAGTCGGTCACGGTGCATTGTCTGTTCTGCTGCACGACCGTCACGTATCCGATGGAGTCGGGTGACGTGGAGTTCCCCGCCCTGTCACCCAGGCCGGGGCCGGAGGCGGCAGCGTTGGCCTCTTCTGCCCCCGTGCCGCTTGCCAGAGCAGTGGGGAGCAGGGACGCTGCTGGAGGCAGGGCCCCAGTCAGTCCTTTGATGGACGCCACGCCCATGGGCAGGCTGACAGCTCCGCCCCACTCGGGGGTGGCGGTGCCCCCAGGCTTCTGCCCCCCCGCGGGACCCCTTCTCAGGGGGGTTCTGGACACTCCGCCTCCCGTGCCAGCCCCATGGGCTGCGGCCGCGGGCGATGCTCGCGGAGCAGAGAGAGACTCTGATGCGGCTAGTTCTAATGAGCTGCCAGCAGGGAACGACGCGGCCCCGCCAGTGACGGAGGCGCGGTCGCCGCCTCCGCCTGAACGCAGCACAAGCTCCCCAGCCGCGCCGGGGTGTGTGTCCGCCACGGAGCCGTCTGACCGGTCTGCGGCGGCCGGTGCGGGCTCCAGCACCGCTGAGGATGCGGCGGGCCCAGCGCCAGCATCTGGTCCGACCCCGCCCCCGCTTCCCGCTGCTAGCGTTGCGGCAGCTACGGGCGCCGAGGTGTTTAAGTTCAGCGCGAACGGGGACACGGCCGGAATGCGGCCGGTCCTTGACAAGAGCAAAAGTTCCCACGCTGTTGGCTCTTCGTCCACAGCCTGGACGCTACCCCCTTGTCAGGTGACTGTACGCCCGAAAGACCGTGGGCGGTTCTGGGGGAAAGTGAAGGCTAAGGTTGAAGGACTAAGTGGGGATGCTGATGCTGGTGCTGGACCTGCAGTGTCTGATGTTCAGCTAGTCCCCAGTCGAGTGCCTGCCTCTGACCCTGTGGGGCCCACAGGGCAGGATAAGGCAGGTGCTGCTGCCTCATCTGAGGGTCTTCAGGCCTTCCCTGTCTTTCAGGGTGCTACTCGTAACACCTATCAACCCTTGGCTTGGCATGCCTTGACAGAACTGCGTGATGCAGTCGGGAAATATGGTCTGGGCTCAGCTGAGGTGATGCAGGTTCTCCGCTATTTTAATGCCAGTCTTTTGACGCCCTTTGATATTCAGAGCTTGGCTCGGGCCCTTTTCCCACCGGTTGAATATGACTTCTTTGAGAATAAATGGACTCAGTTGGCAGTCAGAGCGGTGGAACGGAATAGGACACTGGGTCCAGGTGATCCTAGGCGTATGGTTAATATAGATATGCTAATGGCAACAGGCAATTATACCAGGGCCGAAGGGCAGACTGGTTATGAGCCCTTGGTCCAGGAGCAGTGCCAGCAGACAGGCATGGCAGCCCTGGTTCAGACTTTACAGCTGGCTACTCCACAGCAGCCCTTTGCGACTATCGTCCAGGGAATTGATGAACCCTTCCTGTGCTTTGCAGGGAGGCTAACTGCTGCAGTTGAGAAGCAGGTGAGTGATCCTGCGGCGAGGAAGCTCATGCTTCAGTCCCTTGCTCAGAGCAACTGCAATGCTGTTTGCAAGAGGATAATTGAGGCGCTTCCCGGGGAACCATCCATGTCGGACATGGTTGGGGCCAGTGCAAAGGTAACCCCTTCCAGCCAACAGATGGTTGCCGTGCCTACAGCTGTGCAGCCAGCTGTGGCTACGATTGTCCAACCAACGGTGACTACAGTGGTCCAGCCGGCCGTGCCTGTGGCTGTGCAGCCGGCTGTGGCTGCTGCTGTGCAGCCTGCTTGGGTCGTTCCCCAGGGGGTGCAACAACAGCAGTGGGGTGCTCGAACCAGGAAGAACAGGGCGGAAAGGCACAGAAGCCTACAGCTGTCTTGTTTTATTGTGCATGATGTGGAAGGCTGAATCACGCTGCGAATGCGTGTAAGGCAATGGTGCATGTGAACGGTCAGTCGTTGGGCAGTTCGGGAAACGCAACACGGAGCGCGAAGGCGAGAAGCGTGCCGACACAAATGTCTCTGCCTCAGCCCCAACCAAGGAGATCTGCTCAGCAGGCTTGCAGCCAGCACCCGTGGTTCAGCAGGTGTCGATGTCTGCACAGCCGAGTCTGTCGTGATTGATTCGGACAAAATACACAAGGTTCCCCTGGATGCCTTTGGTCCCTTGGGTGATGGCATGAACGCCTTCTTGATGGGGAGATCTAGTGCCACCATTCAGGGTATCATGGTGCACCTGGGACTGATTGATGCGGATTTTTCAGGGCAGATTCATGCAATGGTCTCCACACCCACCCCCCCTCTGACTATCCCAAAAGGCACACAAATTGCTCAACTTGTTCCTTTTAAGTCCTCTGTTTCCAGGACCGAGGACCGGTCGCGAGGAGACGGTGGCTTCGGCTCTACAGGGCCACCTCAAGTGCGCTGGACTGCTGTCCTGACCAAAGACCGTCCTGAGACGCTGTGTACCGTGTCCATGGTTGGTGCCACGCCATCGGAGATTCACCTTCGTGGCCTCCTAGATACGGGGGCTGATGTGAGCATTCTCTCCCTGGCTGCTTGGCCCCCGCAGTGGCCTTTGAGCCTGGCAAAGACATTGATCTCGGGCTTAGAAGGAACAAAGCAATGCTACGTGAACCAGAATCCCGTGGCCATCACGAACCCAGAGGGACAGACAGCCATAATTTGGCCTCATGTTACTGAGATTCCTCAGAACCTCTGGGGGAGGGATGTTTTGGCCGCGTGGGGGGTGTGATTGGGGACGGATTTTTGATTGGGGCCACTGTGATGAAGGGCACAGTGTCCCACGCCTCCTTTACGGTGGCTGGTGGACAGACCCATCTGGGAGAACCAGTGGCCCCTCCCTCATGACAAGCTAGTCGCCCTTCGTGAACTCGTACAGGAGCAGTTGGATCAGGGGCATTTGGAACCATCTACCAGTCCCTGGAATACTCCTGTCTTTTGTATCAAAAAGAAGTCTGGGAAATGGAGGTTGCTACAAGACCTCCAAAAGATCAATGCCGTGATGGAAGGCATGGGGACATTGCAGGCGGGCATGCCATCACCTACCATGCTTCCCGCGGACTGGCCGGTCCTCATTGTGGGTCTGAAGGATTGTTTTTCTACGATCCCTCTGCATCCCTCTCCATCCCGATGACAGACCAAAATTTGCCTTCACAGTACCAACAATAAATAATGCCGAGCCTGCACAGCGGTATCAATGGAAAGTTTTGCCTCAAGGAATGCGCAATTTGCCAATGTTATGCCAATGGTATGAAGCCTGTGCCTTGTCTGGAGTTCGCAAGCAGTTTCCTGATGCTCACGTCTATCATTATATGGATGACATTTTGGTGGCTGCGCCCACCCAGGATGAGCTGCTGAGGATACAGCCTCAGTTGTTGAATGCTCTGCATTCACATGGACTTCAGGTGGCTCCAGAAAAGGTACAACAACAACCTCCCTGGAAATATTTGGGGGTCAAAATTCTGGAACGGACAATCCGTCACCAGGAGGTGCAATTTGTGCAATCGGTGAAGACACTGGATGATGCTCAGAAGCTGGTAGGTGTCATCACTTGGTTACGTCCTTACTTGGGACTGACCACAGCACAACTGTCTCCCTTGTTTGAATTATTGAAAGAGGACACTGATTTAAAGTCACCTCGTGAATTGACCCCTGAGGCACGAAAAGTGCTGGAGGAGGTTCAGCAAGCTGTTTCGGCTTGCCAGGTGTACCGCATTGAACCTTCCATTGATGTCACTATGTTCATTACCACTCCTGATTTACATCCTACAGATATCATCGGCCAATGGAATGATGATTGGACTGATCCTCTGCACATCTTGGAATGGGTCTTCCTGCCTCATCAGCCACATAAGATGGCGACGGCACTGTTTGAATTGATTGCGCGCTTGATAATCAAGTGCCGGCAACACTGTTTGCAATTGATGGGTGCAGATCCCTCAAAGATCATACTCCCGGTTCAGAGGGAGGAATTTGATTGGAGCTATGCGAACAGTGTTTCGCTGCAAAGTGCTCTCGAGGGTTTTTCAGGGCAGGTCACTTATCATCTGCCTAGCCACAAGCTATTGCAAGTGGCGAAAAATACTCAATTTTCTCTACGACCCAAAGATAGCCAAGAGCCAGTGCAAGGACCCACCGTCTTCACTGATGGTTTGGGCAAAACAGGAAAAGCCATTGTTACCTGGCAGGATGGATCTGAGTGGCAGGTTTTGGAAGGCCATGAGGATGGGTCAGCCCAACTGGTTGAACTAAGGGCTGCTGTCATGGCATTTGAGAAATTTTCCCAGGAACCTTTCAATTTGATCATGGACTCTGCCTATGTTGCCGACATCGCACAGTGATTAGGTTGTTCAGTTTTGAAGGAGGTCAGTAACCCTGCCTTGTTTAATTTACTGAAGGCTCTGTGGTGTGCAATTCAGGCCAGAGTTCATCCATATTACGTTCTGCATGTACGGAGTCACACTAACTTGCCGGGGTTTGTAGCGGAAGGTAACGCAAGGGCTGACAAGTTGGCTAACCCAGCGTGGGTAGCCCCTCAGCCTGACGTGCTCGCGCAGGCCAAGGCATCGCATGGGTTTTTCCACCAAAATGTGCATACGCTGCAGAAGCAGTTCCAACTGACGGCCACTGAGGCTAGTGAGATTGTTGAGTCGTGTGATGACTGTCACGCCCTTGGTGCGCCGTTGCCGGCAGGGGTTAACTCCAGGGGCCTTAAAGCCTTGGAGCTTTGGCAGACCAATGTCACCCAGGTCACCGAGTTTGGCCGGTTCAATATGTGCATGTCACGGTGGATGCGTTCTCCTCTGCGATGTGGGCTTCTGCTCACACAGGAGAGAAAGCCTGTGATGTCATTGCCCACTGGAGGCAGGCCTTTGCTGTTCTTGGCATACCTTCTGCTGTGAAAACCAACAATGGTCCTGCTTATGCCTCACAGCAGGTACGGCAGTTCCTACAGTCATGGGGTGTGTCACATAACTTTGGCATCCCTCATTCTCCGACGGGACAGGCAATTGTAGAACGCAATCACGGTACACTCAAGTGTGTTCTTCAAAAACAAAAACGGGGAATGCAAGGTGAAACCCCGCACAGTCGGTTGGCAAAGGCTTTGTACACCATCAATCACCTTACGGTGCCGCAGAACTCAAATAATCCTGTCATTTTGAACCATCATCTCTTGTTGCAGGCATCGGACGGTGAGCAACAGCCTCGAGCGAAGGTATGGGTCCGAAATATAGTCACCAAGCAATGGGAAGGACCCTATGACCTAATTGCTATGGGGGCGAGGGTATGCGTGTGTGTCCACGGACACTGGGACACGCTGGCTACCTTCAAAGTGTGTCCGTCCTGTCCTGCGACCACAGAGGCAGATTTCGGCCGACAGGCAAGGTGGAAGCCGTGATCAACTTGAAAGTCACCAAGTGGATGAATCCTCGAGTGATCACTCTGATGATTCCTCCACAGACAGTGATTGAATTTGTATATATTCCCTTTGTAAATTTGTTCATTTTTTCTTTTTCTGTTTTTCTTTTTTGTAAAGTTAAAAGGATGAGATGTCACCCTGGTTTTTCTGAGTTTTTTATAGCCTTTTGAATTTTCATAAAATGGAGTCAGATCTTTTTAGTTACTGTACAATATTAGAAGCAGTTCTACCTTTTTCCCACATATGTAACATAAACAAATCCTTTGTTTTTCATTCTCTGTCCTTTGTTTGCATATTTCTAACCTGAAAACAATTGTAACTGACAGTTGGTTTAGCCACTTGGCTGAAAGGTGAAAAACCCCAGAAGCCAATCTTCTGCTAGACCCACAAATGTATAAAAAGTAAGAAATAAACAAAGAGGCTCTCTCTCCACCTGGACTCAGCCTTGAGCCGGATCGGAGGAACCTCTGCGCTGGAAAATCTCTCTCCGTGTGACTGCTTTGTGTGTCTTGGTAACGTGAAATGGCTTGGCATTTGGTGTCATCGTGCAGTGCTGTCCTGTGCTCTACTGGAAGTTTTGCTGCTGCTGATGAGGCACTTGATGTTGTACTTGCTGGTGATACTGCAACTGGGGACAGTGTTTAAGAAATTCTTTACAGTCTAAGCATGCAGGACAGTGACAGCCAGTGGAGGGGGTTTTATGCGAAAAGTCCTTATTGCACTCGATTTGAGGTGGTCCATCTTAGCGCACCTGGAGCATCTCATATTTTGTTTATTTTTTGCTACAAAGGTTTCAGCAACCCCTTTGCTGACTGCCATGGCTACCATATGTTCTGTGGTTGTAAAACGAGTACAGGCCTTGACCATTTGCTGTATGGTAGGTTCAGGTTCTAGAGGCAGACCTCTGATTTTCTTACACTCAGTATTTGCATTAGAAACTGCAAGCCTTTTGAGCAGTTCATCTCTTGCCTGTGGGATATCAATTTGTCAATAGCATCTTTTAATCTGTCTATGAATTTGATAAATGTTTCATCTGACCTTTGTGAAATGTCAGAAAAACTTTGTTGTGAGTTCGTACCATCAGGCGTTTGGAAAAGGGTGCTTTGAGCAGCATTTTTAATGTCTTCTATCACAGTTCTGGGTAGAATCTGGGCCTGCTCCTGAGGTTTTAGAAATTGTCCTTCTCCACTCAGGTGCTCTATTGTAAAATGAGCTCTGTTAGCTTCACTTTTGTAATTATTTAATAATGTATTTAGGTTTTTTGTTTTTTTTTTTTTTCCAATTAGATTCCCACAGAAGGAGCTCTGTAGGTGAAAGGAAGAGCAACATAACGTTTAATATCATGAGGGACAAGCACATGAGCTGAGAAGGTTACCTGCAATAGATTTTTAAAATATGGTGACTTTCTACCATAGTCTTTTGAGGTTTTACATAATTCTTTGAGTTCTCCATAAGGAATGGATTCCCATTTTGCGTTTCTGCCTCTTTTATATATAACTGGAGCTGCAAGGATTTCTAGTTTGTCAGCAAAATCCCAATTACTATCCAGAGCTGCTTCTCTTTTAACTTTTGCCCCGTGATCCCGAGACTCAGTGCCTGAGAATGAAGAATCACTGTCATCTTCCGAAGAGGATGATAATCTGCTAATGGAAGCATGGGATTTTGAATGCTTGCTCCGATGCCTGGAGCTTTTGGTGTTTGAACTATATCATGTGTGCATAGGTTGAATCCCAGCTTCTATGCTGGGGGTGTGGGAAATGTGTGTGTCTGGAGAAGGGAAGGCGGGGTCCCATGGGGGTAGGAATTCACGGTGAGGGGGGCAGGTGTCGAGTTAGGGGTAGGGCAGGGGGGAGCAACAGCAGGACTGAGGGACGCGGAGGGAATGGTGGCATTCGACGGGGGGGAGGGGGACCCGGCTGCGGGGGGACCGCGGGGGGGAGTGGGGAGGAAACCTCTGGGAAGCAGGTACCCCGGCAGGGGTAGCCTGTGGGGGGTTGAAGCTGAGCACAGGAGTTGCTGTAGCTGTAAAGACGCTCGGTGCTGTTGTAGGGAGATACGAAGATGATACGGGAAACTCCGTCACTGTAGCGGTGGGAAGGACTACCACAGCTGCGGAGGGATCAGGGTCGCCGGGGCCGCAGGGGAATTTGCAGCCCCTGCGGTGGGAGCCGGCGCCGGAGCGGGGGGGCTCGGTGCCCCTGGGGCTGAGGGAAAGAGGAGTGGAGCGGCCATGGCGTTCGGGGCCGGCCCGACAGGGAGGGAGTGAGGCGGGGTGAAGGCAGATGTCGGAGCCGGGGTGGGCAGGGGGAAAGCGGCCGGCGGGGGAAGGGAGGGGCGGGGGGGGAAGAGCACCGAAGTGGTATAAGTGTAGGGAAGGGGTGCAGCGGTAACGAGAGTCGGTGCAGATGAAACGGCATGTAAAGTAAAAAAGCCCGGCACGGGAGAGAAGCAAGGCACAGGCGGGGAGGCACTGGAGAAGGTGGTGGCTGGGGCTGGGAGGGTTGGGGGACCTGGCATGGGACTCGCATCGGGTGCAGGCGAAGGGGGGGGGGGGGGGGGGGTGGGCTGTAGGGGTAGGGGGATGAGCCCCGGGCAAGGGTGGGGCAGGGCTAGGGTGAGTGTGTAATAGACTTTGTACACGAAAAAAGTTCCAATAGGAATTTATTAAATTACAGCAGGCAAAGCAAAGGCAAATACAGCGCTGGACGACAGGGGGAGTCTCGTTCCACCAACTGCCGTGAATGGCAGGTTTTTCAGTCTCGCTTTTATCCTGCTTCTTTCCTCCGATGATGTATGTGTGACGTGTTTCTAGGAGGGTCTCTTTCTGTCTCTCGGTGGTCGCAGAGATGAAGGCTGTAGCTGTCCTCTTCCTTATATGGTAACTAAGCTGGAATTCCTGAAACTTAAAGCTGATTAAGCAAGTAGAGAGAGAGAAAAGAAATTGGGCAAAGGTATGTTGGCCTATAGGCTTAGATAGTAACATAGTAACTTCCTGTTATCTTGAGTTATTTGATCTTCAGTGAACAAAAGATAGTTAATGTTTATCACAATTCCCCCATTTCTCTTGTTCTTACTTATTTTTGTTCACTGTATCTTTGCAGTTCTTGTTTAGCTAACTCTAAAGTTTCTAAATTTTCTTCTTCAGGTACTTAGTCCTAAGAAGCATAAGATGTGCTGCTTCCAGCCGGCTTTTCACTATAGTAATCAGTTTATTAAATATACATGGTCCAAAGGTAAGCCCAAGTGCCAACAGAATTACTGGCCCAATGGGGAGCAGGTTCCTTTTCTATTTGGATTATATTCCCCCTATCTCTCTCGGGTTCCCAATGTCTAACTCCCCAGTTTTTACCTAATAGCCATTCTTGTTTCTCTGGTTGGGTGACATTGAGATAAACAAACGAGCAGTCCCCTCTATAGATCATTTCTCCTGAAGGACCCCTCCATGGCTTTGTGCATCCTGCTGGTCCAAAGTCTGCTTGCAAATATTTATCATGCCCTCCTCCGGGTGTCCAGTCAGAGGCGATTGTTTCACAGCCCTAATATCCACAAAAATATTTCCCAGGATAATTACAATATCCTTTACCACGATTTGAGCTTGGGCACATGTAGAATCCCGTTAGGTTCAGTACTTCTCCACAATGATCTATGTTGGTCAGATCACACACTCCTACTCTGAAACTGGGTGCTCTTACAGTAGTTACAGTTTGCAAAATCTCATTGTCATCCCATCGCCATAGTGACCATTTAAAGGGTTGGTGTGGTAGATCGTTTAAGGCATTAATCCCTCTTAAGTATAACATCAGCAAAAGAAAAGTAATCGGCTGGGTCACGTGGTGAGCATCATTGGGGGCATAGGAATGGGAGTATATCTGAGGATTGTTCCATTTCATAGACTGCAACCTGTCTCTCTGCCCAGGGTCCTTGCTCTTATTCCCATTCCTGAGGCAATTCCTCAAATATTGTTTTGTTGTCCCACCCTGGGGTTTCTTTCCTCCACAGCTTTTTTACCCCTCTGCCTTTCCCGTCGACTCGGTTGCCTCGAGCCACGGGGGGTACCATCTTCTCGGCAGCAGGGATATTCTTCAGGAGATCCCCGGGGGCGACTCTGTTGCCTCTTGACATAGGAATCTCAGTTCCGATACTTAACTGGGGGTGTATCACACCGGATTCCCTGTAGGCGTGTGCGGCAGGTGCAGTCAACAATTTCAGCTATGAACGGGATGGGTTCATTAGGGTGATAACAATAATATTTTGGTTCAATCCCTAATGCAAAAATCCTCCACCACTCTTCTGATTCTTCCACTAACCCCTCATGTTTAACTTTATATTCTAGAATCCAATTAGTTATGTTCTGCTGCAATACCCAACAGGGGCTGCAAATTCCTCTAGGAGGGGTTCCTCGCCTACAATGACTCCACCACCTGTCCCTGCAGATTTTACAAATATAACAAACAAAAGGATAACAATTGCACTCTGGGTCTCTACACCTTATCTTAACACCAGAGTTACAAATTAATCTTTCCTCCGTGTAGTGTGGTTCTGGTGCATATTCTACACGGTGTCCATTCATTGATGATCTCTCCTCTGGATCTGTAACTTCAGGTCTCCGGGATTGCTTGTCACCTGCCACTCAGGAGTCGGTTTGCTCACTGGCCCTTTAATTCTGCTAGCATGGGTCCATCCCTTTTCTGCTGTTCTGATTGCAGTTTCTGTAGTAAGCAATACAAGGTAAGGGCCCTCCCATTGTGGGGTCAGGGATGCTTCTTTCCAGGACTTTATCATTACCTAATCTCCTGGTTGCACCTGGTGCAGTTTCAAATCTAGTGGGGGTCTCTAAGCTAACCTTCCTTTTTTCCACAGATTTTCCCTATATTTCATTAGGCTGGTAATGTATATATTCATATTCTGATCCCTCAACTTTGGATGATCTTGTGGTTCCTCTATGTTGTAGGGCATTCTATACAACATTTCAAACGGGGATATTCCCATATCTGATCTGGGTTGTGTCCGGATATTTAGCAATGCTAATGGTAGGCATTTTACCCATGACAGTCTGGTCTCAATCATACGTTTGGTCAATTGTTTTTTTTTAATTTCCCCATTCATTCTTTCTACTCTCCCTGAACTTTGGGGGTGCCAGGGGGTGTGATAATCCCATTGTATTCTCATTATTACCATCGTCTCTTTAATTATTTTGGATGCAAAATGAGGGCCTCTGTCTGAGTCAATGATTTCTGTGACCCTATATCTGGGAATAATCTGCTCTAATAGGGTCTTGATTACTGTTTGTGCTGTTGCCCTTGCTGTAGGGAATGCCTCTACATAATGGGTTAGGTGATCCACTATTACCAATAGATATTTATACCTCCCAGTCTTGGGTAATTCAGTAAAGTCTAGTTGGATGTTAGCGAATGGCCGGTATGCTGTGGGTCGTCCCCCCATTAAGGATTTTCTTAAATTAGCCCTATTTACCTTCAGGCAGGTAACACACCCCCTCACTACCTGCTTTGCCAAGTCATCTGCCCCAATACACATATGTTTGGTGGTGAATTGATCTACTAATGCTTGTGCCCCCCAATGTGTTTTGCTATGTATTCTCCTCATAATATCCATAGCTATGGATTTAGGCAGTACAGTTCTATTATCCTCTGGAAGTCACCATTCCCCTTCTGGGTCTTCTCTCAACCCTATTCTTTTCATCTTTTCTTTTTCCTGCATAGTAAAACTGTATATCTTTTGCAAATTCCCTCTGCTAGTCTCACGCTCTTTTTTTTTCAGCCTTCGGATCTTCCTGGGGGGTAGATTGTGACGTCTGCAAAGCAGCCCTTCTTGCCTCCTGATCTGCTGCATTATTTCCCCTGCTTTTAAAATCCAATCCCTTTTGATGCCCTTTCAGGTGAACAACAATTTTCCTAGGTCCCCTCAAGGCCTTCAGCAATTTCCTGATTAGATCCTGGTGAACCAGGTTTTTTCCCTGGAAGTTTATTAACCCCCGTTCTTCCCATATTTTCCCAAAAGTGTGTATAATCCCATAAGCATATTTTGAGTCAGTATAGATGGTACCTGATCTATTCTTCAACAACTGCAATGCCCGTAGCACCGCATAAAGTTCACAAGCCTGTGCTGACTAAGATCCACTTAGAGGGCCTGATTCCATAACTACAAGTCCTTCTCCCCCAACTATTGCATAACCAGAAACCTTTTTTCCATTTATCACCGCGATGAGCCATCTACAAACAACCTATTCCCTCCTTCTAATTCTTCTTCATCCAGATCTGGTCTTATTTTGGTTTGTTCTTTTATGGTAGATAAGCACTCATGTGCCAATCTATCCTCGCTTGGCCTTCTATATAAGAATTGGGCTGGATTTTGTAAGGCTGTTACCCCCAGGGTTAATTTTGGGGAGTCTAATAGGATTCCCTCATACTTCAAGAGTCGGGCATCCGTTATCCATTTTTCTGCCTTTTGTTGCAAAATTCTCCGGATATTATGAGGGGATAATACTCTCAGTTCCCCGTTGAAAGTGATTTTATTAGCCTCCTTCACCAGCAGGGCGCAGGCCACTATAGCCTGTAAACATGTAGGCTACCCCCTGCTGACAGGGTCTAACAGCTTAGATAAGTACCCAACAGGTTTCTTTTTCTCAGCCCACTCCTGAGTCAATACCCCACAAGCCATCCCACTATCTGTATTTACAGATAGATAAAAGGGTCTTTTTAGATCGGGTAGGCTTAACACAGGGGCACTGACTAAGTCATGCCATAGAGCTTTCAGATGTTTGTCATCTCTTTCATCTTATTTCACTAGCCCTCTTTGGCTTAATTTTTCATATAAAAACTTAACCTTGGTGCTATAGTTCTCAATTCACTGTCGGCAATACCCCATGAGACCTAACAACTGCCTGATTTGTTTCTTGCTTCTTGGAGGCAGTATAGATAATATTCCCTTTACCCTTTCAGGGTCTATCTTCTTTTCTCCCTTCCGTAAATAGTGCCCAAGATACTTTACTTCTTCTTCTACAAATTGCAGCTTTGCCTTAGATACTTTGAGCCCCTTGGCACTCAAGAAGTTGAGTAATCTAATGCTTTCTGCCTGTACTTTGTCCTCTGCTTCCCCCACAATGTCTCTGAAAGTGTCTTTTATTCCTGCAATAGAAGCATACGCTGACTTCTTTTTCTTCTATCCGGGGAAACCCCCCCACCCCCACCCCCATTTCTCTGGGCCACTTGACTTGTTTTGGGAGGGGCATCAATTTTCTTAGTTTCCCTTACTGCTGCCACTATTATTCTTACTTGTCTCTTGTGACTCTCTTCATTCCTTCTCACATATACCTTCTGTGCTTCCCTCAATAGCTCATCTAGGTCTCTATTTTGCGAATTATCTAATTTTTCTAACTTCCTTCTTATATTCTCCTACGATTTAGCTACAAATTGTGTTTTTAACAGTGCTTGCCCTAACGGGGTCTCAGGGTCTAAGCCCGAGTGCATCTGCAGGTTCTTTCTCAAGCTTTCTAGCCAATCCGTAGGTGTCTCCTCTTTTTTCTATCTCTCATTAAATGCTTTATTGATGTTCTGCCCTCTAGGCACCGCTTCCTGGATCCCCTGTACTATTATCCCCCTCAGATCCTGCATATTGGTTCTGTGATCCTGCTGCTGATGATTCTAATTGGGATCCTGCAAAGGCACTTGGTGTCTGCTAAAGGTCCTTGTGCACGTTGTGCATCTCAAATCCTCATCCCCGCTCGTCTAATCATATTTCTTTCTTTGGCCGTGAAGAGAATATTCAATATTGCTCGCAACTCACCCCAAGTATAAATACTGGGTCCCAAAAATTGGTCCAGTCTCTCAGCCACCCCCAAAGGATCTTCTAGGAGGCTCCCCATCTCCCTCTTAAATTCCCGAACATCCCCAGAACTCAAAGGTACTGAAACAAACCCTATCGCTGGGTGAGGTCCCTGGCCCCCCCCACAGGCATTTCTCTTAGGGGATATAGGTTATGCTGTCTAGCCCGACCTCGGGTTATGGGTCCCTGCGGTCCCTGCACTTCCTCGGGGGGCTCGGGATTACCTCCTGCTTCCTGAGGCTCTACTGGAGGTGCATTCGGGATCTGGGGGTTCAGAGGGGGTATGTAAGGAGGTGGGATCAGTAAGGCTTCTTCCTCTTTACTCCTGTCTTTCTTTCGTCCTCCCTCTTTGAGGGGAAACAGGAGTACTTCACCCCCAGGTCTTGTAACCCATACATTAGCATATTCACTTTCTTCCTGACTAAAAGGAATTTTAGTGTTTACCCACAAGTTGAGTTTTTGCCTCACCCAATCTTCTGATGATCCAAAAATGGGCCAAAAAATATTCCGGGAAATCTCCTTTCCACCCCATACTACCACACAATAATGGATCATTTTAGCTTTATCTTTACCCCCTGTGTTAGGGTAATGTTTCCAATTGTCTAAAATGAACCCCAGTGGGCTATCTCTAGGCACCGGGGGAAGTTTTATGGGAGTAGAGGGCCTGCTCTTCCCCTGTCCCATCTTCTGGAGTGCCCTCACACAAATGTGGTGCAGAAGTCACTCGCTTCCCCTTGTTCGTGGCTCACGCCCTCTCGGGCAATGAGAAACGCACTACTGAGGGTCCGCAATCGCTTGGAGAATCCGAGCTGCCGGTTCTCCTCTCACACACACACTCGCAGCACTCCAGGGATACCCGACCCAGACCGAACGGAATCCTCCACACAGATACTCACGCGTCTTGCGTCTTCGTCCGGACCTTTGTGCACAAAGTTTATAGGGTCTGCCGGCTTCCTTTGCCTAATGCCTTGAATTTAGGTTCGTCGGTCCAACCGAGACAGGAATTGGGTCTACCAGGGCCGCCGACTGATCGGCGGGGCGCCCCCCAGGCAGAACCAAAATCCTATCTTGCAGGTGGATCCGAGTCATGGCACCAAATTGTAATAGACTTTGTACACGAAAAAAGTTCCAATAGGAATTTATTAAATTACAGCAGGCAAAGCAAAGGCAAATACAGCGCTGGACGACAGGGGGAGTCTCGTTCCACCAACTGCCGTGAATGGCAGGTTTTTCAGTCTCGCTTTTATCCTGCTTCTTTCCTCCGATGATGTATGTGTGACGTGTTGCTAGGAGGGTCTCTTTCTGTCTCTCGGTGGTCGCAGAGATGAAGGCTGTAGCTGTCCTCTTCCTTATATGGTAACTAAGCTGGAATTCCTGAAACTTAAAGCTGATTAAGCAAGTAGAGAGAGAGAAAAGAAATTGGGCAAAGGTATGTTGGCCTATAGGCTTAGATAGTAACATAGTAACTTCCTGTTATCTTGAGTTATTTGATCTCCAGTGAACAAAAGATAGTTAATGTTTATCACAAGTGGACGCAGGGGGAGGAGCAGCTGAGGGAGTGGGGAAACCCGAAACGGGGGCAGGGCTAGGAGGGGGGGGGTGGATGCAGGGGGAGGGGCTACCTTGGGAACAGGGGAACCTGAGACAGGGGCGGGACAGGGAGAAGGGGTCAGAGCAGGGAGAGAGGCGACAGCAGGGGTGGGGAGACTCAGCGCGGAGGCGGTGACGGGGGCGGAACCTGTCTCCGGGGGAACGCCCAACACAGAAGCAGGAGTTGCTACGGGGGAGGGGTGCCGAGGTGGGGAGGAGGAGGGGAAGGGAGGAGGAGCATCCCAGACATTGTTATGAGTGTTCGAGGTAAAGAATTTCCACGCCAAACAGGTGGACTGAGCCATGTGCTCGCGGCAATTTTGGTCCATAGAAATTAGTGAGATAGTAGGGTAGATGGGGTTCAGAAAGAGGGTCTGGTTAGAATCCAGGCTGATATGGCCACTATCAGGCTGGAAAGGGGATGAGAGAGGACTGGAGATGGCAGTAGGCAGATGGCACATCTGCACCTTAGTTTGGTGGTTTCCATCTTCAGATCTGTCTCAAGGGGGCAGAGAGGTAAGAACAGGGGGGCGGGGGAACGAAGACTGGAGTACGGAGCTTCTAAGACCTTTAGAACCTTCTCCCAAAGTCACAGTCACCGCATAGATAGAGTGAAAAAGAGGAAAGAATTTAACAACCCGAAAATCTCCCTGAATTTGCAGACCATATATGGTCTTCCCAAGATTTTCCAAAAAATCTATAGACAGGACAGAATGAGATGTAACATCTGGAAAAGATTTGAAAATCCAACGAAAAAGAACCTTTAAATTCCCCTTAGAGAAACTAACATTATTACTAACAAGGACATTATATACATGGGAATAGATTTCTTTCTGCTCGATGGAAAATTTACCCCCCATTGAGCCCTCTCCCTCCACAAGATTTAAAACAAGAAAGGGAAAAATATATATAAAAAATGAATACTATCAGAATACTTACCCCTGGAGTGGGTCAAAATAAAAAAAATCTTGAGGAGGTTTTGCCGAATTGTCCAATCCTCATAAAACCAGAGGGTTGTTGGTCAAACCCCAGAGGAACCCTCCAAAAAATCGGAGGTTTTCTCTCAGGGAAGTGGAACTTGAATGCAACTTAAAATCCAGTCTGGAGGTTTTTGGAGACACTTCCAAAAGAGCTAACAAGGATCCCTTAGGTTCAAGCAACCACTTGGAGTGCCATTTGTAACAGTGTGTCTTTTAGGAGTGAAGCCTCTGCCTAGGCTCCAATCTACCTCTCTAGTGGAAAGGCTGCTTGAAGCAACTTTGGCAGGCAATTGAGCTCTCACATCCACACACGCCACGAAGCTAGCTCAGCAGAAGAGAGGCAAGAAGGCCCTTTGTGTAAGATCAAGTTCCAGCAAGGTTTATTCCAGGTGCCGAAGGGAATCCAGTGCAAAAGAGAGGGATCATGTGCCTTGCTCAGGCTTAAGTATGATTTACAGCATCCAATGACCTTGTGGCACAGGGGCGGAACTGAGGGCAGGTAAGGTCAGTGTCCTATAGGGAAGACAGGTCTGGTCACCAGGGTCCCACAACCAATGAATTAACAAGGAAAGAAGAAACCAGGAGAATTTGGGTATCAGGGAGAAGAGGCAGGGATAGAATTACAGCATGTAATCCTTCCAAGGCCAAAACCTGGGGGTTATTTCAATTGGCTTTCAGGACTCCACAGGCCTCTGGTCCGTACTGGTGAGATTTGGAGAAAGTCCTCTGTAAGCTCCTTCCTGAGTTTCTGGTGAGTCTCCTCCATCCTATCTTCCATTTTCTGTATGCATTTTGACAGACTTGTTTCCACAGCTGAGATTCTTGCATGGGTTGGGCCATGCACAGTATCTGCATATGCTCGGACCTTCTTCACCATAGCAATCACGGTCTCATCCTCCTCATTCCACTTCATCATTGATAAAGTAGAGGCATATTTCTGTAGCCCAAGTCGTACTGATGCCTTGGGAAGGCTGACCTGGAAGAGAGACTGGACAGAGCTAGAGAAAAAAGTAGGTATTTATTGAAAGGCTTTTAGGATACACCTTGGGCAGGACAAGAGCCTGACCAGGGCTACACCCAAGGTGGACTTAAAATGGTCACAAAATGGATGGCCGGTGACAAGGTCTTACACTTTTATAGGTTTTGGTCCACTTGCATACTGGGGTTTAATCGTCCAATTACAGCTTTGGGTTGTGAAGTATCATCCTTCTTGTTTTCCTTCTTCAATTCACCATTGTTTATGCTTTTGGGCCTGAAACTTGTACTTGTTGTCCTTGGTCCTCATCAGAAAGGGATTTGTTTTGTCTACCTACTCTGTGAAGAGCGCTTCCTAGCACTTAATATGAGGCTCAGAACTACATTCTTAGGCAGCACAGAATCTGAAAAACATGAAAGCTAAAACTTAAGGCATAATTTCCCCCCTTTAGAGGCTTGACAAGGCCTTTTCCTTGTCGAGTCTCTGTTCTAAATATATACTAATAATAGGTATTCAATAACAAATAAGCATCTAACAATAGCAAAAAAATAACAAAAATAAACATCTAACAATAGATAAATATCTAATAATAGATAAATATCTAGCAATAATAATTATAAACAGTAATAAATATCTAACAATAGTAATGTCTTGTACAGTTGGGTATCATGCAAAGAAGAATAGTGATTATTGTGAAAAGTTCTATAGGCACAGAAGAGGAATCATTTAGACCATGTTTTCATCTGCATCAGTCTGTTTTTACAGTTGTTTCAGGAGCAGAGGCTTTCTTAACTCTGGAGTAGTGAATCTAGGGTCCTTTGCCAGCAATTTTGACTGTGGTGAGGGTGGTCAGTCAAACTTGGAATGGTCCTCTCCACCTGGCTTGTAGAGGATCATTGTCCCACCACTTAACATAGACTCAGTCTCTAGGTTGGAAGGGGTGTGCAGGTGTGTCCAGTCCTATGAGTCTGGATAACACAATGTAAGTCTGGAGCTTCTGCAAAGTGGAACCTAAAGCCATCAGATATCCCTGTAAATCAAGTTTCCCCTTCATGTGAATTTCACCTGGAATATGGGAATCTGATATGGTCTGCTACACAGTATTTTATAGGCACTGATGTCATCCCTCCGCCTTGGTTGTATGCGGATTCTCAGTAAAGCTATAGGCAAGGCCTGAACCCATCACAGGGATGTTTCCTGGCAAATTTTGCTAATTTGTGTTTTGAGAGTCCCATTCATATGTTTAACTTTCCCACCTGCTTGGGGTCTATTAGGTGTATGCAGATCCCAAGTAATTCCCAAACTGGCTAACTTCCTTAACCACTGTTGCAACAGTGTGGTCCCCTATCTGATGACATCCCCAAGGGAACCCCAAACCTTGGAATTATATGATTGAGCAAAACTTTTGCCACTTCCTTGGCTGTATTAGTGTGACAGGGGTAAGCGTCTGGACATCCACTGAAGGTGTCAACTAACACCAGTATGTACCGGTATCCCTCTTTGTGTGGTAACCTCACAAAATCTATTTGCCAGTACTCTCCAGGAAGATCCCCTGCCTTTGTTACTCCTAACACAACTCTTTTCCTTGTGTCAGGGTTGTTTTTATAGCAGATTTCACATTTGCTCACTCCTGATTGTATAATGTCAGTCATTCCCTTTCCTATGACTACCTTTTTTAGATGTCTCAGAAGATTTTCAACCCCAAAATATGTGGTTTTGTTTTCTCTTTGAGATAGCTCTCAAAGGATCAGGGGTGGGACTACAACCTGATTTGCTGGTGTAACAGTCCACCCACTTTCTGTCATCTCAGCTTTAAGAAACTTGATTAGTTTGTCATCTACTTGGTCATATTTTGGGGTGAACCCAGACAAATCAATCTCTTTTTGTGGAATTACTGTGAGAATACCTTTTTCTGCAATCCCTCTTGCTGCTTTATCAGCAAAGTGATTTCCCAATTCTGGCATGATTTTCCCTTTTTGGTGACCTCTACAATGCATGGTAGCTACTTCTGCAAGTTTTTTAATGCTCTCTAAGAGGGCAAGTATGTGTTCAGCATGTTTGATTTGATTATCTTGAGCGTTCAGAAGTCCTCCCTCTTTCTAGATGGCTCTGGGAGTGGATAACACTAAATGCATATTTAGAGTCAGTCCATATATTTACCTTCTTTCCTTAGCTCAGGTCTAGGGCTCTTGTCAAACAAGTTTGCCTCGATCACCTTATCCTGCATGTTTCCTGCATAGCCTGTCATCCTTTTACAATTTTTCATAAAGCTGCTCCCATCTGTAAAAAGCTCCCAATCTGGATTTTCTAGGGGCATATCTTTCAGGTTAGGCTGGCTGGTATAAACTTCTTCAACTGTCTGTAGTCATGTTCAGGCTCATTGGCAATTAAGGTGGAGGACAAAAACATGGCAGGATTAACAACAGAAGTTGCTTTCAGGGTAACATCATCCTGTTCTAATAACAGTGCTTGATATTTAAGCATTTGGTTACCAGGTAGTCAATGTCCCCCCCTTTTGTTCCAGTACAGCTGCTACGGCATGGAGTACATACACTACAATGTGTCACCCAAGGGTGAATTTTTGGGCTTCCTGGATCAGGAGGACAGTGGCTGCTACAGCCTTCAGGCATCCTGGCCATTGTCTAGATGTTTGGAAAAGTAGGCCACAGCCCTCTGTTGGTTCCCGAGGCGCTGCGCTAGTACCCCCAAAGCTATGTTCAGTCTCTCATACATAAAAAGTTTAAAAGGTTTAGTTAAGTCTGGCAGTCCCAGTGCTGGAGCTGACATTAGAGAGTGTTTCAGCTGTTTAAAAGATGCTCTAGTGTTTCCAGTCCATATGACAATTCCTTTTTCGGCTACTTTTAATGCACCATTTAGGGTTTTTAACCGTAGTCTCTAATTTGCTATCCACAAATGACACTAACCTACCATTCCCAGGAAAGCTTGCATCTCTCTCTCGGTATGGGGCTCTGGGAGATGACAGATTTTTTTTTCCATTTTTTGCTGAGCTGTTGGTGTCCATGGAAGACCTCAAGCCCCAAGTAAACTACTGCTTCTTTGTCAATCTGTGCATTGTCTTTAGAAACTTTGTACCCACTAAGTCCCAAGAAGTTTAATAAACTTACAGTGAGTTGTTGCCCTGATTTTCAGCCTTCTGATTGTTTGCATTTTTGTAGTGGAGTTTCTCACGGATTGTAACATAAACAAAGTGATTGTTTTTGCATTCCTCTCTGGAGGAGGGTCAATTGATGGACTTCTAGTTTGACCAGTGAGGTCAGAGAGGTGGCAACCTCATTCTCCAATCCCTGGTCATTGTCCAGAATCTATATAAATCGAGGTCGAGAAATAAATGCACTCTTTTTACTCTGACAACCTGACTGAGTAAGTGTCATTCTTTTCGTGTTCGTCTAGCAACAGTGAGTCGTATGCAGTCATCTCTAGTTCTAACTGCAGTCAGGATGTCATCCACATATTGAAGAATAACTCCTTCTGGCTCCTGTCTTCTCCAGTCTTCTAGTTCCTTTGCTGGCTGGTTTCCAAATATTGTGGGGCTGTTCTTGAAACAGTGGTGTAAAACTGTGGTGGTGCAGAACTGTTTTATTAGGTTTTTATAAGAAGTTTATGTTATGGTTCATTTCACTGTATCCCCAATGTTGTAACCCTTTTTGTGTTGTCTGTATAACATGGTGTTTTGTGTCAGTCCTCCCACCCCCCTTGCTCTGGGGCAGCCTGTTTCTCCAGGAGCCCTCCCAAGATTGCGAAATCTCAGGGAGAGGACTTCAGGTGATAGGCCCCCTGGGGGGAATTCCTTTAGCTTTGGATTTTAGTGGTCTGAGGCTTGGGGGTGGGCACACCTTGTTACCCCCTGAAACCCCTGATTCGTGGTTTTGTAGTATCCTCCCTGAAACCCCTCCCCCGCTTATGGGGGGCAGGAGGGAGGAAAAAGCCTCTGAGCACATCTCTCAGCAACTCTCTCAGCCTCTCAGCAACATCTCTCAGCACCTCGCTCTCAACCTCTCTGCTCCTCAACTCTGGAGCTAATAAACATCTTTTAATCTGCTAAACTGAGAGCCAGCCTTTTCTATTCTGCTGCTTTGCTGTCACACTTTTGGGGGTTCAGCTGCTGAGCCGAGAAGCCGAAACGAACTGGGACCATTCTGTGCCTGGGTTGACCCGAGCTAGCCAGAGGTCACCTCCCGCCCGGTGCGGGACGGAACCAGACACATAAAACTGTCCAAGTGAGCTAACTTTTCCTCTGTCTCGGGATTTTCCCACTCAAAAGCAAAGAGCTCTTGGCTGTTTTTATGCACAGGAATGCAGGAAAAAGCATCCTCCTGGTCTACAACAGTAAACCACCCTAATTTGTCTGTCAGTGTGGTCAAAAGGGGATAGGGATTGGCTACCACTGGGTGTATGTCCTCTGTAATTTTGTTAATTGCTCTTAAATCTTGTACTAATTGATAACTCTTGCCATCTGCTTTCTCAACAGCTAAAATTGGGATGTTGAATTTGCACTCACATTGCACTAATAAACCATGTTGCAGGAATTTTCCGATAACAGATGCCAATCCCTTGCGGTTCTCTAATTTTAAAGGGTATTGTTTTTGCTTTACTGGTGTGGCTTCTGGTTTGAGTGCAATACTCACTGGTTCTGCTCGTTTAGATCTTCCTGGGATATCACTGGCCCACACTATTGGATTTACCACAGTTCCAAATTCCGTGGGAATTTCACAACATTTTCCTATATAAAAAGTGCAGCAACTTGGACAAATTTAGATTCAGGAATTACAACTTGTACACCCTTCCCCTTTTTAAATTTAATTTCTGCTTCCAATTTCGCCAGCAACTCCCTCCCCAGCAATGGTTATGGGGAGTTAGGCATATAAAGGAATTGATGGGTTACCCAGTGCTTCCCCAGCTTAAATTTTAAAGGTTGGAAGAAATGCCGTGTTTCAGCTACCTGGGTCATCCCAACAACATGTACAGTATCATGACTCAGTTTCCCTTCTAAGGCATTTAACACAGAATAAGCAGTTCCATTAACTACCAGAAATTCAATGTCCTCTTCCCCTGGCTTAGCTACAACCAAAGGTTCTGCCTGGGAAGAAACCTTTGGTCCCCATCACTCGGAATTTGAGCCGCTTGAGGTTTGTTCCACTGGGAGGTGGGGAACTGAGGATTTTTCTTTCAATGCTGGACAGTCCTTCTTCCAATGTCTCTACTTCTTGCAGTATGCACACTGGTCCTCTGTAGGGGAAGTTTTCTTGGATGACTTTTCTTGAGTTGCTTTTTTACTAGGTTGGGGTTTAACCTTTTCAGTTGGGCCTCTATCTTGAAACACCTTCCAGGCAACCTCTAGCAGTTTATCTATGCCTCAAACTTCCTCTATCTTTTGCAGCTTTCTCCTTATATCATTTGAAGCCCGACCAATGAACAAAAGTACTATATGTGCTTGGCCATCAGTTGATTCTGGATCTAAATCTGTATATTTGATGGCAGTTTCTCTTAGCCTGTTTAAAAAATCCATGGGTGATTCACCATAATTTTGCTTTACTTTGTAAATCTTTGACCAATTTATAGCTTTAGGGACACCATGTTTTAACCCATATACCACAAGGCTTTGATATTGCTTTAACCTCGCCATATGTTCTGGTGTATTTGGATCCCATCCCAGGTTTTCAAGGGGGAATATCTGCGGGACTGTGCCTTGAAGTAATCCATTTGCAATGCTTGCCTCGACTGATGTTGTGATTGTTGGGGAGGATGAAGCCAGAAAGCCCTATAAATACGATTGCTTAGATTCTGAGAATGAGAAACCTGTAAGTGAGATAGAATTGAAAGTAAGTTTTGATGTTTGAGTTGTCCTAGCTACTGGATGTCTGGGAAAACAGTTATGTGACCAGCTGAAGGTCACCTGCAGCCAGACCCAGAGGTCAAATGGAATGTTCTGTCTCACCCCCAATGTATGGTTCATTCCACACCTGTAACCCTCCCCTGAAGTATCAGGTATCTGTAATCCTATTGGCCCAAGTCATGTTCCAGCCCACCTTGAAGCCCCCTTATCAAGGGGCTGCGAGGGTGGGTTGGCCTCTTCGCTCTTTGCTCTTTACTCCTCTCTCCCTACCTCTCCCTTCTCCCACCTCCCTAGGCCTTGCCACGAGCTGTGCCTGGCAGCTCAGAGCAAGGCCTCATATCCTTTACAATAAACCTCATCTTCTAAAACCCAACTTCAGAGATCTCTCTTCTACATTTATCCACACCATCCTGGAGTCCACAGCAGAGAAGTAATTTCTACATGTGATAGCTTTATTGACCATTCTTCTCTCAGTAGGGTCAAGTAATGTGTCTAACATAGAGTTCAAATCAGCCCAATCAGGGTTTTGTGAGTTAATTGCCCATTCTACTAATGTTGCTACTTTATCTGGGTTCTCTTTATATTTCGCCAGAGTAGTTTTCCACTGTTCTAACTCAATGAGGGAGTATGGAACCTTCACATACACTGGCCCCTGGTTGCCGACTGCTTGCCATAACAGGGCTTGTAAAACTGGTTCTTGGCTTTTTGACCTGGTACATTTGACAGTGGGGCTACATTCCCTGATGGCTTGTCTCGCTATCTTTCCCCTCCTTTGCCTGATTAGGGCAACAGTGATCTGATCAATCTCATCCTCTTCCTTGGTATCCATCCCATCCTCCCCGTCAGAGCTGTCTGACCCTGTTGTATCTGTTGTACCATATAATCTGCTTCCCCTAGTCTCGATTATAGAACGCACCATACAGGATTTAGTATGTTGTTGGTCCTGGGCTGTGTACCTGCGCGCATTGATGACATCATCTGAGGCAGCTCCCTGGTGTTCAGGGTTGCTATGGAAACTCACAGGCCTGAGAGCAAAGGAAGAATCACTCCACCTATGGGAGGTTCCCTCTCCGCCCTCTTTACAGCAGGCTCTGCCCCACCCCCCCCGGCTCCTCCCCTAGGGGAGGTCCTATGGGCTTCACGATCTGGCTGTCTCCTCCCCCCTCCTCTTTCACCGGCTGAGAGCTCACCAGGGGCACGCCCCACCCCACCCCCTCTTGATCGGATGGCGGAGGCATCGGCCTGGCTGGAGGTGGTGGCGGGACCGGGGGGACTGGCCCAACCAGGGGCTGCAGCAGCAGCGGCCCCGCCGCTCCGATCGGGGGCTGTAGTGGGAGCAGGGGTGCCAGCCCCATCGAAGGCAGAGGCTGTGGTTGCCAAAGCCCTTTCCCCCCAGCTTGCTGTGATGTCGGCAGTGACGGTGCCGGTGGGGGCAGGACCGGGGGTGGAGGGACCAGCGGAGCCATTGGGGATGGCACGGGCAGGGGCGAGACCGGGGGTGGAGGGGCCCTGCCTGAACCTGGGCTCGGGCTCACCCTCAAATCAGGGGCCATGTTCTGCTCGGCTTCTCCTGAGATCTTGTCCCTGCTGTAGAGCTGAGAATGGGGCAGAGGGAGTTACATTCTTTGCTTTTAGCTTGCTTCTTTTTGTTAGCTGAGGCAAGAAGTTTTTCCCAGGACTGTGACTTCTTTTTCTGGAACTATTTGGCTTATGTGAAAAACGCCAATCAATTGTTTTAAATTTTTAAAAGTTTAATAGTAAATAAGATGGTTATAAAAATAGAATTAGAGTAAAAAAATTGAACAGTTTTAGAGTTAGGACATGTCCTAGGGTAACTTTATGATGCTTGTATAAAAACAAAGTTACAGACGTCTGGGTGCCTCTCCCGAGCCACAAGCTCTGGAGAAGGACCCCTTTTAACAAAGGATTATCTCTTAAAAGCAATAGCCTGTTGAATATTAATACAATTCATACATAATGCATAAATTCCATTCTAACTAAGAATTGTATCTGGTTAGTATCACTTTTTTCCTTTAATCTCTATGGCGTCCACCAGGCTGAGAGAAGCAGGAGTGTGATAAACATTAACTATCTTTTGTTCACTGGAGATCAAATAACTCAAGATAACAGGAAGTTACTATGTTACTATCTAAGCCTATAGGCCAACATACCTTTGCCCAATTTCTTTTCTCTCTCTCTACTTGCTTAATCAGCTTTAAGTTTCAGGAATTCCAGCTTAGTTACCATATAAGGAAGAGGACAGCTACAGCCTTCATCTCTGCGACCACCGAGAGACAGAAAGAGACCCTCCTAGCAACACGTCACACATACATCATCGGAGGAAAGAAGCAGGATAAAAGCGAGACTGAAAAACCCGCCATTCACGGCAGTTGGCGGAGCAGTGACTCCCCTGTCGTCCAGCGCTGTATTTGCCTTTGCTTTGCCTGCTGTAATTTAATAAATTCCTATTGGAACTTTCTTCGTGTTCAAAGTCTATTACAAGGAGGAGCTGGTCTCTTCTGATAAGAAAGTAGTAAATTCTTTCTTCTTTGAAAGATTTACATTTTCCTGTGGTTGGTATATAAAAACTACATTTTAACTACAAAACTACATTTACCATACTATCAAAATATTAATACCACATTAACAATTAGCACAACATAACACATATAGTAAATATCTTGCGTAGAGCCATATAATATGCACTTTTCACAGCTTAGCTCCAGTCTGAGAACAGACCATTGCCGGGAGCTGGTGGGGAGGCCCCGGGATGCTGCATCCTGGCTCCGGACTTTGGGAGAAGCTGAGCAGAACTCTAAAATCCACCATCTTTCTCCACAGCAAGAAGGTTCACTATTAACAGTTATTGTTTTTTTCCTTCCCATGCCTGTGAGCACTCTGTTTGTTAGATAAACAGGTTTTTTCACTTTCCTCCAAGAAATTCCTTTCGTATCTGTGGGGGGAGGGAGTGCCGAAACCCATTTTCTTTAGAGGAAGCGTTTATTTCAGGACGTTTCCTCCTTAACTTTTCTCAAAACCGAGACACTTACCAGTCCTGCTCCAGATTTCAATTTAATTCTACAGGCACTGATCTTCTGGATCGCCGGGGCACATCTCCAGCCCAGACTATTGGAAACACTGTATCCTCGAGTGATACTGGCAGATGGATCACGTCCGATTTCAAAGACTGTATTACAAAAATAGAGGCTTCCACACAATTAGTTTTTGGAATAATAACCTGTATTTTGCCATTTTAAAATTTGATTTCAGCACTGTTTTTCCAATGGATCTCTCCCAAGGAGAGGCTTTGGCAAATTGTGTAAATGCAAAAACTGATGAGTCATCCATCGTTTTCCTAATTTAAAATCAATGGGCTTGAAAAATGGCCAAGTTTTGCAATTCCGTGTTGCACCAATGATTGTTATAGAATCATTGCTCAAGTTTCCTTTTACAGTATTTAGCACAGAGTAGCTAGTTTCCTTATCTATTAAAAAATCTACATCCTCATTTACTTCCTCATTCCCCAGTTTAGCTTTAACCAGAGATTGTGGTGTGTAAAAATCCTCTGGTCCCCCTCAGTCATTGTCGGTGATGATTCCTTGCAATCTTATTTTAGAATAATTTTGACATATTAATAGCCTTTGGCATGGCATGTCTAATTCCATATAGTATCCATTGTTGATATCTATTTAATTTCTGTCTAAACATGGGCACATTGCAGTCCCACCTGGAATCCATGGTGGCAAAATTAATGTCCAATGTACCTGGTAAATTACCCTTAAAATTTGTTCCTTGATAAACCTCCTACCAGTTTTAACAAGCATCTCTTTTTCTGTACTATCAAACATTTCTAACATAGTATCTATATCCTTCCAGTCCAGATCCAGAGTTTTAATCATCATTTCAAATGCTTTTGCCATTTTGTCTTGGTCATCTCAGTAGGTGCCAGCTATCGACTTCCAATTGAGGTATGTTACTGAAAATGGCACTTTTACTGTGTTTGGACTGTCTGTACCTACTGCCTGACATAGGGGAGCTACTATCACATCTGTGTTTAGCTCTAGTTCTCCCTGCAATTGGACTAAAACCCTCTGTTTCTTGATACATCCTTTCTATCTCCTCTATCTTCTCTTCTGCTCCTTGATACATCCCCCCTACCTTCTCTATCCTCTCCTCTAGACATGCTAAATCCACCTCTTGACATGCCAGTTCCCCCATAATATCAGTCTCAGCAGCCTGATTGTCTGTTCTCCCAACTAACCTGCAGTTAGAACTGACCATAAGATCTAAATCATCTTCCTTATCAGGGAGATGTTTAGAACAAATTTGTCCTATGCTGCACATCAAGCAACATTTTAACCATTTTCCTTAATTCTTTTTTCCAAGAGCCAACACCAAAGTGTCTGAGGGGGCTGGATTCAACCCACAATCTTTCTGCTATTCCAGATGATTCCACAAAGTGAAAAACATAAGCATACATAACCTCATGCCATTTCTCTTCCCATCTAAAAAATAACATTAACTGTAACAATTAATTGTAATTCAAGGTTCCATTTTGTGGCCACTTTTCTCCAGAGTCTAGTTTGTACAATGGCCACCACTGATTACAATACTTAAATTCTCCCTGGTAACTGTTCCCCCAAGGGGCTTGCCAATCTTTCTCCAATGTCACAAACTGCAACAAGTGGGGATTTTTTTCAGAATGCCCCCTTTAGATTTTCCACTACCCATCTCCGAATAGTAGACGCAAAATCTTACAATGCCGATACAAATAAAAAATTATTATGTGATGGTCGTGGGTTGGAGACAGAAGCACAACACAATACACACTGAGGGTCATCAGAAAAACCACCTCTTTTATTATCTAAAGCTTCCTTTTATAGTGAGTTTTAATTTCCATGGCTTGGACTTCCCAGATTGGATTTCCCAGACTGGTCCAAGGGTCTGTGGTCTTCTCTAGGAAAGTCCCGGTACCAGCATGAAGATCCAGAGATCCCTCAGATCCATGGGAGATCAGGAAGAGGGTCCCATCTGGATGCCAGAAAATGATACCAAAGTCGTCCAGATAGAAACTTTCTAACACAGTTTTGAGTATTAGAAAGTAGGCATTCCTTACTGAGGTGCTGGGCACTTGGAGGATCCTTCCTCTAATTGAGTGTGCCAAGTGTCAGGTAAACAGAGTTTTTATACACAATGATTACATATTCATTAGCTATCCCCTCTTGATGTATATGCATTACTTTATTTTGCATAGTAGCACCTCTTATTGGAAGTCCTTAAATATGGGTTTTTCGGGGTCTCCTTCAGAGGTCTTCAACATCCACTTTACCAATATTCTGCTTTGTTAGCCTTAACTAGGTACACAGAGCTGAGCAAGCATTCTGCTTGCCCAAGTTACGTCCTTTATCCACTTCTTCAAGGCTACACTGTTCCTTTTATTTGGTAAGAGTAAAATGCTGTTCTGATCTACTGTCCTCATCACCACGACTGTCTGTTTGGATTTTTCACTTGCCAGACAGGAGAATTTGAAGGGAAGTGTGAAACCATCCCATCAATGCCCAAGCTCACGGGTGCTTGTATTGTGTCTATTAGGTTTGAGATATTGGGTATTACAGCTGTTAGTGGAGCCAAATCAGCTATAACTTCAGAAATTCCAGTTTGTGCTGCAACAGAAATTTGGTATTGTGCTACATTAGTAAGTTCTGAATCAGGGAGTGCAGGTATTGCATGATGTAACAGCACTGTAATCTTGGTATTTCTATTAGGGTTAAGGTTAGAAGACTTCTGCTTCTAACACAGCAGCCAAAAATTAACCTCAGCAGTTTGGCAGGTAACACTAGCTCCATTTACTTCAGTGATTTTAACTCTTTGCTGTCCAGGTCGCTCACTCAGCTTCTTGGCATTCCACTGCATTAATATTGAATGTTGTGCTTCCGTATCTATTAAACATTTTATTAATTTTTGACAAGAACCAACTGGAGTCTGAATGTATGGGATGCACTGATAGGATTCCACTTGCTAGATTTCACTCTTGCCTGATTTATGGCAAAACTTTGATATCTTGGTAGCCATACACAGCACCATTTTAGTAGCAGTTTGCTGAACCTGACCATCATCTCTGGTTTCAGTTTTAATTGAGTTGTTATGTTACTTCCTCATCATTAGATGTCAATGCAAACATTACGCCTCCTTCTTTATCAGAATAACAGACCTGTTTACTGTCTTCCAGGCCCTTCATTGTGTGCAAAAAGTCAGAGTTGCAAAACTGTTTCTGCAAACGGTCCAGATTCTACATCCTGCAATTCTTCTTGTGAGATTCTCTCCTATATGCATCTCAAAATTCTGTCTGTAGCTTTTCAATGTGATTGTGCTTGGCAGCAAGCAATGCCTCTGCGTGCAGCCTCTTTTCAAGCTTGGCAACATGCAGCAACTGCCTACTGAAGAGCTGATCAAAGCAATAGATTCATTTCCCTTTCCCCCTGAACCATTTCATGCTCAGCAGCTGTGAGTGTTTCTTTTCTAGTTGTCCATTGAATCTTGCAAAGATTGTATAATTTCACTCTCATATTTCTGAGTAGCCAATTGAGTATTTTGTGCTGCTGTGGTAGGTTTACCTTGGCTGGGCCCCAGGTGCACACCAAGCTGTTCTGTTGATGCCTTAAAGATCTAGAAATAAAACAACACATTTGAAACAGTATGGGAGGTAATATAAAAGCCAGTCTTTATTTGGAGGCCTCCAGGGTCAGATATGGAAAAATGCCTGGGTAACATAGGCTGAATACAATTTTATAAGTTTAGCAAATTAGCATAATTGACAAGAATTCCTAATTAGAAGCAGAACTAATGAGGTAATTTCCCCCCTTTCGTTCCACCTCTTCTGGAGCCCCCTTTTCTTGCTACTATCTGTACTAGCTATACTTTGTTTATGAGAAAGTGTCTGGGGAGGGTAGTTCACCCTTTGTTCCCAGGAAAAAGCAGGATATGATTGGAGCCTTTGGAATGTGTTTTGTCTTTCTGCCTGTCAGGGTAGGAAAGGTACCAGAGTTAGACACGAACTATATAAATATACAACAGTAGTCTACAGAGCTACGAATATATATGAAGGAAATATAAAAGCAAAAATCATTTTGGCGTCGCTATCACTCCCATTCCCAGCAGGACAGGGGAGAGAAAATAAGATGGAAAAAACCTAGTAGGATGAGATAAGGCAGTTTACTAAAGCATATTATTTTCCTCTTTCATGGGCTTCCTCCATCCCCCCAGATCCATGACTTGGGCTCCATTCCATTAGGATGAGTGGTCAGGACAAGAGAAGCAGCATACCTGATCATTGGGCATCAACATCAGCCTGGCTTGGGTCATCATCACATTCTCCTTACTCCTTGAAAACTCATTCTTAATTAGTTCATGTCATTCCTGCTACTTTACTTGCTGCAACATACAACTTACACCACAGATTATTTTCCCCCCAAGGTTAAATTTCCTTGAGGTACACACCAGGTCTCCCCATCCTTCTGCATTACCCACCAAGTACACCTGGGTCCTTGGGCAAAGACAATCCCACAAATGGGTTTGCCTTTTCCCATGGGAGGAGAAATCTACATTGATTTCCCCAGCTGTAGAAATTGTTTCTTCCCGCTGTTGCCGACTCCAGGACGGTGTAGATAGATGTAGACACGAGATCTCTGAGGCTGGGTTTTAGGAGATGAGGTTTATTGTAAGGGATGTGAGGCCTTGCTCTGAGCTGCCAGGCTGCAACTCATGGCAAGGCCTAGGAAGGTGGGGGAAGGGAGAGGTTGGGAGTGGAGGAGAGCAAAAAGCAAAGAGAAGCAAAAAGCAAAAAGCAAAGAGCAAAGAGCAAAGAGCAAAGAGGCCGAGCCACCTTCGCAGCCCCCTGATAAGGGGTCTCGAGGTGGGCTGGAACAGGACTTGTGCCAATGGGGTTACAGATACCTGATACTTCAAGGGAGGGGTACAGGTGTGGGATGAACCATTGGGGGGTGAGACAGAACATTCCATTTGACCTCTGGGTCTGGCTGCAGGTAACCTTCAGCTGGTCACATAACTGTTTTCCCAGACATCCAGTAGCTAGGATACCTCAAACATCAAAACTTACTTTCAATTCTATCTCACTTACAGGTTTCACATTCTCAGAATCTAAGCAATCATATTTATAGGGTTTTTTGGCTTCATCCTCCCCAACACCCAGCCACTTCCCTACAGTGTACTATTGGGACCTTATCTCCTCCCGCAGTGTATAGGGGTTTTGTTTGGGCAGGACCACGATGGTTAGCAGATGCCCTAATGTTAACCAGCCAAGTCGCTTCTGTTAAATTTGCATCCAAATGCTTCCATGCCTGTCTTGTTTTAAAAGACATATGTCTGCCAAGGAAGGTGAGAACCTTCCTGGAATGGAAAGATGACCCCCTCCCTCCAAATTATTATGACATCAAAATTAGGAGGCTTGCAGGCAAAAATATGGGAAAAGGAACAACAGTTCTTTACTAGCAAATATGTATATATATATAAAACAGAAAAAACAACTAACAACAACAACAAAACCAGAAATTTTCCCACCCTTTAAGTATTTTTTTCCCTTTGGTGTAGTTACAACCACCACTGGCAGGAGGTGCTGTTCACCCAGGCAAGGAAGGGTAGCTGCAGTGACTACCCCATAGCTTATGGGGGCACTCCGATGCAAGTCCTGAGCCTCCCCAAAGGTTAATGGCAGCCCTGGGGAGAGACAGAAGGTGGGGGAGTTTGGTTTCTCTGGGTTCTCACGTTTCCGGTGCAGTATCCTGGCAATGGTGGCTCCAGTGAGGTTCCAGTCAACCAGCAGCTGGGAGGTGTTCTCTCCAGAAAGGGGGAGGAGATGGAGGCTCGATTTTCCCCTGAAGCACCCACGAAGATGGTGAAAGTCTCTCCCAGGGAAGGCAGATGCTGAAGAAGTCCCAGTCCACCAGCCACTCCTGCAAGCAGTGAGCTTACCAATAGGCAGCCAGAACTCCACAGCAGCACCAAGCCCTCTGGGCAGGAGAAGTCCAGTACCAAACACCACAACTGTCTCCCCTCCAAGCCGGGTAAAGACTGACTGCCCTAAGTTAAGAAACTGCCAAAACAATCCCATTCCCCCCTCCCCCAAACCATTTCAACCGTATGTTAAAGCACTCAGCTAACTCTTTTGTCTCTTGATCACTATTAATCATTTCCTTGACAACAAATGGAAAGAAAATCCCTGAAAACTAACCCCCAACAGTCCCCCATTACCTAATGCTCTTATCATAGTCTTCAGCAGTCCATTACACCTTTCAGTCTTTCCAGAGGCTTGTGGGTGATAAGGGATGTGATATATCCACTCAATGCCATGTTTCTTACACCAAAAGTTTGAGGTTATTTCTAAAATTAGTCTCATTGTCTGATTCAATTCTCTCTGGGCTACCATGCTGCCACAAAATTTGCATCTCAAGGCCAAATATAGTGTTTCAAGCAGTGGCATGGTTTACAGGGTATGTTTCCAGCCAGCCAGTCATTGCCTCTGTCATGGTAAGCATGTAACTCTTGCCTTGGCATGTTCATGGGAGTGGTCCAGTGTAGTCAGTTTCCCAGGCCTCACCATGTTGCCTGTTATCAAAAGAGAAAAACCCTTGCAACAGTGTTTAAACTGTTAAAATAGTAAAATAAAAAGCAGACCTTTGTTTGGAAGCTTCCAGGTGTCCTGGTGGTCATGAGTACACCTGGTCATCAGATTTCTACAATTTTATAAGGTTAATTATTTAGGATATCTAGCAGGTACATCCAATCAGAGATTCAGTTGCCCCAGTAACCCACCCCAGGTCAGCCCCTTGGAGTTGGCCCAAGGGCCTCTTTGCCCTAGTTCTTGTTATGTCTTCTCAGGTCCTGATTGGAAAATGGAATGTTGTTCTTGTAGGTCCTCTTCTTGACAATAAGACTAAACAGTATTTCAGGAATATCTTAGAAGGTTAGCTTATTGTTCTAAAATCTAGGAAGAGGTAGGAAAAATACTAGGAGCTACATAACTATGTAATAGCATTCAACAGAGCTACAAACATATGAAAAATACATGAAAAGCAAAAATCTTTTGGCATCAACCATATTGGAAACCCAGCCACTGCTCTCTATTCCAAGGAGATTTTACTTGCATGGCTCACTTGATGGCAGCACACGTTTCACATTCATGAATAGCCTGTGTGATAGCCTCCATGGTAAGGTCCACTCCTGGATCATGAGCCCATCTGTACACTGTGTCCCTACCTAGATGTCTATGATACAGTTGGACTGAGGAGGAGGGGTTTGGCCACAGAGAGCAGATGGCAGCCAATCCCTGACAATAGATGTAAGCAGGCAGCTATTGGTCGGTGAGCTGGGTGGTAACAAAATCATAGCAAATCAGGTTCGAATGCAGAGTCTTTTGAATAGCCTATATAAAGAGCTGTGCACACCAGTAAACTCTCTCTGCTGCACGGAACTCAGAGTGTTGCATTGTCTCTCCATCTCCCCTGACTGCGACAGATGTTCTGATGTTTCATGGGCCCATTGGGCTATAAATAGCTCACCCTTTCACTCCCAGTCTAGGTCTATCTGAGGTATTCCAGTCTTAGCAGCCTTATCTACCTGTTTGTTGTTTTGATGTTCTTCAGTGGTATGACTTTTGGGCACATGAGCATCTAGATGACATACCTTCAGAGTCATGTTGTCTACCCATGCAACATTGTCCTCCCACAATGCAGCAGTCCAGATAGGTTTACCCCTGCATTGCCACTTGCTGCTCTTCCATTGCTACAGCCACCCTGATAGGCCATTAATCACCAGCCAGGAGTCAGTATAGAGACAGAGTATAGGCCACTTTTCTCATTCAGCAATCTCTAGGGCTAATTGGATGGCTTTCTCTTCTGCAAATTGGCTTGACTCACCTTTTCCTTCAGCAGCCTCAACAACTTGTCATGTGGGACTCCACACAGCATCTTTCCACCTCCAATGGTTTCCTATCACATGGCAGGGTCCATCAGTAAATAGAGCATAGCATCTTTCATTTTCTGTTAACTCCTTACATGGAGGTGCTTCTTGGTCACAAGTCACCTTCTCAAGCAATGCTCCAAAATCTCTGCCTTCTTGCCGATCCATAATCTCTTTCAGGATTCCTGGGAAATTGGGTTTTCGATTTGTGTAATCAATACTACCCACTTACTCCATGCAGTGCTGGTTGTATGATGTGTTATGGGGATGTTTGCTTTGAACATCTGGTGTAGCACAGGCAATAACAGTGCTAAGAGGAGACACACTTCTGTCCCAACAACTTCTGAGGTGGCTCAAACCTCTCAGCTCTTTTTCAGTAGGAGTATAGTGGGCTTCTGATCCTTGATAGCCCTGTCTCCAAACCCTAATGGTCAACCTTGGGTTACTCCTGAGGTCCTTTGCCAGAGGCTCAAGGTGAGACCCTGCTCCCCAGCTGCAGTATAGAGTATATTTTGCATGACTGGCCCTGTCTGAATAGGCCCAAGAGCTACTGCACAAGTTATTTCCTGTTTGATCTGCTCAAAGGCCTGTTGTTGCTCAAGGCCCCACTCGAAATGCCTTTTCTTTTGGGTCACTCAATAGAGGGATGTCTTGGTTCAAAAGACAGGTGTCTGCCAAGGAAAGCAGAAACCTCCTTGGAATGGAAAATATTACCACCTTCGCTCCAAATTATTATAACTTTGAAATTATGGGGCTTTCAGGCAAAGATATAGGAAAAGGAATAACAGTTCTTAACTAATATATATATAAAACAAGACAAACACCAACAGCAACAACAACAAACCAAAGCAGAAAACTCAATAAACAGTCTCTTCCTGACCTTTAAGCAATTTCCTCTTTGGTGTAGTTACCACTGCAACTGGTAGGGGTGCTGGCGGGCTCCCAGTGGGCAGGGCAGGTGCCATGATTCTCCGTGGCTGCAGGGGGCATTGTGGCACGAGCTGAGACCTCTCCACGTGGTTAATGGTGGCTTGGCCGAGACAGGAGGTCACTGGTGGCAGCTGATTGCAATTGCCAGGTTACCGTGCAGAGGTGGCCCGTACATGGGAACACCCCACACACAGACTCTGGACCCCTCCCTCTCCCCCAAACGGCCAGGAAACAAAAAAAATTGGGCAGACTTGCGGTGTAGGAAACTGCAGCAGACCAGGATCTCAGAGTCCAACACACAGGAGTAGCCACGGCAATGCGCCACGGGCAGAGGGTCTGGCAGGAGACAGTCCCGATGTTTCACACCACACACGCTGGTTCGGAACTCCAAGTGGCCAGGCAGCAGGGAAACAGTCAAACAGCTCCTTCATCCCCCAAACCTGGAAACAGGACCAAGCAAACCCCAGCCAAACCTCCAGGTTGCCCCCTCACCTTTCTTTTTCTTTTTCTTGTGGTGCTACCCACAAGCTGCCCCCAGCCAGGGCTATTTCAATGGAATGTTGGGACACTGTCCTGGTTTAGGGACAAACTTGGGAGAAAACCCCTGAATGGGACCTGTGAAAAACGCCAATCACTTGTTTTAAAATTTTAAAAGTTTAATAGTAAATAAGATGGTTATAAAAAAATAGAATTAGAGTAAAAAATTGAACAATTTTAGAGTTAGGACAATACGAGACAATAAAAAACAAAGTTACAGACGTCTGGGTGCCTCTTCTGAGCAAAAAAGCTCCGAAGAAGGACCTCTGTTAACAAAGGATTATCTCTTAAAAGCAATAGCCTGCTGAATATTCATACATTTCATACATGATGCATAAATTCTATTCAAACAAAGAATTATCTCTGGTTAGTATCACTTTATTCTTTTAATCTCCATGGCGTTGTTATAAATAAAATGGACCAAATTAGATAAATCAAAATTTGGAATTTTATTGAGAGACAGAATGACAGTCTCGGACAGCCAGAATTAAAAGGACAGCATCGAGCCCGGGGTCGCCGCTGGGTGAACAATGGTAACACACTCTGTCAGTCTGTTATCCCCCAAGTTCACATTTTCGGTTTGCAGCAGTCTCTTTTTATACACTGGATCGCCGAGAGAGGCTCGGGATTTCGACGGTCCTTCCTCTGAGGCATCTTCATTAATCATGCAGGTCTCAGTTCTGAGAGTCTGAATAGATCGGCGGAGTAGGACAATACTGTTAATGGTTGGGTCCAGGTGTGGTGTGGAGATGTTAATTTCTAACAGAGACGATCTAGATATTTATCTGAAGTAATCATCTGGTTCTCCAGGCTATCATCTCTGTTTTCAGTCGCCTTTTGTTCCCTTTCAAGGATTCCCGGCAGCGTCATTTTCTCGTTCTCCTTTCTGGTAATTCCAATCATGTTTTCTTCGTGTCCCTCCCATGCCTTTTCTGGCTAGAGAAATTCCTTTATTTTGTTAAGCCACTCTTCCCTGAGTTAATTCACAATATGCTAGTTTGAACAAAACTTAACTTATAACATGCTAGTTTATACAAAGCTTATATTTATATGGCTGGTATTACATTTTATATCCTATTAACACGAATTAACTTTAGAACATATATCACAGCGTCACCTGGGCTGAGCAAGGCAGGAGAAATTGGTCTCTTCTGATAAGGAAGTAGTAAATTCTTTTTTCTCTGAAAGATTTACGTTTTCCTGTGGTTGGTACATAAAAACTACATTTTAACTACAAAACTACATTTACCATACTATCAAAATATTAATACAACACCAACAATTAACACAACACAACACATATAGTAAATATCTTGCGTAGAGCTATATAATATGCACTTTTCACAATACCTCTCTGGGAAGTAAACTTAAATGGCCCCTCTCTCTAAACTGTCCGGTAAAAAAACTTCTTTGGAGAAAAGTGGAAAAAATTATTTTACTTAACAAACAAAGTACATACAAGTATAAAGAATGAATAATATGAAACAATAAAACCTCTCGTTCTGGAGTGAGATGGCAAATTGAGAAAGTTCTTGCCATGGATGTAGCTTGGCTCTCTCTCAGTCTCTCATCAGTCCCAGCCCCTCTGACGCTGCTGGAAAATGCTGAGGTCCAGGCCCCAGTGAGCCGCAGGTGCAAGCCCCCAGTGATCCCCTGGGTTTTCTGTCCAGAGCAGGTTTAAACAGTTCTAATAAAAAAGGAAAAAAAAAAAAAACAAAACCAGTCCAGGGAACTTCTCTGCCCTAGCTAGCTGAAACTACCTAAATGTAAAAAGATCTCTGTCCTGCAGTCTCTCCAAGCCTCCGCTGAACACACCATCTGGGAATGTGTAGGAGTCAGGCAGTTTTCTCAAAACAAACTCTGCACTTCTCCTTGCTCTTCTTGCTCTTAGAACAAGTCTTAAAGGCACAGAACTCAATATAAAGCACAAACAGAACAGATGATTGGGGATACAAGCATCATAAAGTCACCCTAGGGCATACACCCAGCTACATCTTTTGTTTCCTCATTACCCCATTTATCCCTCAGACAATGCCTTCCCCCCCCCCCCCAGGTCCTTTTTCCAGGTAGCAGATAAGAGAAAAAATCACTGAAAAAGCCAAGCCCAGAAAAAGGGCATTCACAAGCTGGCTACAACCTGGAATGTGCATTCTTCAGAATGCGACAAGGCCTAGAAAAGTTTGTTTCCCTCTTGTTAGCCGGTTGAAACATAGTTACAATCTTGTTAACCACCTCCATAGGCACACAATGGCATCCATCCTGACATTTTATTATCAAGAACTGGATCTCCTGTACAGGTCCCTTTACCTTACTTTGTTTTTAGGCAAGACCAGCTTTCAGAAGAATTTGGATTATTTTCTTCCCTTTCTCAGAAACTACTGTATTGCCCCACACAATTATATCATCAATGTATTGCAGGTGTTCCGGAGCTCCCTGTTCCAGTGCAGTCTGCATCAGTGCATGGCAAATAGTAGGGCTTGTCGTGATATGTTTTTATGTTAAATGGGTTATTTTGTTGTCCCCTATGCTAATAATTTAGTCCTAAGTTGTACCCCCCCCCTTCCCAGTACTGTTAGTACTGCCTAGATTGCATTCACTTATTTAGCTGTCAATCCTTCCCTAACCCTGCCTTTTCTTCCAGACTGTTCCCTATCAATTTCCCAATCTTCAATGCCTTATTAGTTGTTTAGATTGCTCCCCTCCTGCTGTGTTCCCTTATTGGTTTCAGTATTGTAATCCCTGCCTGGTAACCCTCTCCAATTGGATCCCTACCCTGAACTCCCCCCCCTGCCCCAAGTGGTCCTTTAAAACAAAACCCACTGTCCGGCCCTGAGGGGAGGGATATTTTTCAGGGATTTTTTTCAGAGATTTTTCTTTTTGACATTCTTATGTCCTAGCCTCTGCTCTGTCTTCAAGTTAAGTTATAATAAACAATGCTTGGAGCTGCAAGCTAGGCCCATCTCGCATTCTTTATGCTGATCTGCCAGTGACTGCCTGGGACACATGGGGCCCCAGGGGAGTGTGTTGCACCCCCATAAAGAGCAGTAATATCAAAAAGTGCTGCGACAAGAGCTGTGTTTCCACGCTTGGGCCAGTCGATTTCAGGTGTACTGGACACCTCTACAAGTGAAAGCAAACTGCAGTCTGCACTCTGCTGCCAGAGGGGTTAAGAAAAATGCATTTGCAATACTGTGGCACCATTTTGCTGCCTTTGATTCCAGCTCATATTGAAGTTCCAACATGTCTCGTACGGCAGCACTCAGAGGCGGTATGACTTCATTCAGACCATGATAGTCTACTGAGAGCCTCCATTCCCCATTAGACTTTCAAACTGGCCATAAGAAGCTATTAAAAGGTGAGTGGCTTTTGCTGATCACTCCTTGGCTCTTCAGTTGACGAATTAGTTCATGGATGGGAGTTACAGAGTCTCGGTTGGTGCGATATTGCCGCCAATGCACTGTCCTGGTAGCAATTGGTACTTGCTTGTAGTGGTGCAGAACTGTTTTATTAGGTTTTTATAAGAAGTTTATGTTATGATTCCTTTCACTGTATCCCCAATGTTGTAACCCTTTTGTGTTGTCTGTATAATGAGGTGTTTTGTGTCCTCCCACCCCCCTTGCTCTGGGGCAGCCTGTTTCTCCAGGAGCCCTCCCAAGATTGCGAAATCTCAGGGAGAAGGCTTCAGGTGATAGGCCCCCCGGGGGGAATTCCTTTAGCTTTGGATTTTAGTGGTCCGAGGCTTGGGGGTGGGCACACCTTGTTACCCCCTGAAACCCCTGATTCGTTGTTTTGTAGTATCCTCCATGAAACCCCTCCCCCACATATAGGGGGCAGGAGGGAGGAAAAAACTCTCTCAGCAACTCTCTCAGCCTCTCAGCAAGATCTCTCTCAGCACCTCGCTCTCAACCTCTCTGCTCCTCAACTCTGGAGCTAATAAACATCTTTTAATCTGCTAAGCTGAGAGCCAGCCTTTTCTCTTCTGCTGCTGTTGCTGTCACACTTTTGGGGGTTCAGCTGCCGAGCCGAGAAGCCGAAACGAACTGGAACCATTCTGTGCCTGGGCTGACCCGAGCTAGCCAGAGGTCATCTCCCGCCCGGTGCGGGACAGAACCAGACGCACTTGCTGGTCTTCAACTTGCAGCAATCCCACAGTGAAGGGATCTTCTGAGAGGCCAGGCAGAGTGGATAACTGTTTGATCTTCTCTGTATTCACAGTAGCTACACCAAAAGCCCATCAATACCCTTTTGGATTCTTGAAGTACCCTCTCCTGAGGTAGTCAATGCTAAAGATACAGCAGTCTCTGGGCCAGTCACAATGCTGTGCTTTTCCCACTTGTCCACTGTTAAACTCACTGTCCTAGGGTGACTTTATGATGCCTGTATCCCCAGTCATCTCTTCTGTCTGTTGGATATTATGTTCTGTACCTTTAAGACTGATTCCAAGAACAAAGCAGGGAGAAAGAGAAGTGCCGAGTTTGTTTTCAGAAACTGCACTCACACCTCCACATTCTGCTCCTGGACTGTGTTGTCTGCAGCATGAACAGACAGCGGGACAGAGATCTCCTTTGCTTTTAGCTAGTTTTTAGCTAGCTGAGGCAGAGAAGTTCTCTGGAGTTTTTTGCTTTTTCTTGGGACTATTTAAATGTGCTCTGGACTGAAAACCCAGAAGAGCACCAGGAGCTCATGCCTGCAGCCCACTGGGGCCCAGGAAAGCATTTTCCAGAGCCAGAAGGACTGATAAGAGATTGAGCAAGCTGAGCTACACCCATGGCAAAGACTTTCTCAATTTTGCCATCTCTCTTCAGAACGGTGAGAGGTTCTATTGTTTCATATTATTAATTTTTTATGCTTGTGGGAACTTTGTTTGTTAAATAAATAGCATTTTCCACTTTTCTCTAAAGAAACTTTTTTCCTGGACCAGTTGGGGAAGGGGCCATTTGGGTTTGCTTTCCAAAGGGACCCCTTTTGGAGGTTTCCTCCCAAATTTGACCTAAACCAGGAAAAATATATTTATTGGCACCCAAGTGGGGCCTCAGGCCTTAAAAAGTGGGAAAAACTTGTACATTTTGGTTGTACTTACTCTGTGTTGGGATAAAGCAGTCAATAGCCATGTGGCTGCTTGAATTCATAATGTCCCTTGGGGTGGAGGTATTCCTGTGTTTCTGTTCCCTTGGCTTTTTTGAGGTTTTAATACCTTTCTGGTCACTAGGTTTATTTTCTTATCCAGAAATAACTCCAGTATTGCCCCTAACACTTAGCTTTTACTGTAGAGGGGCACAGATTAGAATAGGTATTTTGCTGGGGTCAGTGATAACGATTTATAGGAAGTTTAGAAAGGTGCTGGAGTTTGTGACAAGTATGTTTGGTTTATGGTTTCTTCATCCTACTCTGCATCCTAGTTCCAGTAGCATGTTTTGGGGATTTATTAGTAATTGCACCCAGTTTGTTAGAGGAGAAGTAGGGGATGAAGCTTTTCAGCCTTTCCTTTCCTTCTTCTCTTTTGATTTGGTTACATCACTTTTGGAGAATGTTCAATTTCCCCTGAATGTTAAAGATGCCACCTTCCTAGTATTTCATCTGGTAAGCTTCCTCTATACAGTCTGCAGCTTCTCTAGAAGGAGGGCTGAGTTTTCCAGAGGAGCTGATGAGACCCCTGACACAGAGGCAGACCCAGGTGTGGAAAATCCTGAGTGGTGTGGAGAATGGGAGAGAATGGGCCAAACCTTGAAGGAATTTTCTGATCCCCCAGCTTTGGAATTTTCACGTGAACAAATTCAGAACCCAGACGAGGTGAGGAAATATCTGGAAGAGAACTGCCTACTATGGCTCCAGGGAGAAAAAGTTCATTGCAATAAGCTGGACCCTGGTATATGCTTATCATATGCTGCTAGATACTGTAGGGCAGCAGAAAGAGGCAGGGGGGCAGGGAGATAAATGAGCAGCTACCGCAGTCACTCAGGCTGCAGACAACACCCCAGCTACTCAGGCTGTAGCTAAGCCAGCAGCTAAACCAGATAGTGAGCCTCAACCAGTGGCTGTTGTTACTAGCATGAGAAGCAGAAAGCACACAGACAAGACTGATTGAGAAGTGGATGATGATGATGATGATGATGCATCAGAAGGACCCTCAGTGCCTCCTGACATAAAATCAGAAGCCAAACCAACTGGCACAAGATCAGAAGCCACTACTGAGTCCTTTTCTCTGAAGGACCTTCGGGGTCTAAGAAAGGATTACACTCGACGACCTGATAAATCTATAATTAGTTGGTTAGTCTGTCTTTGGGATGCTGCAGGCAAGGCTACAATGCTGGATGGCACTAAAGCAAGGCATTTGGGATCCCTGTCACATGACCCAGTTATCAACCAAGGAATGATGAGGGGGGCTAACCCTCACAGTCTCTGGGAAAGGGTCCTGGGAAGTGTGGCACAAAGATATCTGTGTGCAGATGATCTCTATATGCAGCAAACCCAGTGGAAGACAATAGAACAAGGGATTCAATGCTTGAGAGAAATGGCAGTGGCAGAGATTGTCTTCACAGATGACCTAAACACTAGGAACCCTGACTTGGTACCATGTACATCCGCGATGTGGCGAAAACTTGTACGACTTGGGCCACAAGAATACTCTTCTGCTTTAGCAATAATGAAGAGGGATGACAGGGTGAAGACTGTGCTGGATATGGCGAAGAGCTCCGAACATATGCAGATGCCGTGCATGGTCCAACACATGCAAGAATCGGAGCTGTGGAAACACATCTGCAGAAATTTGAAGATAAGATAGAGGAGAATAACAAGAAACTCAGAGAGGAGATGAGAGGGATTTCTCCAAATCTCAACAGTACAGATCAGAGATTCTGGCACCAAATGCAGATGTCCCCCCGATAGGGAGAGAAGGGGCACCCCACAACCTGAGCTGCAATCCCTCCTGTGCGATTCTGGGAAAGTGTTGGGGGTTAAGTTTTCCTGTGGAATTTTTCCCCCCATAAGTTGCTAGGAGACTAAATACTGATAGTTAAAGGGTGCTTAACCCGTACAAAAGAAGTGGATCACTTAGTTTAGCAGGAGGGAAAGGCTCCCGGGAGCTGAGGGTGGTGGTTCTTTTTCGGCTCTCGGTTTTCCGGGGAGGATGGTCAGGCGACTGGTAGCTGCATGGAGTCCACGGTTAACAGAGGGGTTCGGTCCTGAGAATTCTATCATCTGTTGGAGCGCCCAGGAATTCGGAGTTTTCGCCTGCCCTGCTGGATTTTGGGTCAGCCCAGGTCCAGCCGCCATGGCTTCTTCAGCACTGTTCACTTTGCCTGCCGGGACACCCCCCTGCCTGCTGGGGACAACCCACTGTTTCCAGCCATCAGCCCCGGAGTTTCCACCATTTCAGTTTGGTGCTCTTGGGATCCCAAGAGATCAGACTGCCTGGGACTTGTGAGACAAAGCCCCTCGGGGTTCTTGGTTCTGTTTTATTATTATTATAATTGCTGTTGTTGTTTGTCTGTCCTGTTATATTTACTAGTAAAGGACTGTTATTCCTTTCCCCATAGCTCTGACTGAAAAGTTTTTTTTTTTAATCTTCCAAATTATAATAACATGGAGGGAAGGGATTGGAATTCCCCATTCCTAGAGAGGCCCCACGTCTCCTTAGCAGATACCTGTCTTTTCAAACCAAGACAGAAAGACGTGAGGATATGGGATGGAAAATCTACTGCTGCTCTGGCACAACAGGTGCATGAACTGTTGGAAGGCAAGATTATGAGAGGAAGTTCTACCAAGAAGGAAGCAGCTCCAGTTAACCAGGGAAAGAAGGATAACCAGGGCCGCTCTTTCCATGCTGGGTTTCCCAGATGCGCCGGCCATTCTGGCTGTGGTGGGTTCCCCCCCACAGCCACCGCCTCTGTGCCCAGTTCAGCTTCCGTGATGAGCTCCTTCCACCACTGCGGCTCTCTCAATGGCAGCGGCTTTCTCTGCCGCACCCTCCACCACGCCAGTACCTGCTCCCACGCTGGCATCCATCCCCACGCTGGCACCTGCCCCCCCACCAGGATGCCCTTGCTTTGCGCAACCCCCATCTCCCCCGATCCCTCCACTTCCGGCTCCCATGCTGAAAGCGTGGGAACCGGGAGTGAAGCTGACCGGAAAGTATCCATCTGGGATACCTAGGGCTCAGAGCACTGGGCCTTGCCAGTCAGCCAGAGCTCCTAAAGGAGGGCAGTGATTCCTCAGATTCAGATAGTGATTCTCAGGATCACTGGGCAAAAGTCCGAAGGCAAGCAGCTCTGGAAGGTGATTGGGATTTCGCTGGGAAGCTGCAAGTCCTAGAAGCCCCAGATAAATTTAAAAGAGGAAGGGACCCGAAATGGAAATCTATTCCATATGGTGAACTTAAAGAACTATGAAAAAAGCATGTAAGGACTATTGAAGAAAATCTCCATATTTAAAAAATCTGTTACAAGTAACATTCTCAGCTCATGTACTCATGCCCCATGATCTTTGGCATGTTATGTCCCTTCTCCTCTCACCCACAGAGCTTCTTCTGTGGGAATCAATTTGGAAAAAACAACTAAAAGCATTATTAAAAAATTACAAAAGTGAGGATGGACAAGCTCATTTTGCAATATAGCAATTAAGTGGGGATGGAGATTTTGATAAATCCCAAGAACAGGCCCAAAACCTCCCCAGAGTTGTTCTAGAGGACATTAAAAATGCTGCTCAGAGTGCTTTATTTCAAACACCAGATGGCACTACCCCACAACAAAGCTTCTCTGATATTCTCCAAGGGGCAGATGAGACATTTATTAAATTCATAGATAGATTAAAAGTCACTATTATTGATAAGAAAGTCGATTGCCCAAAGGCTAGAGAGGAGCTGTTTGACAAGCTAGCAGTTTCCAATGCGAATGCTGAGTGTAATAGAATTATCAGGGCATTGCCTTTAGAACCTGAACTTGCCATTCAGCAAATGGTAGAAGTTTGTACTCGTCTCACAACTACAGAACATATTGGTAGCCTTGGCAGTCAGCAAAGGCATGGCTGAAGCCTTCGTGGCACAGAATAATCAAAATATGAGATGCTTTAAGTGCGGTGAGCTGGGCCACCTCAAGGTGGAATGTGATAAAGACTTTTTGCAGAAACACCCCTCCACTGACTGTCACTCCTCTGCATGCCTGGACTGTAAAGAACATTTTAAACACTGTCCCCAGTTGCAATGTCACCAGCAGGTCCAGCATCATCCATCTTACCAGCAGCACCAGGGAAACTTCCAGCCGAGTGCCAAGCCATTCCATCCCTCTTTCCTCACCATCTTAGAGAGCTGAGGCGCTCAGAAATCATCCACGACACTTACTATGAGAAAGAACTCTGACTCTCCGAGGCCTACCAACAGGTTCAGGCAAGGACACGCCGCACACTTGTAAGCGCCCTTTCCATTCAATTTGATGATGAGGCAGTATACCAAATTCCAACTGGAAAATATGGACCTCCTGATGGACCAAGGGACATTTTAACTGACAAGAATCCCCAATTAGAGACATAGGTGATGTGCTAATTCCTCTCTGGTTCGACCCTTTTCTGAAATGCCACCTTTAGACAGCGGGTAAACTTTGTTTGAGGAAGTGTCTTGAGAAGCCATTTTAACCTTGGTTCTCAGAGAATCTAACCTTGGTCCCTGGGGCTTGGAGCCTCTGGGGAATGCATTTTGTCTTCCTGTCTAATAGATTAAGTGAAATGCTACCTACAAATCTATGTAGTTAATACAGTAATCGGCTACAGAGCTACAGATATATATATATGAAGAATAAAAAGAATATATAGAAGCAAAAAGGAAAAAATGAATTTGGCATCACTCCCTCCTTTTGAGACTGGCAAGTCTCTGTAACATATAGGTAAAACCTTACAAAAGAAAGGCCTTGTAAAACCATGCTCTAGGCCTTGTTATTTTGACTAAGTATAGCTAACAGCTAGCCAGTTCCATGAGAACCTACAAGCACATCAGCCATTGCTAGTGAAAACTATCCAACACCTGTGAAAATAAGAAGTCTATCCCATGAGAATCCGTAAAGAAATAATGTAAACATCTAGGAAGAAGAGAGCCTTACACAGGAGCACCTACTAACCAATGAACTGAGTGACAAGAAAGTTACTAACCAATGAGAGTTGAACACAGTATCTTCTGATATACCTAAAAATATAAGATATGTGAATAAAGATTTGGCTATTCTGCACAAAGAAACAAGTGTCTTTGTCCATCTCTACTGCAACAAGACTACCTTGTCTAGTCTCTACTCCATATCTAACCACAGCACTGATTTACACAACCAGCTGTCATAAAGAAACCAACTATAATTACAGCTGCTATGAACAGTTCTTTTATTGAGGCCCAGTTTGGTAACCATGAAGTGAGTGTGGGGAAGATGTAGTCGAAGTTCAAGGTGTTATTTTTGAAAGCTACTTCATGTAAAATTTGAGTTTGTTTCCGAATTTCAGCCAGATCCTTCTTAATTCATCCACTCTGGTCCACATAAGAACAACTGGTGTTAACAATTGCACATACACATCCTTGTGTGGCCAGTAGGAAACTGAGAGCCATTTTTACTGATGACATGGATCAGGGTATTGAGTCTTTCCTTAGTAAATTTGCGGACAACACTAAGCTGGGAGTGTGCCAATCTGTTGAAAGGTAGGTGTCCTAGGTTGCAATGTAAGATGTGCCCAAAGTATGTATTCTATCACCATCTACAAGGGATGTTGAAACTAGGTTGGGCAGTGTTTCCCTTGCCCCCTCCCTCCAGACTATCTTCTGTTAATGGTCCATCAGTGCCCTGCCCCATGACTCATAGATAATTCCCTCCAGGAGCTATCTCTGTTTAATGGGCAATCAAGGACCCATTGCAAGACTCATAAAATTATATCAGCCCATTGTGAGATGCTCCGCCCAAGGGGAGGAGCCAAGCATTCCCACCTGGATATAATCTGGCATTTGGGACAGCACAGGCAGCCTTACCCACTGGATTCCCAGAGGACAAGAGCTACCAGACCTTTCTGCAGGAACACTGCTTCAACAAGACCACTTCATCTGGACTGCTACCACCATGGTTTCAGGTTGTATTCTGACTCTGTCAGTAATCTTTTGTACTATTGCATGTGTTTTATTTTATTTTATTTTACCTTTTTTTTTCTCTCCTATTAAATTATTTTTTCTGACTTGGAGTCTCTCGCTGGTTTTGCCTTCAAGCCAGCACAGTAGGACAGCTCTGCAGCAAGACCTAGAACAGCTGGATATATGGGCAGAGTCCTATAAGATGAAGTTTAATAAGTCCAAGTGCAGAGTCCTACATTTTGGCCACAATAACCCCCTGCAACCTTATAGGCTGGGGATAGTGTGGCTGGACAGTGCCCAGGCAGAAAGGAACCTGGGGCTACTGGTTGACAGCTGACTGAACATGAGCCAGCAGTGTGCCCTGGTGGCCAAGAAAGCCAACGGCATCCTGGCCTGTATCAGGAATAGTGTGGCCAGCAGGAGTAGGGAGGTCATTCTTCCCCTGTACTCGGGGCTGGTGAGGCCACACCTTGAGTACTGTGTCCAGTTCTAGGCCCCTCAGTTTAGGAAGGACGTTGAGATGCTTGAGTGCATCCAGAGGAGGGCAACAAGGCTGGTGAGGGGCTTGGAACACAAGCCCTATGAGGAACGACTGAGGGAACTGGGATTGTTTAGCCTGGAGAAAAGACAACTCAGAGGTGACCTTATCACTCGACAACTTCCTGAAAGGTGGTTGTAGTCAGGTGGGGGTTGGTCTCTTTTCCCAGGCAGCAACTGACAGAACGAGAGGACACAGTCTTAAGCTGTGCCAAGGGAAATTTAGATTGGATATTAGGAAAAAGTTTTTTACTGAAAGTGATAAAGTGTTTTAAAAAAAATTGGATGTGGTGTTCAGTGCCATGGTTTAGTTGAGGTGCTAAGGCATGGGTTGCACTACATCTTAAAGGTCTCTTTCAATCTAGTGATTCTGTGATTCTGTAATGGATCTCTTCATCCTCCCCATCCTCCCATTTGGATCCTCAATGTGATCAAATATTGTTATGTTTGGAATTACAGCCCCAAAGGCCCAGGCCCAAACCTTACCTCGGGGCAGGATTTTCCAGGCCTCATTTTCGCATATCCCATACCACCTTCTCCTGTGTGGTAGAACAAGTCTCCATGATGTCTGTTTGGTATTATAGCAATATGAAGGAAGAACGGCCTTTCCTATGGCATTTACAATTGTGCGGGGAACTATATTTCTTGTGATCTTTTAGGTCACTCATGGGTATAGGAGGCAGAAAGGTCTCATTGATTTGTTCCCGCCTTTTGAAATAGTTTGGTCTCATTAAAACACCAATCAGTGGCCAGTTACCATTCCCATCTATAGCTGGAAATTGAGTACAAATCCAGCAATTGTTCTTATTAAGAGCTTTGGATACATTTTGGACTAAAGTCGCATGCAACTCTTGGGGCCAACCCTGAGTTATGGTAACCAACTGTGCAGATAACAGACATAAGAACAATTTAAACCATATCATCCTGATTTGTATCAGTGTTATCAGTCTGTTTTCTCTGTGGTTTCAGGAGAAGGAGCCTTCTTTACTCTGGAGTACAGATCAAAAGTTCTGTTACCAAATGCAAACGTCCCCAAAATAGAAAAAGAAAATACACCCCATGAGGCGAGCTGTGGTTCTTCCTATGTGATTGCAGAAAAAACATGAAAAATTGGGATAAAAGACCCACTGCTGCTCTAGCACAGCGGGTACATGAATTGAAGGAGAGCAAAACTCAAAAAGAAAGTTCCACCATGTCTTGGTTTGAAAGACAGGTATCTGCTAGGGAGGGGCAGGGCCTCTCTAGGAATGGGGAATTCCAATCCCTTCCCTCCAAGTTATTATAATTTGGAAGATTAAAAAGGCTTTTCAGTCAGAGCTATGGGGAAAGGAATAACAGTCCTTTACTAGTAAATATAACAGGACAAACAAACAACAACAACTACTGCAATAATAATAATACAGAACCAAGAACCTCAAAGGACTTTGTTTCACAAGCCCGGGGCAGTCTGATCTCTTGGGACCCCGAGAGCACCGAGCCGAAACGGTGGGATTCTCCGGGGCTCATGACTGAAAACAGTGGATTGTCCCCAGCAGGCGGGGGGAATGTCCCAGCAGGCAAGGGGAGTGTCCCGGCAAAGTGAGCAGTGCCGAAGAAGCCGTGACGGCTGGACGGGGCTGGCCCAGCTCCAGCAGGGCAGGTGAAGAGGGCTCCGAATTCCTGGGCGCACGAGCAGATGACGGATGATGGTAGAATTCCCAGGACCGGACCCTCCGTTTACAGTGGACTATTCACGCAGCTATCTGTCACCTGACCGTCCTCTCTGATGCCGAGAGCAGGAAAAAAAACCAACTCAGTTTCCTCCCAGCCCTGTCCTTTTCCCTCCCCCAAACTTTGTGTGATCATCTCCCTTCCAGCCACGTCTTTTCGTGTTAGTCAAGTACACTCTAAGTATCAGCACTTTGTTTCCTAGTAACTTATAGGGAAAAATTCTTTAAGACAAAAAGGAATAAATCTAACCCCTAACACACCAAAAAAGAAACAACTCCAGTTGCCCGTAGCCAAACTGCCAAGTATAATGATGACATATCCAATCCCCTTGAAAGAACCTCTAAAAGTACATCCAGGGGAAAAACAATATCCAAGCTTAGAAGGTGTTGTCGTGGGGGGGTTCCCACGACCTCTTTCCCGATTGGGCCGGGTTGAGCGTGGCTAATAAGTGGGACGGGTACGATGGATAGCCCAGAAATATCCTTTAATGCATCAGACCATAAGCAGCATCCAAAGACCAGGGGGGTGTAGTTAGCCTAGCATTTTATAGGGTTTTACCTGGGGCAGGTGTCCAATTGTGGTTACAAGGCAGGGGCTTACTTTATAAGTTTAAGGCCTTGAACCAACAGAGCTTATTTTGGGTGACTCTATTAGCATCTTCCTAACATGCCACCTCCCGAGGCCTCAGGTTTATGCCCTCCGTGTAGGGAATCTGGGCTAAGCTTTGATCTGTCCCAGGTAATTTGGTTTCCACATCTGCTCCTTGTCTTAGTATTGCAAAGGCCTTGGGTAAAGATTTTTGAAAAACTCTTAAAATACAATTTAAAAAGCAGGGTAACAACATAAGCTTAACAACTACAAAAATTTTTAAACCTGTTTTGATTAAAGATGGAGTCCAACTACATAAGTTCCAATTCTTGAATAATCCATTAAACCAGTCGCATTCATCTTCTTTTTGCAATTTCTTGAATCCTTCCTTGAGAATTTGAATACTGTGATGAATGGACTCACTGTGATCGGAAAGATTCATACAAGGCATGCCTTCAAAGTCCTTGCAGCCATGCCCATGTGCTAAGAGTAGAAAGTCTATTGCTGCTCGATTCTGCAAGGTGGCATGCCTGATAGCATCTACATCTGAGAGCAAGCCACTTAATGCAAGGGAGGTAGCGTTGGTTTGCTTACTCAGGAGGCACCCGAGATGGTCTAACTGTCCTAAAGCTTTTGCTGCAGCCACCCAAGACAGTAATATGGAGGCAGCTATTCTCTTGCTTTTACTCCAAAATGTAACTTCATCATTGTGAAGCTTCTGGGGGTCTGAGCCCGAACGATCAGACGCCTTTGAGTTTCTGTGGGACTCTGCCTGGATGATGACTTGATAGAAAGAGACAGCCTTGATTTTTTAATAATGCAAAAGTAACAAACAAAAAGGTGTACACTGTATTTGGAGCAAACTGGAACAAGGCAGTAACAAGGGGCAAAACGCATGTTATAGATACATATTATGAAGTTGGCTTTTTGCAAATACTAAAATGAATGCTATATGTATAATATAGGAAGGTTTTGCTGTATTTTTTACTTCTGCTATTAATGAAACTTAGAAATAAGTAGTGTGATGAGTATATATATATTTCTTAGGCTATAACATGATATTAAAGTAAAGACTGGTTTTTTGTAACATCTAAACCAGCTAAACCAGGATGGAGAAAATCTCCTGCATTCCTAAATTATCTTATCCAGATGAAGATTGCTGACCAGAGCTTCAGGAGAAGAAATTATCAAACCTCTGTTATCAGTATTTTATCCAGATGAAAACATCCAAAAACTCCAGGAGAAGAATTTATTGAACCTATGCTATCAGACAGAATGGAGCCACTTGTAGATGGGTCTACAAGATAAAATGGTTGGGGAGGAGTTGAAAGTGAACAGAGAAAATTCAGACTCAAGAGGAATGTTTGAATCATGCATGTGAATTTATGAATATGCAACAGGCTGGTACTTTTAAGGAGTGAGCATTCTCATTAGCAGGTGTGCTCTTGGCTGAATGCCAAGTGATTCAGCCATATAATTAATATTTTGCTTTATTTCTGTCTCCTAATTGTCTTTTAATTAAGCTTTTAAAATTTTACCAAGAAAGTGAACTTGATTTTTCACAGGCAAAAGGCAGGGTCCAGGGTCAGACAGGGGTATTCATGCTTCCCAGTGTGGGGAGGAGTTAAGGCAGGGTCTGAGGGAAGGGTCCAATAGGGGAGAACGATTAGGAATATTAAAATTTCTGCACCAAAAATCAACCTATGGTAACACAAAGCACTAGGAACTTTCTAGCAACAATTTGCATACTTGAACTGAGGGAGCATGTGAGTAAGCCTCTTACTTACTATACTTAGAAAGGGGCTTCCCAGGGCATTAGTCCAGGGTTTTCCTCTTCCCTGGGGAAACCACTCTCTACATCTCCCCCCTTTAGTCTTTCTAAAGAGAAAATTGTTCTTTCTAAGGATTTGAGCATGAGTTTAAACATACAAGAGGAAACAACAATTATAAGTATAACCACTAAGAAAATCAACAGTCTAGTTTTAGCTATGGAGAGTACATATGAGGATAGGTTCCAGCCCTTAAAAAGTTCATTAAACCAGTCTTTTTTGTCCATTTCAATTTTTTCAAGTCTTTCTTGTAGTACTTGAGTCACCAAGGAACATTTTATTGGGATCTTTAGACCAGAAGACACAGCATATTTGGTGACTGTGGCTCATCATTAATTTGGCTTGGGTTGTTGCTTTGTTTATCTTTCCTGCTTTTCCCTGTAATATAGAATTCACATTACAGGTTAGACTGTTTCAAGACTCACACGAGATGTTGTATGGGTAAATGTAAACGGGACACATACAATGAATTAATTTTGGCATATTGTCCCAGTTTTGAAAGACAGTTGTCTGCCAAGGAAAGCTAGAGTCTCCCTTGGAATGGAGAATATAAACCCCCTTCCCTCCAAATTATTATAATTTTGCAATTAGGGGCTTTCAGGCAAAGATATAGGAATAGGAACAACAGTTCTTTACTAGGAATATTAAAAAAAAAGAAAAATACAAATATAGTAGTACAAAAAAAACAAGCAAGGAAGCAAACAAAAATCCTGGAAAAAACCCTGACAGAGTCAGGGATACAACCTGGCACTTTGGTGGTCAGGGTGTTGGAAGCAATCCAAATAAGCCCTCCTGGAGTAACAGATGGTCCTGTAGACAGTCCAGTGGTGACGAGATGGGTCCAATCTTCCTCTGGGAATCCAGTGGAAAAACTGGATACCTTGTGTCCTTCAGTCCCAGTTTTTCTCTAGCTAGGAACAGCTGGCTCCTCTCCCACTGGGTGGAGCATCTCACAATGGGATGATGGAATGTGTTATGTCCTTGGTGGGCCCTAATGGGCCATTATCAGAAGATGTCCCCCTGGAGGATGGAGGGGTGGTGAAAGGGTTAAGAAACACTGCTTCACCTGGTTTTAATGGCTGGGCCATTATCAGAAGGCATCTGCCCCCCTCCCCCCTGGAGTTACAAGAGAAGGATAAAACATCTCCCAAAAAACAGCTTTCAACAGTTGAAATAGAATACACATTTTTAGGTTTCATAATCCAATACACATATGTAAGGGGTAAATGATATAAGTAAGAAAGTAAGTTCAACATATTGATTAATATAACACTTAATTGAAACCTTTTCTTTCATTTCTTTGCTCTGAACCCAATACCTTTTATTCTTAGTAAACCACTCATTTTCTTCTTTATTCTCTCACTATCTCTTCTTTTCACCTCTCGTCTTATGACCAAATACCTTGCACACTGTTATAAATGCAATTCACCAAATTCAGTTTATCAAAAATTTAGAATTTTTATTAAGAGACAAAAATTACAGTCTCGGTCAGCCACAATCAAAAGGACAGCGTCGAGCCCGGGGTCGCCGCTGGGTGAACCAGGATAGCAGACTCTGTCAACCTGTTACCCTCCCAAGAGTTCACATTTTCGGTCTGCAGCAGTCTCTTTTTATACACTGGATCGCAGAGAGAGGTCCGGGAATGTGACGGTCTCCCCCTCAGGGCACCGGTAGGTGCTGTAATCGGGGTTTGAATAGACCGGCAGAGGAAGATAATGCTGCTGATGTTCGGGTCGGGATGTGTTATGAAGATGTAAATTTCATCGGAGACTCGTGGAGATGTCTATCTGAAGCAATCATTTCAGTCTCCGGACTTCTATCTCCGGTTTCCGTTGTTCTTTTGTATCTTTTCAGAGATTCCCGGCAGCCGTTGTCCTCTCTCCCTCCTTTCTGGGAAATCCAATCATCTCTTTCTCAGTGCCTCCAGGGTGTTTCCCCAGGCCGGGGGAATCTCCTTAGGTGTGGTGATTTGTTTTGTCCAGCATGAGAAACTTAAATGTATAACAGAGCAAAACTACACAACTTATACTAAAACACATATTTATACCAAATATATTTCCTTTGACTGAGCATACTATAAATTCCCTTTTAATATACATAATAAGTGAGGTAACACGAATTAACTTTAGGACATATATCACAATCCCCCCTCTTTCAAATTCACCTATTTAATTCGTGTCTGTGGTTATAGTCTTTTTTCTTAATTCAGATAAAAAAGCCTCTTAACCATGTCCATTTCTATGGTTCTTCTATCATTTCCTCAATTGCTTCACCCCAATAGGTTTTCCCCGTGTTTTCCTCTTGTATCCGAGACTCGAAATCCTCTAATACTTGGGCAGCTGTGCTTTTTCCTTCTTTTAGTTTCAAAATTTTTGGTGTATTTTTAGATAGTCCCCCTGATGCCATTTCGGGGTCCATAGGGAGTGCAGCTATTTGCATTCCCTGGACTACAGTATGTATTAACCTTATTAGACAGGGCACAAGGCAAGGCAAGAAAATCAATCCAGCTACCGAGCACAAGATAAAGAATCCTATCTTTTTCCACCAATCTCCTGCCCCAAATATTTGGTCCCACCAAGAAGCTTCGAGAATCGAGTTCCATCTCTGTATAGGGACGTGGGCCACCTTTTTGATCTCAGCTGCCAAATCTCGGATAGTTTCTCCATAATCATTTATTTCTATGCAACATTCCGAGTCATTGAACTTTCCGCATACACCCCCTTCCTCAGCTAGTAGATAGTCTAAGGCAATCCTGTTTTGGTACACAAAAGCTCTCATTTGGGAGTGCTGCTTAGCTAATAATTCCAGGGCATCTGAGGTATGATTAGACACTATTTCCACTACAGCCTGCAGTCGAATTAGCCGGTTCAGTAAATACACTGGGGTCCTATATCCCCAGCTCCCATCCTGAGCCCAGGTGGCTGGTCCATAGTATTCTATGATACGTTGTGCAGGCCACTCTTCTTTTCCCCATTTCTGATTTCCTCCTACTTGTGGAAACTCTTTCTTTATTTCCCTTTTTCTTCTGCTAAGATTTTCATACAAAGGAGCTCCCAGCAGATTGCTACCGGTTCGGGGGAGTGTGAAGAAAGAGGGTCGAATCATTCCCAAAGTACATGATCCCTTCCACTTTCGGGGTAGTTCACTATAAGCCTTTTTCCCGCATATCCAATAGATCCCGCTGGGCGCTTTCCATCTAATGTCTATGCTCTCTGGCTTATCCCAGAAGTCCACTAGCTCAGTTAGAAAATAATAAGGGTTGGCATTTACTTTCTTATACCAGCAGAGTCCAGCTTCCTGTATCCAATCGCATCTATCCTCCTTTGTTTTTCCCCAGTATCCCTGGGGAGGCTCTGGCTGCCAAATTTTAGATTTATTATTTGAATTTACAGTTAGCGTAGATAGGCATGGGGTGTATCCCACTATTTCGTTATAAACATCCCCTTCCCTGCTTATGCAAATTGTCCCTATGACTCGTTCGTCTAGGGTCCACCCCCCTGGCCGAGATAATGTTTTTATGATCTCATTATTCCACCTTAACAACTGCTCAGGGGTCAAACTTTCACCCTTCCAGGGCCACCTTTCTGCTGATTTCAATCCCCCACAAATCCAACAATTCGTTAACCCTAATTCGGTGGCAATCTCCTGCACTAGATCCAGGAAGAGATTTTTACCTGGAGTGGATAAGCTCCAATCGTCAGATTGCTTTTCTAGCTGTTCATATTGTTCACTCAGAGTTCTCATCCTTTCTTGCTCCATCCTTCTTTTCTTAGCAGCCAACTCTTGTTGTTTAATTTCCAAAGCTACCTTCTGTATTTTATTCTCTGGGTCCAACCCTTCTTCATCTTTTGAAAAACAGAATATCTTATCCAACCCCAAACATACCCTCTCATCATTTTCACCCAGCATATCTAATAGAATTGGCCCTCCAATTGAGGTAGTAGTTTGGAGTTTCTTATTTTGTCCTACCCAGTATGTTTTCCCATTTAGGGTGCACATTCCTAATTTCTTTTTATCATAGCACAACTGGTTAACTCTCAGGTATCCCACAAAGGTGCTTTCCTTCTTCCCTCCAACCCAGACAGTTTTATTACATTCGTTACAAATAGGAATCAAAGGGAGTCCTTTTACCTCTCTTTTCTTCCTAAGCATCGCCATCGGGGGGTAAGATTCATGCAATTTTGTCCCCTTCACCAATTTGCCATTTTCCCCCTTTTGTATCATCGACCTGTTTACTTGCACCCTGGGTTCCACCATTCCATACTCGGCATCTACCGGAGGAATTTCATGGGAATTAATTCCCTTCTCCACCTTCCCCTTGAGGTTGAGGAGGCCATTCGTGGGGTACACGGCTAGACTCAGGATCATCAGGGTTACCCACCGGCATATCCCTCTGCCCGACCCTTCGCCCGTTGGGTTGCCTCCAGCGGCGGGGTAGACCATCTTCTTGGCAGCAGGGATATTCTTCTGGGTCCCTTCCAGTACTCCTCTGAGCGTAACGCCTCTTATACTGTTCCCACCTTGTTACTTTAAGTATTGGGGCCCCACAGGGTACTTTCAAGGTCCTCCTACACTCAATTTTGAGTGGTTCCGCCCTTTTATTTAATCCTCCCCTTATCCCGTTAGTGAAATAATGAAACCACTCAAGAGAATCTAATTCAAATAGCCCCGATTCTGTGGCGATGTATAGGAAAAGATTGGTATTCCGAGACTCTTCTTCAAAGCAAGGTACACATAAATTCCAAGGCCTAGCCCCCCGAACACAATGAGTAACCCAAATCTGTTCACAATACCCGCACTTAAAATGAACAAAAGGGTAGCAGGGGCATCCTGCTTGGTCACAACTTATCCGATAAGTGCTGGTCATTAGGTTCCTCGGTGGATTCTCAACTTCAAATCTCCTGGGGTTGAGGTGATTTTCCACTGCTGAGAGTTGTCCTCGGATTCAATCTTTTTCACTCGTGATGAGTGAGTCCAGCCCCTCTCTGCTGTCCTTATCGCCGTATCGGTGGTGAGGAGAACAACGAAGGGTCCTTCCCAGTGCGCGGACAACGGGGTTTCTTTCCAAGCTTTCACCAGTACTCGATCCCCTGGTTGGATCTTGTGAATGGCGAAGCCTAAAGGGGTGCTCTGTGCTATTAATCCACGTCTCCGAAGTTCCTGTAAATTTTTATTAATTGAAACGAGATAAGACTGGATCTGGCTATCCTCCATTCTGGGGTGTCCTATGGGCATCCCGTGCTCATATGGCATTCCATATAGCATCTCGAAGGGGGACAGACCAGATCCAGAGTGGGGCTGTGTCCTGATATTGAGGAGTGCTAACGGAAGACATTTAATCCATGACATTTTGGTTTCTAACATGAGCTTTGATAATTGTGCTTTCAGGGTTTGATTCATCCTCTCTACCTGACCTGAACTCTGAGGATGCCACGGTGTGTGATATTCCCACCTGATTCCCAGGGCTTCTGCTAGATGCTTTATAATTTTGGATGTAAAGTGGGTTCCTTGATCCGAATCTATAGAATCAGGAATTCCATATCTTGGTATGATTTCTTCTAACAACCTTCGTGCTACCGTTTGGGCAGTTGCCCTGGGGCTAGGGAATGCCTCAACCCAATGTGTTAATTGGTCCACTATTACCAACACATACCTGTGTCTTCCTAATTTAGGTAATTCTGTAAAGTCCACCTGAATTCTCCCAAAGGGACGGTATGCTAGAGGGCGTCCCCCTGATATGTTCTTTCTTATTCTAGATTTATTAATTTTCTGGCACACCATACAGCTTTGAACTTCTTGTTTTGCTATTTCAAAGATACCTTTACATCCAAAGAATTTTAGGAACTGTTCTGCTAAAGCCTGCGTTCCCCAGTGTGTTTGTGTATGCAACCTCTTTATTATCATTCGGGCATATGCTCTTGGGACCAGTTCCCGTCCATCTGTCAGTTTCCATTTCCCATCGACTAGAGTACCCCCTATCTTTTTAAATTCTTCGATTTCCCTCTCCGTTGGTTGAGGTGGAAATTCTATTGAGTTTTCTGTCATAGTCTCAGGAGTGTTAAGAGTGAGGAGGGCTGCTCTCCTGGCTTCCTGGTCGGCTAAATTATTACCTCTTATTCTAAACTGTAACCCAGCTTGATGGCCTTTTACATATACCACAGCAATAGCCTTAGGTCCTCGGATCGCTTGTAGGATTTGTTTTATTAAATCCTCGTGTACCAAACTTTTCCCTCGGGTGTTGATGAGTCCCCTTTCCTCCCATATCTTTCCAAAAGTATGCACCACCCCAAAAGCATATTTAGAGTCAGTGAAAACAGTTCCTACTTTTCCATTTAATTCTTTCAGGGCTTGTAGTACAGCATATAGTTCACAGGCTTGTGCTGACCAAGACGCACTTAGGGGACCTGCCTGGACTACTTTTCCAGTTTTCCCATCCACTATGGCATATCCTGACTTCCTTTTCCCTTCCACCACCCTAGCTGATCCATCCACAAACCATTTTTCCCCTTCTTCTAGTTCTTCTTCCTCTAAATCTTCCCTGATTTTTGTTTGCAGTTCTATTAATTCTGCGCAATCATGTCGAGGTTCAGTGCCGGCCTCCCCGAATAAAAATCCAGCAGGATTCCTAGCTTGGGTAGTTTTTAATTCTAATTCCGGGGCATGGAGAAGAATGGCTTCATATTTTAATAATCTAGCATCGGTGAGCCATTTTTCTGCTTTCTGCTGTAGTATATTCCTTACATTATGTGGGGTATAAACTGTAATAGGAGCCCCAAATGTGATTTTTCTGGCTTCTTCTACTAACAAAGCTACAGCCACTATTGCCTGCAGACAGGTAGGCCATCCCCTGCTTACAGGGTCCAATAATTTGGAAAGGTAGGCTATGGGCTTTTTATCACTTGCCCAAATTTGTGTAAGTACGCCAAAAGCTGTATGTCCACTAGTATCCACGAATAAATGAAATGTTTTATTGATGTCTGGGAGACTTAGGACCGGGGCGGTTGCTAGCATTCCTTTTAATTTCTCTAATTCTATGGAATCTTGTTCAGTCCATTTCACCTTTTCTGTTGTTAGTTTCTCATACAGAAACTTTGCTTTTTCACTATAACCCTCGATCCACTGCCTGCAATAACCCAACAACCCCAGCAGCTGGCGCACCTGTCTTTTATTTTTAGGAGGGGGTAATTCCAAAATTCCAGCCACCCTCTCAGGGTCTAATTTCTTTTTTCCTTCTACTAACCAATGTCCTAAATATTTAACTTCGGACTCTGTGAACTGTAATTTTTGCTTAGATACCTTTAAACCCCTCTCCCCCAGAAAATTAAGTAAGTCGATGGTGCATTCCCTTACTCCTTCTTTTGTTTCTCCAGTTACCAATAGGTCATCAACATACTGTAAAACTTTAATCCCTTCTCTGGGGGTAAACTGACTTAGCAGTTGTTCCAGAGCTTGACCGAACAAATTGGGTGAATCCACAAACCCTTGGGGAAGGAAGGCCCATCTTAATTGCTGCTTTCTATTTGTGTCAGGGTCCTCCCATTGGAATGCAAAGAAGTCCCTACAGTCTGTGGCTAAAGGGCAAGTCCAAAAGGCATCCTTCAGATCTATCACACTATACCACACATCCCGTGGAGACACCCTATTAAGGAGAGTGTAGGGGTTAGCAACCACTGGGAATCGTGTCTTTGTTCTTTCATTGATGGCCCTCAAATCTTGTACCAGTCTATAATTTCCATCAGTCTTTTTAATGGCCAATATCGGGGTATTGTGCCTCGACATACATGGCTCCAAAATACCCTGTTGTAATAAATTCTCAATTATAGGTTTCAATCCTCGCCTCCCTTCCAGAGGGATAGGATATTGCCTTACCCTTATGGGGTCCTCAGGCCTTTCTATTTCAATAGATATGGGTTCTATGTCCAGTCTCCCAGCTTCTTTCCCTGTGTGCCACACCTTGGGGTTAATTTTATCCTCATCTTCACATGTCAGCCTATATATGCTGACCCTAATTTGTGAATTCCTTATGATGAGGTTAATTCCCAATGCAATCATTAGATCCCTACCCAGTAAGTTGTAATCTGCTTCTTCGACTAGTAACATATCCCCCAGACAAATTTTATTATCTGACTCTATTTCTACATTTTTTACTATGGGCACTTTGAATGGTTCCCCTTTTGCTCCTATAACTATCATGGACTCTTTGCTCACCTTGCACCCTGGGGGTAACTGCTTAAATGTGCTCCTCTCTGCTCCAGAATCTACCAGAAAATCCATCTTCGTACCCTTGGGTCCCACTTTCAATGTTATCAAGGGCTCTCCTGATGTTATGGACCCCAAAATATACAGCCCCTGACATCCCTATTCTTCTTGGAACATTTTCTCATCTCTCTTCCTCTTTGGGCAGTCCCTTTTTATGTGTCCCTTTTTCTTACAATAGAAACATTCTAATCCCTCCATTCTATTCCCAGAATTTCCCCTCTGTGAACGTACTGGCCCCTTCGGCAGTGCTTTCCTTAAGGGATTTTCTGAGGCTGCCGGACGTTCCTGTTTCTGAGCTTCCCTCACAGCAGCTACCAAAACCCTAGCCTGAATCTTCTGTTTTTCCTCATCCCTCCTCATATAAACTTTCTGGGCTTCCCTTAACAATTCCTGCAATCCCTTTTCCTGCCATCCTTCAATCTTTTCTAGTTTCTTACGTATGTCTTCCCATGACTTAGCCACAAATTGTGTTTTTAACAACACCTCTCCTACAGGAGAGTCAGGATCTGTTCCCGAATATATCTGAAGGCTTTTTCTCAATCTCTCTAGCCATTCCGTGGGGGTCTCCTCTTTCCCTTGGCATTCCCCGAAAACTTTACTTAAATTTTGTCCCCGGGGTACTGCCTCCCTGATTCCCTGTATTAGAATGTTCCTCATGTCAATCATGCTTCTCCTCCCTTCCTCCGTCTGGGCATTCCACCGGGGATCTTGGCTTGGCCATTTCTGATCCCCAGGGGTGCTTTGGGGGTTTCTTCGCTCCCATTCACGTATCCCAGCCTGTCTAATCATTTCCCTTTCCTCCGTGTTAAACAGAGACCTTAAAATGGCGGTGAGATCCTCATATGAATATATGCTAGTTCCTAGAAACTCGTCCAGCCTTTCGGAGACTCCCAGAGGATCATCCATGAGTTTCCCCATTTCTTTCTTAAATGCCCTCACGTCACTGGTATTAATTGGGACGTTTACGTACCCAATAATCCCTGGGGCCGTGGGGATCTCCCTTAGGGGGAGAAGATTAGTTCTTTCATTTTCCCCTTCGCCCTCCCCCTCATTCATTTTCTTTAACTGTCTTCTAGTCCTCCTAGCGGGAGGAGTGTGTTTAGTCTCTACTGGAACTGTCTGTGGATTAGGGCTAAAGAAAGCGGCCAAGTCCAAATCCTGAAATTGGTCATCTGGCAGGGGTGCGGGGATGTGCAGACCCTGTGTTCCCCCTCCCGAGGGCCGAGGAGCCGGTAAAGGCTCCAGCGGGGGTGGGAGCCCAGCCTGTGGGGCAGATGGGAGAGCCGGGAGTCCAGGTATTCCCTGTCCCGAGGGAGGATTTATTCTCCCATGGTTTTGTGGGTTATTTGGAAGGGGAGGGGGTGAGGGTATGGCATAAGGTGGGGGAAGGTTGTCCAAAGGTTCCCATTTATCCCCTGGGACAGGGGTAGGGTCCTTCAATTTCATAGGTAATAACCTAACATCGACTCTTCCCCAAATTTCCGCATATTCTAGCTCCTCCACCTTCTCTTTTCCCTTGACAGAACGCAGTAAGGCTTTACACATCCATTCTTCAAATGTTCCAAACACGGGCCAGATTACGTGATCCCGTATCTCCACCCCTCCCCAGACTTCCACACAATAATGTACCATCAGCTGCTTGGACTTCCTTCCTCTCACAGGACATTCTTCCCAATGTTCTAACATCCACCCCAATGGACTCTCAATTGGGATTTCGGGGATTCCTTTACCTGTCTTTCGTTTCGTTTTCTTTGAAGACTTTCTTGCATTTTTACTCTTTGTTTGCCCCATAATGTGGGTTTACCAGGTACTACCCCTTTGCAGGTGATCGCTCCTTCTCAAGGTTTTCCCTGGTGTTTATGAGCTCTCTGTTTCTCCTTACTTCCTCCCCTGGACCACTCCTGGTCCAAGGTTGAAAGGTTTACCAGCCCCCAGAACTCGATGAGGACGTATCCTTCCCTTTCAACCTTCCTGTGACCGAACCCCTTTCCGAAAAACTCCCTGAGTTTTCTAGGGTTTACGTGTGCGATGTGTTTATCCCGAAACTTTCGCTTCCCCCGCAGCCGACCACACCCCTCGCGGGGAAGTGGAACTGCGGCTTTGGGGTCCCCACTCGCTTCGTGATAGAATCACGTCTCACTTCACACACTCGGTCACTCCCACTCAACCACGCAATACTTACGATCCTTTTCCTGCGTGGGCTCTTCGTGCACGTAGATTTTTACGAGTTGTTTTCCTTCGCCGCGGCTCCTGGAGGTTTCTGTTTCCCAAAAGAAACCCTCCCCGAGTTCCCCGAGAGCTCTGACCTCGCCTATCTCCCTTTTAATTGTGGCTTTAGTGGCTCTTAGTCCGTCGTGTGGTTGATCGTTTCCACCCGTCTCCCCCTTGACTCGGCCAGGCCGCTGAATTCAGCAGGGCGCCTCCTGGTCAGAGACAGGGGTCCCACGGGGGTCCCGATATCACCCAATCACGTCGGGGTCACCAATTTATTGTTATAAATGCAATTCACCAAATTCAGTTTATCAAAAATTTAGAATTTTTATTAAGAGACAAAAATTACAGTCTCGGTCAGCCACAATCAAAAGGACAGCGTCGAGCCCGGGGTCGCCGCTGGGTGAACCAGGATAGCAGACTCTGTCAGCCTGTTACCCTCCCAAGAGTTCACATTTTCGGTCTGCAGCAGTCTCTTTTTATACACTGGATCGCAGAGAGAGGTCCGGGAATGTGACGGTCTCCCCCTCAGGGCACCGGTAGGTGCTGTAATCGGGGTTTGAATAGACCGGCAGAGGAAGATAATGCTGCTGATGTTCGGGTCGGGATGTGTTATGAAGATGTAAATTTCATCGGAGACTCGTGGAGATGTCTATCTGAAGCAATCATTTCAGTCTCCGGACTTCTATCTCCGGTTTCCGTTGTTCTTTTGTATCTTTTCAGAGATTCCCGGCAGCCGTTGTCCTCTCTCCCTCCTTTCTGGGAAATCCAATCATCTCTTTCTCAGTGCCTCCAGGGTGTTTCCCCAGGCCGGGGGAATCTCCTTAGGTGTGGTGATTTGTTTTGTCCAGCATGAGAAACTTAAATGTATAACAGAGCAAAACTACACAACTTATACTAAAACACATATTTATACCAAATATATTTCCTTTGACTGAGCATACTATAAATTCCCTTTTAATATACATAATAAGTGAGGTAACACGAATTAACTTTAGGACATATATCACACACACCTTTCTCTTCACTTGCATTTTTGTTCTTATTGAAATGTCTGGGTTTTTTCTCACTTACAAAAATTGTAGTTTAACATATGAGACATAAAAGAAAGACACATTATTGTTAAAAACACAAAAGTAAAACTTATTCTTTGTAAAAAATCTTTTAATCTAATGAAAAATCAAACTAGACTTATTTTACCTTTATATATTTTCATACACCCTGCTACTCCCCCCCTTATTTATTACTTAATTATTTGTGGGGGTGAGAAATAATTACAGTGTAGTAAATCTCTTAGAAATTACTCTTTATTATAAGAACCATGGATATTGACCTTCTGTGGGGCCCCTTGCAGAGAGGGCAATAAACAGGGTATAAAGAGTGTATTATGGGAAATTTATTCTTTAAATTAATTAAAATAGTGGGAGTTAGGACTATTTGTGTCATATTAATGTTTTATAGCTTCAACTTAAACTATTAATATCTACATATATCAACATAATTGAAATGAAACAAAAATGAAAAGAGATATTAATAATTTACAAAAATTAAATTAATATTAACAAGTTAAAATAATGATATTGATACTGAATAAAACTTTAGTTATCATTAATTAAGTATTTTTGAATAGAGACATAATAATAATAAGGCACTTAATAACTTACAAGACTTAAATTAACACTATTAAATGAAGTTAGTAGTAATAATATCTTGAGAAAATTTTAGTTATAATAAAATTTACAAATGCACAAATGTAAGGTCATTTAACAGTGTCATGGGTTAGTACAGTTTGGTTTTTTAGTTATAGAGGAATGTAGAATGATTCTCTGGGTCAGGACCTGGGAATTGCTTTAGAAAGGACAGGGACTTATCAGAAGGTTAGTTGGAATATTGGCATCTGTTTTGACCACTGAAAATTGTCGGTTATGACTTTGGGAAGTACCATATAAAACCCCTTGATTTCCTGTAGGTGGGTCTTTTCCTTTTTCCTTTGGCTAGAGAGAGACAGGTAACATCGAGTTGGGCCTGCTGCTCCCCCCTTTTTGGGGGGGAGCTGGCCTGAGGCCTGGCCAGATTCTATCGGCTCCCGGGTGGGGGTGGGGAGAGGGGAAGGAGAGGTTGCTGCTTTACATCAACTACTTTCTCTAAACTTCCCTGGAGCAGGGAGAGATCTCTGCCAGGCCCCTGATAAGAGCTATGGACACCATTAAGCTGAGGCCACCCCGATTTGCACTGAGGGGTGGGCTGAGAAGGCATTTATGATCCTGCCTGTTTTTTTTGTGATTCTGGACTGCCTGGGTGCTCTGATCTCTGGTGTTTCTGTGTGAGTTCTTCCTCCCTCACCAGCGTGGCCCTGAACATCTAATACCATGAGCTACCGAGCTACTGCAGGAGAAAAGAGACTCTGGGCAGATTTAACCCTTTCCTGGCAACATGAAGCTTCCAGAACTTGGCCCTTCTCTGAGAGAGAAAAGAAAGACAGAGTGAACATAAAGAAGAAACAGCATGAAGTCAGTAGAGCGAGAGTGAAAAGACTATTGGGACAAAAGTTAGTTAGTTGTTCCATTCTTATTTGAGCCATGGAAATGAACTCTATTTTTAGATCATTCCTTTAAATCATGGGAAAGATAAGCATTTGGGGAGATGATTGTTTAGATTTGTGTGTGGATTTGGGCAAAGGTGTTTGTGATGGACTAAGTAATATTAATCCTATAAGATGCTCGAACAGAGATAGAGATGAGAAGCCCTCCGCACCAGTGAAGAAGTGAGAAGATATCACTGTACCTTGAGATGAAGAATCCTTTGCTTTAGAGTTATTCATCTTTAAAAGGTGATACCCCAGTATGCAAAAGTCTAAGACCCATGACCCATAAGCAGCTTGGGAAACTGCTAATGGGAAAGGTCACAAAAGCAGGTTTCCCCAGGCAGCTGTTTTTGTAACAGGTAAAAAAACCCACAAGAGAACTGTTCTAAGTTGTTAATAGGATCCATGACTCTAAGAGAGACTTCTCCTAAAGAATTGTTGAAAGATTATTTTCAAATGGTGAAACTGGCTGAAAATTACAAGTGTTTTCTCTTTATATTGTTTTGTAAGAAAGTTAACAGTTTGTAAGGGGAGGGAAGAGTGTTTTTGGAGTTTCATTCTGTTTTGTTTTAGTTTTTTTCCAACTTTCTTTTTCCATTCTTTTAGTGTGTGTTAATAAAACTATTTGTTCATTTTTAAGGTTGAGCCTGCTTTGTTTTTCTCCTAGTCTCTCTCCCACAAAAACAGAGTAAGTACTAAGACCAGAATTTAGTGAACATGAAACCACTACAAACAGTTACAGGTTAGACAATTTACTGTAATAAAATTTATATAAAATCTGAGACAGCATTAAATTAAATTACTGTAAAATACAAGATTAAAATTTTAATCTAACTGATTTGTTATGATGAAAAGGAATAAAATTGTATTTAACTATGTAGCACAGAGACATATTATCTCTTCTCCTGCTGTTGTTTTGGCTTTGGCTCTTGTTATGATTACAGATGTGGGACCGGGTTCCCCTTCTGCAGGTGCTTACCCAGAATCTTTTTGATGGACATGGTGAAGGCTGCAGGAGTGGCATTTGAGTGTGTGGTTGTTGAGCACTATCCTGGAGAGAGAGGTTGTTAGTAAAGGCTGAATTGAGAACAGGGTTTAACTGAGTTGAATTGCTTTAAACACTTTTGATACTAGATTGTGAAACTGTAGCTGGAGATATCATTATAGGTGTTAAACAGTTTTGCTGATTCAATGATCCTTTCCACCTTCCCTCCCACAGGAGATATTCCACAGGGGACAGCAGTATAGTCATTAGATATTGCATGTCATAGGGTGTCAGGACATGTGAGGAGAAAACAGGAGGTTTTCCTGCTCTCTGAATAAATTTCTTCTCTTCTAATTGTATCATGCTGTATACTTTTTGAAATATCGGTGTTAACTTCTGGGCAGAGCGATTTCAATTAACAGCCGAACTATAGAGTCTTTTTCCTACCGAGTCTCAAAATTTAATCAACTGCAGCTTGTTCTGGTTTGGGACAAATTTGGGAGAAAACCCCTGTATAGGTTCTCTCTAAGGAAGCAAACTCAAGTGGCCCCTCCCTCCAACCGGTCCAGAAAAAAAACCTCTTTGGAGAAAAGTGGAAAAAACTATTTTACTAAACAAATGAAGTGCATACAAGTATAAAGAGTGAATAATATGAAACAATAAAACCTCTCTTTCTGAAGTGAGATGGCAAATTGAGAAAGCCCTTGCCGTGGGTGGAGCTCGGCTCTCTCTCAGTGTCTCACCAGTCCCAGTCCCTCTGACGCTGCTGGAAAATGCCGAGGTCCAGGCCCCGGTGGGCCGCAGGTGCAGCCCCCAGTGCTCTCCTGGGTTTTCAGTCCAGAGTAGGTTTAAACAGTTCCAAGAAAAAGGAAAAAAAAACACTCCAGGGAACTTCTCTGCCCTAGCTAGCTGAAACTAACTAAAAGCAGAAAAAAAATCTGTCCTGCAGTCTCTCCAAGCCTCCGCCGAACACACCATCCGCAGAAGAATGTGGAGGAGTCAGGCAGTTTTCTCAAAACAAACTCCGCGCTTCTCCTTGCTCTTAGAACCAGTCTTAAAGGCACAGGACTCAATATACAGCACAAACAGAACAGACGATTGGGGATACAAACATCATAAAGTTACCCTAGGACAAGCTTGGGCTCAGTAATGTCCAGATAATTTTTATATACCCACAGAATTAATTCTCTGAGCTTTTCTTCTTGAATTTCTTTCCCTGGTTAGCCAATTTTAACTTAAAATCATTGTAAGTGCCTCTCTTGGCTACAGACATCTGTACTCCCATTTTTAAGCAAAATTTTGAAGGGGGAATAGAAAATGGGGCAGATGTCGCCCTTCTACTTTCCTCCAAAGGTAATTGCTAGGGCAGCCTCCTCCTGGCTCCCTAGCCATCCAAGAGTCCCTCCTTCCACCCAATGCTGGCGATCCAATGAGAAAGGTAGTGTCCTATTCTCATCTCCTGAAGGATGAGGCCAAGTCCTGAAAAGTCCCCTGCATACCAGGGGTCCCATTTTTGGGTGCCAGGAGAAACTTCTGGGAGTCTGAGCCTGGATGATTAGACCCCTTTGAGTTTCCTCAGGACTCTGCCCTGATGGCGACTTGATAGAGAGAGGCAGCCTTGATCCAGTTGTCCAGAAACAGAATTTAATAATGCAAAAATAGCAAACAATAAGGTGTACAGTATATTTGGAGCAAACTGGAACTAGGCAGTAACAGGGGCCAAAAGGCAAAAGGCAAAAGGCAGGGTCTAGGGTCAGACAGGGATATTCATGTGGGGAGGAGTTAAGGCAGGGTCTGAGGGAAGGATCCAATAAGGGAGAACGATTAGGAATATTAAAATTTCTGCACCGAAAATCAACCTATGGTGACACAAAGCACTAGGAACTTTCTAGCAACAATTTGCATACTTGAATAAAGGGAGCACGTGAGTAAGCCTTTTGCTTACTGTACTTAGCAAGGGGTTTCCCAGGGCATTAGTCCAGGGTTTTCCTCTTCCCCAGGGGAACCACTCTACATCAGTGCAATCAGATTCAAAGTAATGCATAGATCTTTTTGCTCTATTTCTCTGGCTATGAATCATTTTTATGTCGAGTGCCAGTACAGTAAGCCTCCCCAAGGTATACAGCCCGTCCTTAATATATGATGGTAAGCCAGGCCATGCTCTATCCCTGCAAATAAGAAACACACCCTGCAGTAGCTGGAGTGGCTAACTATTGGATTGAGAAGTGATGAAGGAGGTGTAATTACATCATCAGTCTGATTTTTGTAAGCTGGCTGATATGGGGAAACATCTTTCCTAGTAATTTTTCTTTCTTTTACAATTGTGAGTCTCTCTGTTTTTTCCCACCTTGGTCGTTAAAAAAACTTTACACAAAAATCCATTTTTACAGAGCCGAGAATTTCTAGCTCCTGTGGATCAAGTGGTGCATGTGGGAGCTTCTGGGTCCAGCAATCCCAGGCATGAACAGGGCTGTGTTTCCATATGCAATTAGGATTATATTTTATACTACATGTGGCATTATTGGACACTTGAAACCGATTACCCCAAGAATAAAAACACAGTCCTACCATCTGCCATAGACTAGTCCAGACTGCACTAAAAAAGTGAGACTCCAAAACATTTACAGTACATCAATGACATCATTGTATGAAAAAACACGGCAGCAAGTATTTGAGAAAAAAGAGAAAATAATCCAAATTCTCCTAAAAGCCAGATTTGCCATCAGTCCGTGGGAGATGCTCAGAGTTCGGACCTTGAGTACCTTTAAAGTTGAAGAAGAAAAATGACCTTTAGAGCAAACAAACTGTCTAGAAAAATACTGTTAAGGAAAGATGATAATTAGAAGGAGAAGGTTTGGCGCTTTCTCCTCCTTCAGGCAGCACTGGCCACTTGTGGGGCCACTGCAGGTGGCTTTGCAGTTTTAGGGATAAAAGGTTTCACCCACTTGGCTGGCACCCACTTGGGACCTGAGGGAGTGGACATGCAGGCATACCCACGACCCCAGGTGATCAGATCATGAGGACCCTCTGTGTCCCTGGTTGCTGGATCCTTTACCATTACCGGTGGCGTTGCTTTCAGCTGCAGTTGGCAGTTCTTTCTGAAATGGCGCACAATTGGTGGGTTAAGATTTTCAAACGTGCAATTTAAAAAGTTCAGAGTGAACAAGGCCTTGGACAACTGGATTTGGGGTGTTTCTAGTTTTAGAGACTGATGTTGTTGGCTGAGGACCCTTTTGAGATTTTGGTGGGTCCTTTCCACTATGGCCTGACCTGTCAGGGAGTAGGGGATGCCTGTTTTGTGCTCTACTCCCCATTGCTGCAGGAAGCTTCTGAACTCCTTGGATGTGTACATGGGTCCATTATCAGTTTTTATTGATTTGGGGATGCCCAGGAAGGAGAAAGCCTGTATTAGGTGTGTCATGGCATCACTAGACTTCTCCCCTGAGTGGGCAGAGGCATAGACAGCTCCAGAAAAGGTGTCTACAGATACATGGACACACCTTTGCCTACCAAAGGACATGATGTGGGTCACGTCTGTCTGCCATACCTCACAGCTCTTCCATCCCCTGGGGTTTGCTCCTGCACTTAGGGCTGGGAGTGCGTGTTGCTGGCACGAGGGACACATTGACACAATTGCCCGAGCCTGTTCCCGAGTTAGGTGGAACTGGTGGACCAGGCCTGGTGCATTCTGGTGAAAAAGCTGATGGCTGATTTTGGCTTGTCCGAAGATGTTTGGGAGTGGGGCCATCTCCACAGGTGCAGCAAGAGCATCAGCCCTTCTGATGCCCTCGGCTATGAATCCTGGTAAATCGGTGTGTGATCTGATGCGCATCAGATAAAATTGTTGCTCTCGGTGGGAGATCAGATTTACTAGTTTTGAGAGCAAGTTGAAAAGTGCAGAATTGGAGACCTAACTCAGTACAGCTTGTTCAGCTCTGGATACTACACCTGCTGCATAGGCTGAATCTGTGACCAAATTGAATGGTTCAGGAAACTTTTCAAAGGCTCTAACAACTGCAGCCAACTCAGCTACCTGAGGCGATCCTTCCACCTCGACAATATCTTTTCCCACTGCTGAGTTTGAGGATTTTTCCATGTTATTACTGATTTATGAGATGCCCCAGATGCATCTGTAAAAACCGTAAGAGCCTTTAAAGGCCTCCTGCTCTGAACATTTTTTAATGACAATTTGAATTACATTTGTTTGCTGAATAATTTGTGAGCAGGCCAATGAATTGAAATTTGACCTGTGTAGCTATCCAGAGCAAACTGCAAAGCTTCATTTTCATGAATCAGGTGCTCCAACATTGCTTTTGTGATTTTTCCTGAGTTTATCTCAATTGGGATGTGAATACACTCAAAATCACATGCTGCCAACTCCCTGATCCGGGTCCTGGCTTTCTGGATCAATTCTGCTACCAGTTCCTGTGGCCTGGTCATTCTTTTGGACTGGTGGTGACTGAGGAAAACCCACTCTATGATTAAGAGGGGATCCTTACAGTCTTTGTCCTTTTTTGATTTTTCCACTCTTTCCCACTGAAAAATCATCCTGTGTAAGTGTGGCAATTTGCCTAAAATGATGAATTTAAATGGCAAGTCTGATTTGCACCTGTTGGCCTGTCTGGTGGCCATACAGTCCTATACCTTTTCTAGGGCTGCTCATGCCTCTTGGGTGAGGGTCCTAGGAGAACTTAGCTCCTCTGCCCCTTTTAAAAGATTAAAGAGGGGGTCTAGGTCCTCAGTGGTCAGACCTAGCCAAGGTCTTACCCAATTTAAGGACCCACACAACTGCTGGACATCTGCTAAGGTCCTGATATTTTTTTTGACAACCAATTTTTGCGGCACAATGGTCCGCTTACCAATCTCCAGACCCAGGTACTTCCAAGGCGGCATCCTTTGAATCTTTTCCTCCTGAAGCTCAAACCCTGCAGCAACCAAAGAATCGATTGTCAGGTCAAGCACGTGGGACAGTAAGTCATCATTGGGGGCACACACGAGCACATCATCCATGTAGTGCAGGATGATGGCTTCTCCCGCAGCTGCATGCACTGGGGACAGCAGGGAAGAGAGGAACCACTGACAAATAGATGGCGAGTTTTTCATCTCTTGGGGAAGAAATTTCCAGTGATATCTTTTCCTCGAGGCTTCTCGGTTGAGGGTAGGGACCGAGAAGGCGAAATGTGGGGCATCGTCAGGGTGCAGAGGGATCTGGAAAAAACAATCTTTGATATCAATAATTGCCATATTCCAATTTTGAGGGAGCATCGCTGGGGTTGGCATCCCTGGCTGGAGAGAACCCATGTCCTCAATGACATTATTAATTTGACTGAGATCGTGGAGGAGCTGCCACTTGCCTTTGTTTGCTGTTTTTATAACAAAGACTGGGGAATTCCACTGAGACGTGGTTTCCACAATGTGGCCTTTAGCTAGCTGTTCATCCACTAGCTCCTGAAGCGCCTTCAACTTTTCTTTACTGAGTGGCCACTGCTCTACCCAGACTGGTGAATCAGTTTTCCAATTGAGTTTCTGAGTTTGTCCTTCCCAATAACTCGTGTGGGGCAAACCTCAAGGTGTTTGTTCCTTGTGCTGTTTTTTCCAGGGAACGGGTCAGGTGCTGGAATTGCCTGAGCTATTATCTGCCCCTTAGGCAGAAACAAAGGTGGAAGGACACAGCGCAGCCAGAGAACTAGTTGTTTAGGGTTTGATGAGACGAGACCCGGAAGGATCTCGATCTCTCTCGGTGTGTACTTGGTGTCCCCAGGGATGACATACTTACTGCCAACATGTTGCCAGGAGCCTGGCATCTGTAGATCCAATGAACCTAAATGCCAGTCTGTGTCACTTAGGTGCAAGGACTCTGTCAGTTGCAACCTAAAAGGCTTTTGGAGACATTCAGTGGTTAGACAGGGTCTGCTCAAGTCATGATCTGAAAGGGTCATATCTGGTGACTTCTGCTGAAAGGCAGAACTGGTTATAGCAGGATTATTTAATTTAACATTTGCATTTTTTAGTTTTTTCCTCCCCCCCTCTGATTTGCCCTATTTATGTTGGCACTCTGGGCAAGCAAGCGCTGACATTTTAGTTTTTTGAAAAATTCCCTTTGAACTCTCGAAACCTCCTGCCCCCATTGTCCCAAAAGTCCAGAAATTGCTTCTTTAAAGGGCATTGAGATGCCCAATGTCCAGCCTGATCACACAAGAGACACGTCGTTCTTCTCTTCAGTGGTGGCCATGGCACAGGCACAGGGGGCAAGGCGTCTGCAGCAGCGGCTCTTTGCGGTGGTCTGAATGCATCTCTGGAACTGTGATTAAGCTGTGCACTCATGAAAGGAACTTTCTGGGTACAGACATGCAGCATGTCATCTAAGGTTGGAGCTGGGTCCATGGGGAGGCTGAGGATGGCTGCCTTGCAATGTTCGTTTGCATTGGTCAGCGCCATCTCCTCCAGGACCTGTTCCTGGGCCCCTTCTTTCTTAACCTGTAACTCGATAGCTCTGGTTAATCGCTCGACAAATGTTACAAAAGGTTCGGATGGAAGCTGCTTTATTTTACTGTAGGGATGGAAGGACACATCAGGTTGGATTGAAAAGAATTCTTTGAGAGCAGCTTGTTTAATGCGTTCTAAAAAGGCTAAAGGAATTTCTTGAGCTTGTTTTAGTGCTGCAACCCATTCACCATCACCACATAGATGTTCTAATCGAATTGACAAATTATTATTATCAACAGCCATTTCAGGATTTTGCCAAAGTTCCGGGAGTAAATCTCTTAATCTTTTTTTCCATGTGGAGTCCCAAAGCCTAAACTGTGTGGATGAAAGGAGGGCAGAAAAAAGCTGCTGGAGGTCAAAGGGAACAATAGGATTCCCTGCTAAATTTGCTTCTAAAAGGCTGCGAAAGTATTCACTTTCGCGTCCAAATTTGGCCTGAGCTTTGCATAAAACCTGAATGGCTTGTTGGGGGAAGGGTTCCCAATTACTGTGGACAGCACCCCCCTTTTTGACAGCCAATATGTGACAGAGGTGTCAGAAAGGCCGGGATCGCTTCCTGCTTCCGGGTTCCTGGCTCCCCCCCCACCCCTACCCTCTGGGGTGTGGAAACTGGGACTGTGGGCGGGGAAACGGTGGGAACCAGGGGCAGGGAGGGGCTGGAGGCATGACTCACACAGGGCGGAGTTGGAGGGTAGAGGTTTGAGGGTAGAGGGCAGAGTCAGAGGAGAGGGCAGTGCCAGGGGCGGCACCAAAGGGAAGGAGGGGTCTGGGGAGAGGAAGGGGTTGCTAAAGGGATTGTGGGAAGGAGGGACAGACAAAAGGAGAGGCTCCTCATGACTCAAGAGCACATGGCTTCGGCCATTTTGGGAAACAAAGGAGTCCCCTCCATCTTGTGACCCCCCCTTCCAAACTAAGACTAGCCTGGGGATCACTAAGATGGGGGTTTTGTGCACTCGACCTACCTGCAAAAGTAAACCAACTTAGGGTTTACAAACTGGGGAAGAAGGGAGTTTTGGGGAAAGCTTAGGGGTTTCTTGAGGAATATCCAATTTTGGGGAAGGGATTTTGGGGTCAGGATAGGGAGAAACTGAAGAAACTGGGGAAAGTCCACAAGGAACCGGCTTTATTCTTTTCATTTTGTTTTTGCATTGCAAATAGAATCTGCAGGCTCCAAAGAGCAAAATTTGCTTTTTCTTTATCATTGGGGAGCTTGATTGAGACAATTCCTTTACAACAGTTTCCCAAAATTCTGGGGAGTTTATTTGTTCAGATGATACCTCTGGAAATTGAGAAAATAAACACCGAATTAAATTTTTTAATTGCTTCTTGGAAACACGGGTTTTCCCATCCTCCAAGGCATTTAAAATATTGTAATAGACCCTCTTTTGAGACACAGACAATTTTGCACCCATTTTTGACTCAGATTTTAAGTTTCTGTGTCCCCTTTAACTGTGGCTGGGAATCTGAAAATTAAAAAACCCTCACTGGAGAGGGAAAAAAAAGAGCCAAAAGGGGAAACAGTTTCCTTTTCCACCCCCCCCCCCCCCCCAGACTGGCAAAAGGAACGTGCTATTAAAGCACCCTGAAGGTTTACTCTGAAAGCAAAAAACCTTCCCTGAAAGGAAAAAACCCTTTTCCCTGCGGACCACTACCTCTTAAAAAGATTTTCCCTTAGAAAACGCAAAGTGGTACTCACCAAAAATCCAGCATTAAGACAAATCTTTCCTTTCTTTCCCAGTTACTCGTTTTGCCTGAGACTGACCCTTTTTGGTGCAAAAAGAGCTTCCAGTCTCTGATCCCAGGATCAGCTTTCCACTAACATGTGGTCACTCTCTCTGGGAGCAGCCTGCCAGTCGGGGGGCTTCTTCGCAGGACTCCGATGGGTATTTTGAGTCCAAATGAGAAAACTTCAGCCCTGGCCTGTAGCATCCCGTATTTTGGAGACTCCACAGAGATCGTCAAGCCTGATGAGTCTGCATCTTTGTGTGGGTGGGCTATGTTTCGTGACTCACGTACCTGCATGAGATTCCTCCGCCACATGCTCTCCGAGTGGTTCATCCAGCTTTCTGGGAGCCCCTTGTGGCTTTGAGCCGCACATTTGGCACCGGATGTGGGATGTGGGGCTTCTTTATGAGACCAGACGACTGCTGATGGCAAAAGGAAAGAGCCTGCTCTTTGTCGGGGGGGGGGGGGAATATTGCTTTATTTCCCCAGGAGCTAGTTTTACCTCCTTTCCCTTCCATGCCGGAGCCAGAGTCCCTGAGGCCCCACCCGTGCTGGGGCTTTTTCCCCAGGGGTCAGGGCCCAGAGGCAGGGACAAGCCACTGCCCAATCAGGGAGAAAGTGGGAGTGGAACAGAGTTGGGTTACATACCAGTGTGGGGGATGGGCACGGCCAAGCAGGGACAAACCACATGATATAGTGTCTAAGGGAAACCAGGGAAACATTACAAATCAAATGAAACACAATATTAACCAAATTAATACACTGTAACAACACCAATGTCTCCATCAAGCAACAAAAAAGAAACAGAAAGTTTCCTCTGTGCCATAAACTTTTCGAAAATACATATTCCTGAGTACAACCAAATTGTGAGCCCTCTTTACCTGGTTACCAGTAAAAAGAACACTTTCCAATGGGGCCCTGAAAAGCAACAAGCCTTTGCCCAAATTAAGCAAAAGATCTCTCATACAGTAACACTTGCCCCAGTCAGGACAGGATGAAATGTAAAAAATGTGGTCTACTCCACAGCCGAGACCCATGGTCTGTCCTGAAGCCTTTAGCAAAAGGTGCCTGGTGAGAATCAAAATCACTCACTAAGATTATAGAGTCAAAGCCACAAAAGATCTGAAGCCAACTACACTCCAACAAAAAATAAAATCTTGGCAGCCTATGAAAGAGTCCACGCCCCTCAAAAGTAATAAGCATTGAAACACAACTCCTCCTAGCACCCCGACTACCGGTGCTGGAGTAGATGTTCAAAACAAAAGTTCCCTCTGACTTATTAAAGAAATATGGGTATTGATCTAGTATCAATACCCAACTGTGATGGACAAAAACTCTCTAACAGTTTAAAGTTAGAAAGTGTATGTTTATTATGGCTGGGCAGCACGGCGGGATATTTCCCTAATTCGCACTACGAAATTCACAGGTAATTACAAAGCCTTTTATTTACAAAAGTGTTGAATACCCAAAATACAAATGCATATTCATATCCGTGTCACCTCCCATTCCTCGCTTCGTATGCTAATTGGCAAAAAGGCCATTAAGCATGCGTATTTTGTTTCCTAAAATGAGTTGGGGGTCTCTTCTGGGGAGGGGTCACCCAAAATGAGGAAGTAAGATGAGTCTTCCTCATTCTGACCTTTCTACCCTTTCAATGCATTCATGACAAATGAATCCTTGGTAGAACTTACAGTTTCCTGTGTTCAGTGGGTCTTTTAAGCAGGAAATCTGCAGTTATCTTATGTCCTATTTACCACATTTTGTTTTTCATTACAAGGACAGCTACATAAACATAAAGCTGACAAGCAATGAGTTACTAAATCCGGGGTATCTTATCTAAGATCTGGCTTCTGTTAACTGCAAACAAAGCTTATCTACCTACTTTAGCTAATTCAGCAACTTATTATTTTAACTTTCCTAAAATCCCTAATTCTTCAAATTTAATGTCTCATTCCCCACTTCTTCTTTGAAATGAGTAAATTCCTTTATTCAGTGTACAGTCTTCCTCATCTATCCAGGCTGTACAGCTAGTGTCTCTCAAGACCAAGCCATATGCCTTTGACAGTGATGTTAAAGCTGCCACTCGTCGCAGCATCTTCTAATTCTAAACAAGTATTATAAGAGATAACACTAAACTTATGCTGACCAAAATAAGCAACACAACTATAGGGTGGATTAAGGCATTCAGTATACCGGTTGCTGTCGGTGACCACCCAAAATCACATCCCACTAATGGTGAGACAAATGTTCTTCAAGCCTTTTAAAAACCCCTTTGATGGTCTCTGTGTCATGGTGTATTGTAATTAATGTCTTTTTCCATCTATCTCTAATTTCTTTTAAGATTTAGGTTGGCCTTTATACTGATGTGATATTACAGGTCCCCGATAGGAAAAATCACATTTTTTAATTCTACACTTTGGTTGTCTGTCTTTATGGTGGGGCATGCTGTCCTAAGGTAGACACGGCCTTGTCCTATATACACAAGTGAAGTTGTCTGCCTGAATGTGTTTCAAAGTGGCAAATGCTTTGGTCTGTATCCAAACATGTGCCTTTATCACCTTTTATCACATATGTACCCTAATTGATTCTTCATCGAACAGGGCTCTAAGTTAATGGTTTGCCACCTTCCTCTAATTTCTCATGCCCATATTCTGTATTCAGAAGGGTACAATCTAGTTCCCTCGTAGTTTAATCCTAAGGGAACTACTGGGTGAATTAAGTTTACTAGTCACAGGGTTATAGGTGAAATTGATTCAAGTCCACTAAGACTGAAGTTCTCTTTCTATATCAGAGGCATTGTCCCAGACAACTTTGCAAATTTCAGCAGGGAATGTTCCTTTTCCAATTTCTTTGATAACTGCAGCAGATACTGATTGCATCCACAGTTGTGCTTGACTACACTCTAGAGCCAGCGAGATGTTTTCACTAGCTGTGCCTAGTGCATTATTACTTCATGATCTCGCTCTTAAAGTCAGTGTCATACCCCTTTATTGCACACCCCTCTATTTTGAGTCTATACTCGGGACATTTACTCAAGCATTTATCACAGCATTCAGGACTAACCCTGATGAGTTTCATGGGTGGATGGTAAGCCTCGTGGAACCCATCCTGTACGAATGCATACTTACATCCCCAAACATCTCTTCCCTCCCACAAGCTTGCATTTGTGACTTTTAGTATCTTGTTTAAAGCCTTACGAGAGTAAGGATCATAAGCTCTTCCTTGGCACTGGTATATCCCAGTCACATTATACCTTCGTGGTATTGTGTTGACTCCTGTTATGGTGTCCTAGGTTACAATGTAAAATGTGCCCAAGGTATGTATTCTATCACCATCTACATGAAATGTTGAAACTATTGTTTTGCACCACTGTTTCTCTTGCCCCCTGCCTCCAGACTATCTTCTGTTAATGGCCCATCAATGCCTTCCTGCATGACTCATAGATAACTCCCTCCGGGAGCTATGTCTGTTTAATAAGCAATCAAGGACCCATTACAAAACTGATAAAATGATATCAGTCCATTGTGAGATGCTCCGCCCAGGGGGAGGAGCCAAGCATTCCCACCTGGATATAATCTGGGCTCTGGGACAGCACAGGCAGCCTTACCCACTGGACTCCCAGAGGACAAGAGCTACCAGACCTTTCTGCAAGAACACTGCTTCAACAAGACCACTTCATCAGGACTGCTACCACCATGGTTTCAGGTTGTATTCTGACTCTGTCAGTGATCTTTTGTACCATTGCACGTGTTTTATTTTATTTTACTTTTTTTTTTTTCCTCTCCTATTAAATTGTTTTTTTTGACTTGGAGTCTCTTGCTGGTTTTGCCTTCAAGCCAGCACATATGGTTAAGGTAATTACTACAATAGTTACAACTTTCCACATAATGTCCATAATAACTATTAGTCCATTTATTTGTTGTTCTGAGTGAGCTTCAGCTTCGGTTCGTTATCGTCTGGTGTGACCTTCCAAATTCCCTCTGGGGCTTTCTTCACTTGGGAGTGATGGATCCAGGCCTTCTGTTCTTTGATCTTGGTTGCAGCGAAGGTAGTGAGGAGCACCTGGAATGGTCCTTCCCACTGTGGTTCCAAGGTTTTTTTCTACAAAAGACTTAACATACACCTAATCCCCAGGTTGTACATCATGTACTGGCCCATCTAGTTCTCTGTTTTGAGTTCCAGCCATATATTTCTCAATTTCTCTAGGCTGTTTATTTAGGGCCACCATATATCCAGGTAGGGTTTCTTCCCCTACTTGAATGGATGCTGTTCTCCCTTGAACTGCATATGGCCTTCCATACAATATTTCAAAAGGGCTTAGTTTCTCTTTTACCCTTGGTTTTGTCCAAATTAGCAACAAGGCCAATGGGAGAGCCTGGGGCTAGGGCAAATTTGCTTCTTGCCCCAATCTCACAATTTGTTGTTTAATCAAATGGTTCATCTTTTCCACCTGGCCACTAGATTGAGGGTGGTATGGGGTATGCAATTCCCAGTCTATTCCCAGGTGGTGACTTATTTGCTGCACAATTTTTGAAATAAAGTGTGGTCCCCTATCTGAGGATATGGTGGCTGGAACTCCAAATTGTGATATTATCTCTTGCAACAGTGCTTTGGTCACCTCTCGGGCCTCAGCTGTCCTGGCAGGAAAGGTTTCTGGCCATCCTGAAAAGGTATCAGTTAATACCAATAGGTAACGATACCCTCCCTTCCTGGGCAGTTCTGTAAAATCACTTTGCCATTGTTGCCCAGGTCCACAACCTTTCCCAATTTGTCCCACTTTAGGCTTTGGGGTATTTTTAGGGTTAGTTTGGAGGCAAAGACTACACTGACAAGTTACTTGTATTACTGTGCCTTGCAAGGCCATGATTCTTTCTTTCAAATGGTTATACAGGGCATCTATTCCCCAGTGTGCTTCCTCATGTTCCCTCTGTACTAATGACCACAACAAATAGGAGGGCACTACAAGTTTCCCTTCTTCTGTTACAGCCCATCCTTCCTGGTTATAGCTTGCCTTTTCTACCTTGATAAGTTTCTTATCTTTCTTATTGTACATTGGCTTGCCTTAAATAGAAATTTTTCCATCTGGAATCAATTCTGCCTCAACAGCCTTATCAGGTACCTCACCTTTTGCTGCTTCTTTTGCCTCTCTGTCCGCCAGCATATTCCCTTCTTCCAATTCAGAGCTCACTTTTTGGTGTGCCTGGATGTGCATTATGGCTACTCTCTCAGGTAGCTGTACGGCATCTAATAGCCTCAGTATCTCTTGTGCATGCTTAATACTCTTGCCTTGTGAATTCAGCAGTCCTCTTTCCTTCCAGATGGCTCCGTGAGCATGAACCACTCCGAATGCATACCTTGAGTCCGTGTAGATGTTGATCTCTTTTCCTTTTGCCAGCTCTAGGGCTCGGATTAAGGCAATTATTTCAGCCTTCTGTGCAGATGTATTAGTTGGTAATGGTCCAGACTCTATTACCTCTCTGCTTGTGGTAACTGCATACCCACATGCCTTCTTCTTCTGATGATATAGCTGCTTCCATCAGCAAACCAGGTCACAGCATCCTCAAGCAGGGTGTCCTTCAGATCTGGGGAGTTGGAGTAGGTAGGTTCAATTGTCTCTAGGCAATCATGGATCACTGGTTCTCCTATACTGCTGAGGAAGGAAGCTGGGTTCACAATGTTAGTTACAATTTCAAAATCATCTTGTTCTACCAGTATGGCCTGGTACTCCAGGAACCTCTGTGGGGAGAGCCAATGTCCCCCTTTTCCCTCAAGGACTGCAGACATTGTGTGAGACACTAGCACAGTCATCTTCTGGCCTAGGGTGAATTTGTGTGCTTCTTGGATGTTTATTGCCACTGCTGCAGCTGCTCTGAAGCACCCTGGCCATCCTTTAGCTGCTGTGTCCAGTTGTTTGGAAAGATAGGCCACTGCCCTCCAGTATGGGCCTAAGTTCTGTGCTAATATTCCTAAATAAATCCCTTGCTTCTCATGGGAAAACAGGAAAAATTGTTTTTCTCATGTCTCTGGAAGTTGCAGGGCTGGAGCTGACATAAGGGCCTTTTTTAGTTGGTCGAAGGCTCAAGTTGCTTCTTTTGTCCACTGAAGATCTCTGTTCCCTTCCATGATCAGGGCATATAGAGTTTTAACAATCAACCTATTCTTATAAATCTACAGTCTACACCACCCTGTCATGCTTAAAAAAGTTCTTAGTTCTTTCACTGTCTGAGGTTTTGGGGTCTGGCATATTGCTTCCTTGCAATCCTGCCCCAGAGTCCTTTGTCCAGCACTCACTTCGTAACCCAGGTAAATGACTGTTTGCCTCACTATTTGGGCTTTCTTCTGGGATACTCGATACCCCTGCAACCTAGAAAGTTTAGGAGGCTTACCGTCCAGTCCACACATGTCTCCTCGGTCCGGGTGGCTATTAAGAGATCTTCCACATACTGGAGTAATTGTCCTTCTTCTGGCGGAGGTTCCTAGGACTCTAAATCCTTTGCAAACTGCTCTCTAAATATAGTGGGGGAGTTGTGGGAGATTAGGGACAGGCGGTCGGAAGATATCGCGTTGTACGGGCAGACAGAACCCCTCCCTCAATACTTAGTTGGTCAGTGTCCTTGATAAGCTAAGCAACACCTAACTTGTAACGTAAGCAGACGGATGTGATGTAGCAAACAGAGGTTTTATAACCCCATGTAACCAGTTAATAAACACCATTAGCCGTCCACCACACTGGTGTCTGTGAGCTGGTGGTCCGAGCAGCCTGGGTGTGGCTGCCGTGTCGTTCCTGGAACCAGGTCGCTACGCCTCAGCGGAGGTAACAGGGAGTTCTTGTACCCCTGCAGTAACACACACCATGTGAGCTGATTTTTCCATCTAGTTTTAGGGCTTTCCCACTTGAATGCAAAAATTTTCTGGCTGGCTTCATGGAGAGGGAGGCAAAAGAAAGCATCCTTGAGATCTGGAGCAGTAAACCAAGTTAGTTCAGGTGTTAAACAGGTTAACGAGGTGTAGGGATTGGCAACCACTGGATCCAAGTCTTCAGTTACCTTGTTAACAGCCCTTAAATCTTGTACTAATCTGTATGACCCATCAGGTTTCTTTACTGGCAGAATAGGAGTATTAAAATCAGATTGACACTTTCTCAGTAGTCCTAGATGTTGTAATGCATTGAGTTTATATTTAATCGGATTTGTAATGTTTTTTCTATGTATCATGTGATCTGTCCTTGCCCAGCAGTGCCAATGAGAACCCTGTTCCCCTCCCATGTATCCCTGATTGGGTGTTGCCTCTGGGTCCTGCCCCCTGGGGAAAAAAGCCATGTCAGGGAGGGGCCGGGGCACTCGGGCACCAGTGAGCGATCAGGACAGTCCCCCTAATCAGAGCAGGACTTGAGAATAAAGCTGTAAGATCCCATCAGAAGCCGGGAACAGACTCTCTTGTTTTGCCATCAGCAGCCATCTGATCTCATGGGGAAAGCAACAACTGGCGCCTTAACGTGGGACTTGGAGCCACAAAAGGTTCCCAAAAAGCTGGAAGAACCACTCGGGGAGCACGTGGCCGAGGAATCTCACGCAGAGACACAGACCCGTCAGGCTTGGCGTTCGCTGTGGAATCTCCGAAACACAGGATTCTACAGGCCGGGACTGCAGTTTTTTTCCTTGGACTCAAAAATCCCATCGGAGTGCTGCAAAGAAGCCCCCTGAATGGCAAGCATCTCCAGAGAGCAACCATGTGTTCGTGGATAACTAATCCTGGAGACTGAGACTAGAAGCTCTTTTTGCACCAAAACGGGTCAGTCTCAGGCAAAACGAGTAACTGGGAAAGAAAGGAAAGGAACGCGGGAATTTTGGGGAGTACCACTTTGCGTTTTCTAAGGGAAAATCTTCTTCAGAGGTGGGATTCCTCAGGGAAAAGGGTTTTTTCCTCAGTCGGGGAAGGTTTTGTGTTCAGAGTAAACACCTTCAAAGTGCTTTTATCAGCTTCGGGGAGTGGAAAAGGAAACTGTTTGCCCTTTTGGTTTTTTTTCTCTCCAGCGAGGATTTTTTCTCTCTTTTTCTTCCTTTCAATTTCTCAGTCACAATAGAGAGGACACAGAAACTCAAAATCTGAGCCAAAAATGGGTGCTAGGCTGTCTGTGTCTCAAAAGAGGGTCTATTACAATATTTTAAATGCCTTGGAGGATGGGAAAACCCGTGTTTCCAAGAAGCAATTAAAAAATTTAATTCGGTGTTTATTTTCTCAATTTCCAGAGGTATCATCTGAACAAATAAACTCCCCAGAATTTTGGGAAACTGTTGTAAAGGAATTGTCTCAATCAAGCTCCCCTAATGATAAAGAAAAAGCAAATTTTGCTCTTTGGAGCCTGCAGATTCTATTTGCAATGCAAAAACAAAATGAAAAGAATAAAGCCGGTTCCTTGTGGACTTTCCCCAGTTTCTTCAGTTTCTCCCTATCCTGACCCCAAAATCCCTTCCCCAAAATTGGATATTCCTCAAGAAACCCCTAAGCTTTCCCCAAAACTCCCTTCTTCCCCAGTTTGTAAACCCTAAGTTGGTTTACTTTTGCAGGTAGGTCGAGTGCACAAAACCCCCATCTTAGTGATCCCCAGGCTAGTCTTAGTTTGGAAGGGGGGGTCACAAGATGGAGGGGACTCCTTTGTTTCCCAAAATGGCCGAAGCCATGTGCTCTTGAGTCATGAGGAGCCTCTCCTTTTGTCTGTCCCTCCTTCCCACAATCCCTTTAGCAACCCCTTCCTCTCCCCAGACCCCTCCTTCCCTTTGGTGCCGCCCCTGGCACTGCCCTCTCCTCTGACTCTGCCCTCTACCCTCAAACCTCTACCCTCCAACTCCGCCCTGTGTGAGTCATGCCTCCAGCCCCTCCCTGCCCCTGGTTCCCACCGTTTCCCCGCCCACAGTCCCAGTTTCCACACCCCAGAGGGTAGGGGTGGGGGGGGAGCCAGGAACCCGGAAGCAGGAAGCGATCCCGGCCTTTCTGACACCTCTGTCACATATTGGCTGTCAAAAAGGGGGGTGCTATCCACAGTAATTGGGAACCCTTCCCCCAACAAGCCATTCAGGTTTTATGCAAAGCTCAGGCCAAATTTGGACGCGAAAGTGAATACTTTCGCAGCCTTTTAGAAGCAAATTTAGCAGGGAATCCTATTGTTCCCTTTGACCTCCGGCAGCTTTTTTCTGCCCTCCTTTCATCCACACAGTTTAGGCTTTGGGACTCCACATGGAAAAAAAGATTAAGAGATTTACTCCCGGAACTTTGGCAAAATCCTGAAATGGCTGTTGATAATAATAATTTGTCAATTCGATTAGAACATCTATGTGGTGATGGTGAATGGGTTGCAGCACTAAAACAAGCTCAAGAAATTCCTTTAGCCTTTTTAGAACGCATTAAACAAGCTGCTCTCAAAGTGTTGGGGAAGATGAAACCAAGAAACCCTATAAATATGATTGCCTGTATTCTGAGAATGAGAAACCTGTATGTGAGATAGAATTGAAAGTCAGTTTTGATGTTTGACATGTGTTAAGATACTGGATGTCTGGGAAAACAGTTAGGTGACCATCTGAAGGTTACCTGCAACCAGACCCAGAGGTCAAATGGAATGTTCTGTCTCACCCCTCAATGTATGGTCCATCCCACACCTGTACCCTCCCCTGAAGTATCAGGTATCTGTGACCCCATTGGCACAGGTCCTGTTCCAGCCCACCTCGAGACCCCTTATCAGGGGGCTGCGAGGTGGCTCGGTCTCTTTGCTCCTTGCTCCTCTCTTGGAATTTCCTCTCCCTACCTCTCCCTTCCCCCATTCCCTAGGCCTTGCCACGAGCTGCAGCCTGGCAGCTCAGAGCAAGGCCCCCACATCCCTTACAATAAACCTCATCTCCTAAAACCCAGCCTCAGAGATCTCGTGTCTACATCTATCTACACCGTCCTGGAGTCGGCAACAGCGGGAAGAAACAATTTCTACAATTGACGCCCAACGTGGAAAACGCCGGACCCAGCCTTTCAAGCTGTGAGAGACTTCCCCATGGACGGTAACTAAATTCACCAGTGGTACTCTAATCGATGTTGTGAGCACAGCAGATTGTTGCTGGGCAGCGTGAAGCTGAAGCTCTTTAAAGTTGCCGAAGACAAACCCTTCAGCTCCAGGATCGTTACAAAGTTGCGAACACTCGGAGCTCTGAAGGAGGTTTTGTCGGCATCCCTCGAGCACAGACTGCTGCTGAGCAGCAGCCACTGGAGCTCACGGAGGGAGTTTTGCCGTGGTAATTGCCACGTGCGTTGAGCGCGTGTGGGCACTGCTTTGCACTGCCGCACTGAAGCGCCGAGGGGAGGTTGGAGTCCCCGAGCACGGAAGAGCTGTTCCTGAGCAGCGCCTGGAGCCGTGACTAGGGGGGACCCCGTGCAGAGTCCTGGGAGCGGACTGGAGTGTCTGGCCAACCTCCACGTCGGATCTCGAGTGAGGACCTGCTTCTGCGACGTCGAGGTGAGCTACACTGGTGTAAAAATGGGACATTCCCACTCTAGCCTTGATAGAGATCTCTATAAACAAATTAAGCATCTTTTACGCTGCAATCACAGTACCTTAAATAAGCAAGAGCTGAAAGACCTTTTAGAATGGACTGTAGTTAACTTTCCCAATGCTGACCGCTCAACTGTCTTTACCAGGGACTTTTGGGAAACAGTTGCAAACAAACTCTTTAATGATATTTCACAAAAGAATTTCGCTGTTGCCGAGCTCATTCCCTCTTGTAGGGCTCTCGTTGAGCTCTTTGCTATAAAAAATGCCGCTACAGACGCGGCACCTGGTCACGTCGCTCTCGGCGACCCCCTCCGCGTGGCTGCCGGTCTGCAGCGGAGCCCGCCCCCCTCTCCCCCCCCGCCGCGCCACGTGGTTTCGGTTTCCGCGGTCCTGCCGACCGTCGCGGCCCCAACCCCCACCCTCGTGGCTGCGGCACCCATCCCCTCGGCCCCACCGGACCCTGCGGCCCCTTTCGCCGCGCCCCCGGTCCCGTTCACGGCTCCGATCCCTGTTGCCGGGGCCCCCTCCCCCCGCTCCAGTGTGCCGGGCCCCGTCCCCGTCTCTGCCCCTTCGGGCCCGCCCACTGGCGGCGTCCCTGCGGTGCCGGTGCTCCTCGCTGCCGGCACGGTGGCAGCCCCGCCCCCTCCATACCACACGGCCCCGGCTCTACCCCCCCTCCCCGCTGCGGGTCCCGCCAGCCCGCCTGCCATGGCTTTTGCGGCTGTGGTTGCCGCTGTTGCTGATCTCCTTCATAACCAAGCCGCCACAGTCTTGCAGGCAGCGCAGGTGCCGCTCTCTGCGGCCGACGCGGCGCTGGCGGCGCTGCCTGCAGTTCCCCTCGCGCATACTGGCGCGGAGATGCCCGTGACCCCCCCGCGTGTTCGGGCGCCTGCAGACGGCCCCAGCCCCGCACTGCGGCAGATGCTGCGGCCCGTTCCAGTTCCTGCTCCGCGGCGCGCTCCAGCCCAGCATGCGAGCCACCAGCGCCTCGGTGCCGCGGCACAGACGGCGAATGGCCGTGCGCTCCCCGTCCCCGCGCCCCGCCGTCTTCCACCCCGCCCCCCCGTCTCTGCCGAAGCAACGGCTGCGGCAGGAGCCGCGGCCGCCACCGGGTTCGCTGTGCAGCCCCCAGCCGCCGTCCCGGCGCGCCCCATGCAGCCCGCCGCCGTGATGCCCCCCCACACCGAGACTGCGCTCCCCGCGCATGCGCAGTTCGCGCCAACGATGCCTTCAGCGCGTCCCGTGCCAGCAGCCGCCATGATGCCTGCCAGCACCGAGACTGTGCACCCCGCGCATGCGCAGTTCGCGCCAACGCGCCCAGCTGCATCACCTCCTCCCGGCTCCCGCAGCCATGCTGAAACCTACGCTGAGCCGGAACTTGTTACATCGCAAATAGTCCACACTGCCGAGCGTGCTGCACAGCCTCCGATGCCACAGAATCCAGCAGTTTCTACACAACCACGGCTTTCAGCAGCCCTTCCCCCGCCCACGACCCTGCACACACCACAACAGCAACATGATTCTACAGCGACTTATATGTATCCTTCCGCGTCTGCTCCACCACATGCTACAGTAACAGCTTCGTGCCTGCCGACTCCTCCCGCGGCTTCCAGTTCTTCTCAGATGTCTTCACTGACAAGCTCCCTACCTCCTGCGTTCCTGCCTGTGCCTCCTGCATCTTGCCCAAGCATAACAGAACCACAGCTTGCCACACAAGCCATGCAGCGAGAAGGGGGAGGATGGAATGTGACAGCCAATTTAACAAATACAGGACAAACAGAGAACTGTTTTACCCGTGCAGCTGCCAGCCCTCTCAAATCTGAGGATCCACCACCACCTATCCCGATTTTGGAAGGTCCCCAGAAATGTTCTGATGCCCTTCAACTGACAGACTGGAATGAAGTCACACGTGAAATACGCAAAGAAGAAAATCTAAATCCTCTAGCCATGCCTGTGATATTTAGCCAGCAAGCCGGAGGTCCCAGAACATGGACACCTATTCCATCTCAGGAAATAAAGGAATTAAGAAAAGCAATAAAAGACAGTGGCATCTGCTCTCCATATTTTAAACAACTGCTAAAAAGCACCCTAGAAGGACATACACTTACACCAAATGACTGTAAAAACCTCGCTGGTGTAATTCTCACAGATTCTCAATATATGCTGTGGGAATTCAAATGGAGAAGATTGCTTACAAACGTACTGCAGATGTACAGACAATGTACTGATGTAGACCTTCGCACCCTTACTATGTCCAAGTTAACTGGTGACCCTCCTGATGATCAAAATGAGAATCAAGTGAACTTACCCAGAACAACATTAGATGACATCAAAAAGATGGCTCGTAGAGCCTTTATACAAATTCAGCCTGCAGGGAGTTTTGAAAAAGCCTACAACCTAATTAGCCAAGATTCATCTGAACCATTTACCACATTTGTGGATCGAGTGATCCAAGCAGCAGAAAGACAATGCGGTGATGACATAGCTCGCCCAATAATGGTACGGGACATTATTGAAAATAATGCAAGTCCAGAATGTAAAAGAGCAATCAAAGCCCTAGGAAAGGAGAGACCCACAGTGCCTGAAATGATTGATGCTTGTAACCAAATTGGGAGCCCACAGCATGTAGCAACTATTCAAGCGAATGAACTGGGAAAAACTATTGGAGAAAAAATTGAAAGGGCTCTCACAGCACAAGCAGCACAAGCTGAAACACGAGATCAGAAACTTACTGAAATCTTAACCGCCCTGCATCTAAACTCACAACAACAAGACAACACCATGGCTGTTATGCAAGCTACTGTGACTTCAGGACCTTGCTACTTCTGCAAAAGACCTGGTCATATCGTGAGGAACTGCCCAGATATCAAAAGAGGTGTGCAGACACCAGATGGCTGCTCCACCTCTAAGAAGGGAAAGCATCCTACCTGGCAGTATCAAGGCAGACAGGACATCAGCAAAAAATACAATCAAAAAAAACTCCAAGGGAAGCGTGCAGCGCCATCGCGTGAAGACACAAGTAATGGCACCCCAAGCGCCCGAGGAAAAATTTGTGAATACCCCGACCCAAATGCTCTTCGCTTCATCACCAGCACAATCCCAAGTAATGACCCAAACCTACTACCCCCAGGGACCTGGTGCACCTTGGCAACTTCCAAGCCAACAACCTTTCTAAAAGATGATGGCTACGACTATATCTCAACAGGAATCACTGGGCCTTCACAACACAGGCAAGACTTTTTAGTTGTTGGCAAGGAAAGGAATAGCATCCTGGGACTGCTTGTTTTGCCCTGCGTGATGTCTGTTAACTGCAATGAAGAGTTGCTAGTACTAGCCAATGCCTGCTATCCCCCATTGCATATTCCTCCCAGAACCCCTATAGCTATTGCCATAGCATTGCCTATGGAAACTATGGACCAAATGCCACCACGCTGTTTCCCTGTCACTCCTGAAAATCCTGAGGTTCTATGGGTTCAACACATAAATGAACTAAGACCAATGCTAATTTGTGAGTTATCAAATGGTGGGCTTCAAGTTAACATCAAAGGGATGATAGATACTGGCGCGGATGTTTCTGTGGTCTCTTCTTACTATTGGCCAAGAAATTGGAAGTTAGTAACTCCCCCAGGTACCCTCACAGGCATTGGAGGTGTCACTCCATGCTTGCAAAGCGAATCTGTAATCAGCATTACAGGACCGGACAAGAAGAAAGCATCGATCCGTCCCTATGTGGTGCAAAAGCCTATCACAGTGTGGGGAAGGGACTTGCTTTCACAATGGGGAGCCAAAATTGAACTGGGTTTTTTGTAGGGGCCACTGAAGCACTCAGCACTCTCAAACTAACCTGGAAAACTGACACCCCTGTCTGGGTTGACCAGTGGCCCCTACCAGACAATAAGCTGAGTGCCCTCAAGGATCTAGTAGCTGAACAACTGCAAAAAGGCCACATTAAGCCCACTAACAGTCCCTGGAACTCACCTGTGTTTGTAATTCATAAGAAAACTTCCAACACCTGGCGATTGCTACAGGATCTCAGAAAGATCAACGCAGTGATTGAAAACATGGGTCCTCTCCAACCTGGTCTACCCAACCTTTCCATGATCCCGAGAGACTGGCCACTTGTAATCATAGATCTAAAAGACTGTTTCTTCAATATCCCACTGCATCCAGACGATGCTCCTCGTTTTGCCTTTTCTGTTCCAAGTACAAACTTGCAAGAACCGCTCCAGAGATATCATTGGCTCGTATTACCTCAGGGGATGATTAATTCTCCGACTATCTGCCAATATTTTGTAGCCCGTGCACTGTCTCCAGTCCGTAAACAGTTCCCACAATCAGTTATTCTCCACTATATGGATGATTTGCTCATTGCGGCACCAACACGAAAACAAATGGAAATGACCCGCAATTGTGTTGTTGCTGAAATCAAAAAGAGTGGACTAGTAATCTCTGAATCAAAAATACAAGAGACTGCTCCCTGGAAATATTTAGGTTGGAAACTAACAGAACAGTCCATTACTCCTCAGAAGATACAAATCCGAACTGATGTTCACACTTTGCAGGACTTACAACAGCTCTTAGGAGAAATTAACTGGGTTAGGCCTGTCCTAGGAATCACAGCTGATGAACTTGCTCCACTTTTTGATTTGTTGAAGGGGGACAATGACATCAGATCCCCTAGATCCCTCACTCCTGAGGCTCACAAAGCCTTAGAAGAAATTACTAATGCTCTGCAGAGCAGGCAAGCACATCGCTGTATCCCTGACAAACCCTTTTTCCTTGCAATTTTAGGAGAAAAGCTGAGACTGTGTGGTCTCATCTTTCAATGGGATTCTTCTCACAAAGATCCGTTGTTAATAATTGAATGGGTTTTTATCTCATACAAGTCACCAAAGACAATCCTCACACCTTTAGAAATGATGTCTCAAATCATCATCAAAGGCAGAGCAAGGCTTCTTTTAATAGCAGGCTGTGAATTTGCAATTATCTATCTGCCCATGAAGAAAACCTATTTTGATTGGGCATTGCAAAAATCAGAAGACTTGCTGTATGCCTTGCTCGATTTCCCAGGCACTTGTTCCATTCATTATCCAGCACACAAAATGATCAAAGCTAAATTATGTTACAGAGAAAAACCTCTGATCAGTGAAGAGCCTCTAGACGCAGTCACTATCTTCACTGATGGGTCAGGGCGAACACACAATTCGGTCGTCACATAGCAAAATAAAAATACTAAAACCTGGGAACAAGATGTTCAAAAAGTTGAAGGTTCTCCCCAAATTGTTGAATTAGCTGCAGTTGTAAGAGCATTTCAGCTCTTTCCAGAACCTTTCAACCTGATCACTGATTCGGCATACGTTGCTAATGTTATTAAGAGAATTGAAGGATCTGTTCTAAAGGATGTGAACAACGACAAGTTGTGTCTTTGGCTCACCTGTCTCTGTCAAATTTTATCACACAGAACTAACCCTTACTTTATTTCTCACATTAGAGCTCATTCAGGTCTTCCAGGATTTATGGCAGAGGGAAATGCACGAGCTGATGCACTGGCATCAGCTGCATCTGATGAGGAGGGTGTAGCAAGTATTGAAAATTCTACCTCGGTGCTTGCTGCAACCACCTTGCCTAACACTGTTGAACAAGCCAAACTGAGCCATGCATTTTTTCACCAAAATGCACAGGCAATCAAACGAGATTTTCACATTACCCTAGAACAAGCACAAAATATTGTACGTGCTTGCCCAAACTGTCAGCAGGTTCAGCCTCTCCCCTCTTCAGGAGCCACTAACCCAAGGGGGTTGGAAAGTTTACAAAAATGGCAAACAGATGTTACTAAGTACCCCTCTTTTGGGAAACTTAAAAATATCCATGTCTCTGTTGATACATTTTCAAATGCAGTATTTGCTTCTGTACATGCAGGAGAAACAGCTAAGCATGTTTGCCAACATTTTTCACAAGCTTTCTCCTATTTAGGTATCCCCCAAGAAATTAAAACTGATAATGGTCCTTCATACACCTCACAAGAATTAGCTGCATTCCTAAATGACTGGGGTGTTCGCCATACATTTGGCATTCCTTACTCTCCCACGAGTCAAGGAATTATAGAAAGAACACATCAAACTTTAAAACGCATTTTAAATCAACAGAAAGGGGGAGAAGACCAGGCTGCTCCTCAAAAGAGGTTGAATAAAGCCCTGTATGTTTATAATTTTCTGAACAGCTCTGCAGAAGAGCCAGACCCCCCCATTTACAGACATTTCTTAAACAATAAGAAAGCAAAACTAAAAGAGCACCCCCCAGTTTTAATTAAAAACCTAGATTCAGGACAAATTGAAGGACCATACAATCTTATAACATGGGGGAAGGGGTTTGCGTGTATCTCCACAGAAAAAGGACTCCAGTGGATCCCAGCAAAGAACGTGAAACCATACCACGCATCGAAGCCTGCTGAGACCCCCACATCAGACAGTACTGCTGCAAACCAAGAAGCAAGCACCCAGACCTGAGCTGTGCAGAATCATCAGGAGAAGATGATCTGCCAAGAACAGCCCAAGAAAAGACTGGAGTTTTATTGTTCGCATGTTACTTTTGTTCTTTTGTTTTAGTTTTTGTAGTGAAGCTTTACCTAAGTCAACCAAAGATAAATGCCTGAGTTGTTTTAGCTAAGTCTGCAAGCTCTGATACCATCTGTCTACAATTTGTTTGATGGTTTGAGCTTTGCACCTTAGCTAAAGGAACTTTGTAAGATAGGTTTGATCATTCTAATAGTAGTAGTGGTAGTTCTAGTAGCAGTTCCCTGCATGCTTCAGTGTGTGAAAAAATTAATGAATAAGACAGTGTCCAGTGTTTTAGTTGTTAATAAGAACGGGGGAGATGTTGGGGAAGATGAAACCAAGAAACCCTATAAATATGATTGCCTGTATTCTGAGAATGAGAAACCTGTGAGATAGAATTGAAAGTCAGTTTTGATGTTTGACATGTGTTAAGATACTGGATGTCTGGGAAAACAGTTAGGTGACCATCTGAAGGTTACCTGCAACCAGACCCAGAGGTCAAATGGAATGTTCTGTCTCACCCCTCAATGTATGGTCCATCCCACACCTGTACCCTCCCCTGAAGTATCAGGTATCTGTGACCCCATTGGCACAGGTCCTGTTCCAGCCCACCTCGAGACCCCTTATCAGGGGGCTGCGAGGTGGCTTGGTCTCTTTGCTCCTTGCTCCTCTCTTGGAATTTCCTCTCCCTACCTCTCCCTTCCCCCATTCCCTAGGCCTTGCCACGAGCTGCAGCCTGGCAGCTCAGAGCAAGGCCCCTACATCCCTTACAATAAACCTCATCTCCTAAAACCCAGCCTCAGAGATCTCGTGTCTACATCTATCTACACCGTCCTGGAGTCGGCAACAGCGGGAAGAAACAATTTCTACATCAAAGAATTCTTTTCAATCCAACCTGATGTGTCCTTCCATCCCTACAGTAAAATAAAGCAGCTTCCATCCGAACCTTTTGTAACATTTGTCGAGCGATTAACCAGAGCTATCGAGTTACAGGTTAAGAAAGAAGGGGCCCAGGAACAGGTCCTGGAGGAGATGGCGCTGACCAATGCAAACGAACATTGCAAGGCAGCCATCCTCAGCCTCCCCATGGACCCAGCTCCAACCTTAGATGACATGCTGCATGTCTGTACCCAGAAAGTTCCTTTCATGAGTGCACAGCTTAATCACAGTTCCAGAGATGCATTCAGACCACCGCAAAGAGCCGCTGCTGCAGACGCCTTGCCCCCTGTGCCTGTGCCATGGCCACCACTGAAGAGAAGAACGACGTGTCTCTTGTGTGATCAGGCTGGACATTGGGCATCTCAATGCCCTTTAAAGAAGCAATTTCTGGACTTTTGGGACAATGGGGGCAGGAGGTTTCGAGAGTTCAAAGGGAATTTTTCAAAAAACTAAAATGTCAGCGCTTGCTTGCCCAGAGTGCCAACATAAATAGGGCAAATCAGAGGGGGGGAGGAAAAAACTAAAAAATGCAAATGTTAAATTAAATAATCCTGCTATAACCAGTTCTGCCTTTCAGCAGAAGTCACCAGATATGACCCTTTCAGATCATGACTTGAGCAGACCCTGTCTAACCACTGAATGTCTCCAAAAGCCTTTTAGGTTGCAACTGACAGAGTCCTTGCACCTAAGTGACACAGACTGGCATTTAGGTTCATTGGATCTACAGATGCCAGGCTCCTGGCAACATGTTGGCAGTAAGTATGTCATCCCTGGGGACACCAAGTACACACCGAGAGAGATCGAGATCCTTCCGGGTCTCGTCTCATCAAACCCTAAACAACTAGTTCTCTGGCTGCGCTGTGTCCTTCCACCTTTGTTTCTGCCTAAGGGGCAGATAAAAGCTCAGGCAATTCCAGCACCTGACCCGTTCCCTGGAAAAAACAGCACAAGGAACAAACACCTTGAGGTTTGCCCCACACGAGTTATTGGGAAGGACAAACTCAGAAACTCAATTGGAAAACTGATTCACCAGTCTGGGTAGAGCAGTGGCCACTCAGTAAAGAAAAGTTGAAGGTGCTTCAGGAGCTAGTGGATGAACAGCTAGCTAAAGGCCACATTGTGGAAACCACGTCTCAGTGGAATTCCCCAGTCTTTGTTATAAAAACAGCAAACAAAGGCAAGTGGCAGCTCCTCCACGATCTCAGTCAAATTAATAATGTCATTGAGGACATGGGTTCTCTCCAGCCAGGGATGCCAACCCCAGCGATGCTCCCTCAAAATTGGAATATGGCAATTATTGATATCAAAGATTGTTTTTTCCAGATCCCTCTGCACCCTGACGATGCCCCACATTTCGCCTTCTCGGTCCCTACCCTCAACCGAGAAGCCTCGAGGAAAAGATATCACTGGAAATTTCTTCCCCAAGAGATGAAAAACTCGCCATCTATTTGTCAGTGGTTCCTCTCTTCCCTGCTGTCCCCAGTGCATGCAGCTGCGGGAGAAGCCATCATCCTGCACTACATGGATGATGTGCTCGTGTGTGCCCCCAATGATGACTTACTGTCCCACGTGCTTGACCTGACAATCGATTCTTTGGTTGCTGCAGGGTTTGAGCTTCAGGAGGAAAAGATTCAAAGGATGCCGCCTTGGAAGTACCTGGGTCTGGAGATTGGTAAGCGGACCATTGTGCCGCAAAAATTGGTTGTCAAAAAAAATATCAGGACCTTAGCAGATGTCCAGCAGTTGTGTGGGTCCTTAAATTGGGTAAGACCTTGGCTAGGTCTGACCACTGAGGACCTAGACCCCCTCTTTAATCTTTTAAAAGGGGCAGAGGAGCTAAGTTCTCCTAGGACCCTCACCCAAGAGGCATGAGCAGCCCTAGAAAAGGTATAGGACTGTATGGCCACCAGACAGGCCAACAGGTGCAAATCAGACTTGCCATTTAAATTCATCATTTTAGGCAAATTGCCACACTTACACAGGATGATTTTTCAGTGGGAAAGAGTGGAAAAATCAAAAAAGGACAAAGACTGTAAGGATCCCCTCTTAATCATAGAGTGGGTTTTCCTCAGTCACCACCAGTCCAAAAGAATGACCAGGCCACAGGAACTGGTAGCAGAATTGATCCAGAAAGCCAGGACCCGGATCAGGGAGTTGGCAGCATGTGATTTTGAGTGTATTCACATCCCAATTGAGATAAACTCAGGAAAAATCACAAAAGCAATGTTGGAGCACCTGATTCATGAAAATGAAGCTTTGCAGTTTGCTCTGGATAGCTACACAGGTCAAATTTCAATTCATTGGCCTGCTCACAAATTATTCAGCAAACAAATGTAATTCAAATTGTCATTAAAAAATGTTCAGAGCAGGAGGCCTTTAAAGACTCTTACGGTTTTTACAGATGCATCTGGGGCATCTCATAAATCAGTAATAACATGGAAAAATCCTCAAACTCAGCAGTGGGAAAAGATATTGTCGAGGTGGAAGGATTGCCTCAGGTAGCTGAGTTGGCTGCAGTTGTTAGAGCCTTTGAAAAGTTTCCTGAACCATTCAATTTGGTCACAGATTCAGCCTATGCAGCAGGTGTAGTATCCAGAGCTGAACAAGCTGTACTGAGTTAGGTCTCCAATTCTGCACTTTTCAACTTGCTCTCAAAACTAGTAAATCTGATCTCCCACCGAGAGCAACAATTTTATCTGATGCGCATCAGATCACACACCGATTTACCAGGATTCATAGCCGAGGGCATCAGAAGGGCTGATGCTCTTGCTGCACCTGTGGAGATGGCCCCACTCCCAAACATCTTCGGACAAGCCAAAATCAGCCATCAGCTTTTTCACCAGAATGCACCAGGCCTGGTCCGCCAGTTCCACCTAACTCGGGAACAGGCTCGGGCAATTGTGTCAATGTGTCCCTCGTGCCAGCAACACGCACTCCCAGCCCTAAGTGCAGGAGCAAACCCCAGGGGATGGAAGAGCTGTGAGGTATGGCAGACAGACGTGACCCACATCATGTCCTTTGGTAGGCAAAGGTGTGTCCATGTATCTGTAGACACCTTTTCTGGAGCTGTCTATGCCTCTGCCCACTCAGGGGAGAAGTCTAGTGATGCCATGACACACCTAATACAGGCTTTCTCCTTCCTGGGCATCCCCAAATCAATAAAAACTGATAATGGACCCATGTACACATCCAAGGAGTTCAGAAGCTTCCTGCAGCAATGGGGAGTAGAGCACAAAGCAGGCATCCCCTACTCCCCGACAGGTCAGGCCATCGTGGAAAGGACCCACCAAAATCTCAAAAGGGTCCTCAGCCAACAACATCAGTCTCTAAAACTAGAAACACCCCAAATCCAGTTGTCCAAGGCCTTGTTCACTCTGAACTTTTTAAATTGCACGTTTGAAAATCTTAACCCACCAATTGTGCGCCATTTCAGAGAGAACTGCCAACTGCAGCTGAAAGCAATGCCACCGGTAATGGTAAAGGATCCAGCAACCAGGGAAACAGAGGGTCCTCATGATCTGATCACCTGGGGTCGTGGGTATGCCTGCATGTCCACTCCCTCAGGTCCCAAGTGGGTGCCAGCCAAGTGGGTGAAACCTTTTATCCCTAAAACTGCAAAGCCACCTGCAGCGGCCCCACAAGTGGCCAGTGCTGCCTGAAGGAGGAGAAAGCGCCAAACCTTTTCCTTCTAATTATCATCTTTCCTTAACAGTATTTTTCTAGACAGTTTGTTTGCTCTAAAGGTCATTTTTCTTCTTCAACTTTAAAGGTACTCAAGGTCCGAACTCTGAACATCTCCCATGGACTGAGCCTTCCTCCTTCTCAATTTAATAAGAAAGAGGGAGATGTTACAATCTGTTAATTTGGTTTATATTGTGTTTCATTTTATATTGGGTTCTGTAATGTTTTTCTATTGTATCACCTTGGAAACAGTATCACGTGGTTTGTCCCTGCTCGGCTGCGCCCATCCCCCACACTGGAATGTAACCCAACTCTCTTCTACTCCCACCTTATCCCTGATTGGGTAGTGGCTTGTCCCTGCCTCTAGGCCCTTCCCCCCAGGGAAAAAGCCCCGGGATGGGCGGGGTCTTGGGCTCTCTGGCAATGGTGGGGACAGGGAAGGAGCTAAAGGAGCTCTGGACCAAATAAAGCTATAATTTCCCCCCCCCCCCCCCCCCCCCCCCGGACAAAGAGCGGGCTCTTTCCTTTTGCCATCAACGGTCATCTGGGTCTCTCAAAAGAACCACCACATCAGACCAAACCACTGCAGAAACCAGGGGAGAACAAAATGTAGAGAATGCAGGAAAATCCCCTATATGGGACACCCGGCCCATTTCCTGTCCAAACAAAACCACAGGAAAACTCCAAATGCAAACCCCATAAATGCTAGCAAGAAAATACCACCTTTTTATGGTACGTTTGCTTCCCTGCTGGATTGCGGAACTCCTGGTGTTTCTTCCCAGATCGCCATGAGAAAAGCAACCCCCTCTTTAAAATGCTGGCAGACTAAAGGGGCAGGGTGGTCTTCGATCCAAGAGGCTGTTTCCTTAAGTCCCTCTTGTCCCAGCAGAGTTTGCCAGAAACTCATGCCTTTTCCCTGGTCCTAAAAACCATGAACCAGACACATATAGGTGATAAAATGCAGTTACCTTTATAAGGATCCTTATGGTGCACAGCACTGGAAAAGCACCCAAAATGTGCCAAAGATGCACACTGTAACATAAAGTGGGTACCATTCTACAGGTTTAGGAAATTAGCATAACTGACAAGAATCCCCAATTAGAGACAGAGGTGATGTAGTAATTCCCCTCCGGTTCAACCCTTTTCTGAAACCCCACCTTTAGACAGCAGGTAAACATTGTTTATGAGGCAGTGTCCTGAGAATCTGTTTTAACCTTGGTTCCCATTATGCCAAATTTATTTTTGCCTTTTTGCTTTTATATATTCTTTGTATTTTTCATATGTATTCATAGTTCTTTAGACTATTATTGTAACATTATATAGTTCCTAGGTAGCTCCAGTACTTTTTCTACTGTTATAGATGGGTAATGTGATGATTGGCTCTTGCAATTAAGGGATGAGTATGGTGTATATGTTAAGAGAAGTTTTATTGATGTATAATTATGTTATTGTGGTTTGTTGTTTGGACATCCTCTGTTCTCCCTTTATGTGGGAAATGAAAGCACAGAGAACTCCCAAAACTTTGTGCATACAGGCTCAGAGAAAGAAATGGATACAGGGTTTCATCTAAGACCTTGGAAAAGACTTCCAAATTTAGAGACCTGAAGCAAAAATGTGGATTTGTAGTTTAAGCAGAAACATATTAAGCTAGTGTAGTGGTTTCATGTTCGCTAAATTCTGTTTGCTAAATTTAGTGTAGTGGTCTTAGTGTTTTACTCTCTTTTTTCCCCTCGTGGAATAGGATCAGGAGAAGAAAAGCAGGCTCAAGCTTAAAGATAAACAAATAGTTTTATTAACACACACTAAAAGAATGGAAAAGGAAAAAAAGTTGGAAAAAAAAATGAAACTTCAAAACACTCCTCCCTCTAAAACAATTAATGATTGGTGTAAATGACACTAACTAACTTTGTGGCAGTAATTTATTGGCTAATAAACCTATATAAGGCATTGTAACTAGAGATACTACAGCTTCTGATGTGATGGCATTGATTGTAACAGCTTCAAAATCTCACCCTTCTGTGAGCCTGATGCAATAAAAAACCATCTTTTTATGACATCTCTTCAGTTGTCCTGTCTCACATCAATCCTGATAACTGGTGCCCCGCATTTTGTGGGAATATCGGGATGCCTCAGAGAACTATTTTAAAGACTGCTGGAATGAAGCAGGGTCATCCCAGGAATAATATTGCCTCCTGAAAGGAAGGAGAATTGGAGCTCTAAACGCTGTTGAAAGGAAACAGGACACCGTACCCTCTGGCTCGAGTATGGATGGAGCCCGAAAGAGAATCGCCTGCTACGTGATACAGGTGAGATACAGGTGAGCTCCAGGGGACATAGGACAAGAATGTCTAAGGAACAGAGAGATGTATATAAAGGCTTAAAGGCATTGATACAATCTAATTCTCATGCTGTACTTAAGCAGGAGTTAAAAGATCTTTTATGTTGGGTACAGAAGAATTTCTCTGACACTGATCTTGAGTCTGCTTTTACCATGTCTCTTCAAGACTCTGTCAGTGTTAAACTCTATGATGAGACCAGACATTGAGATTTCACTTCTAGCGTGTCATGTGCTTATTGAAATTTTAAACAAGCAGTCTAGTTCGGCTGCATCTTCGGTAGTCCCTGCAGCCCCCCGTCACCACTCTCGACTGGTCCCTCAGCAGCGCCACTTCCATTTCATGACTCCCGTGCTCCAGCCCCTCCCCCCCCCCCCCCCCCCGCAGCAGCCACTGTCGCTTGTAGCTCCGTAGCTCCGCAAGGGAGGGGGAGGAGAGGAGATCTGGAATCTATAAACCAGTAATGGGGGTGCAAGAGTGAGAAAATGATTCTACCTCTGAGGATGAGACAGATCTGCTAAACTCTGGTCCAACAGATCCAGAAAGAGAACCAGATTTATTCCCTCCTGATCCAAGAGACCCTCTGATTTTTAAATCACAGGATTTGTCAGAAAACAGCTTAAAATTGACTGATGTGAGGCAAAAAGCAGTGAAAGAGGGAGAATTTGACTTAGCACATTAATAGCTTTTAGCTATGCTGGTCAGATATGCCAACACAAAAGGAGATGGAAGAAGCTCATGACTCTGTGGTCACAGAAGTTCAAAATATTGGACTAGATATTTCTACATAAGAAATACAAGAAACCTCACCATGCAAGTATTTAGGATGGGGAATCACAGAACAGTCAATTAGGCCACAAAAAAATACAGCTTCAAACTAATGTTTACAATTTTGAAGATTTACAGAAACTTTTAAGAGAAATTAATTGGATCAGACCTGTTTTAGGGATTAGTAATGATGAACTTGCACCACTTTTTGATTTGTTAAGAGGAGACTGTGACTTTAGATCTCCTAGAACTTTCACACCTGAAGCTCAAAAAGCCCTTGAAAAAGTTACTGAAGCTCTTCAGCAATGACAAGCACACCACTGTGCAATATCACAACCCTTTTTTCTTGCAGTGCTAGGAGAAAAAATGCAGTTGTATGGTCTAATATTTCAATGGGATGCTTCTGAGAAAGACCCTTTGCTGATAATAGAGTGGATATTTTTACACTACTGATCCCCAAAAACAATCTTTACAATGTTAGAAATGACAGCTCAGATTATAATCAGAGCCAGAGCAAGATTATTAACAGTAGCAGGCAAAGATTTTGCAGTGATTTACCTACCCTTGAAAAAAGGATATTTTGATTGGTCTTTACAAAAATCAGAAGACTTACAAATTGCATTACTGAAGTTTTCAGTGTTTGTTCTATCCACTTTTCAAGTCACAAGTTGTTGTAAGCAAAATTAAGTTTCAGAGAAAAACCCATGTTGAGTGAAGTGCCTTTAAATGCTGTAACAATATTTACTGATGGCTTAGGGAAAACACACAAGTCAGTAATAACGTGGCTAAACCAAACAACTAAAACATGGGAATCAGATATTCAGATACTAGAGGGCTCTCCTCAAATTGTCAAATTAGCAGCAGTAGTTAGAGCAGTTAGAGCAGTTAGAGTTCAGCTTTTTCAGGAACCTTTTAATTTAATTACAGATTCTGCTTATTTTGCTAATATAGTTAGAAGAATAAAAGGATCAGTTTTAAAAGATGTTAGCAATGATAGCCTGTGTCATTATCTTACCTGTTTATATAAAATTTTAAAACAGAGGGCTAACAAATATTTTGTTTCCCATATTAGGGCACATTCTTCACTTCCAGGATTTTTAGCAGGAGGAAACGCAAGAGCAGACAAGTTAACAATGGTTGTTGCAAGTATCTAGCCCAACATTTTTGAACAAGCAAAACTGAGTCATGCCTTTTTTCATCAGAACTCACAAGCACTTATGCGAATGTTCCGTATTTCTAAAGATCAAGCAAAAGACATTATAAATGCTTGCTCTGATTGTCAGCTTGTGCAACTTCCTATGTCCACGGGAACTGTCAGCCCATGAGGATTGCAAAGCCTGCAATTATGGCAAACAGATATCACCAAATACCCATCTTTTGGGAAATTTAAAAATATTCATGTGTCAGTAGACACTTTCTCAGGTGAAGGTTTTGGCGCATTACATACAGGAGAAACAGCCAGTCATGCTTGTCAACATTTAGTCCCTAACGTCCCCTACCTCAAGAAATAAAAACAGACAATGGCCTCACTTACACAGCTCAGAAATAAGCCCCATTTTTAATGGATTGGGGTGTTCGCCACACTTTTGGTATTCCCTACTCTCCCGCAAATCAAGCTATTATTGAAAGAACTCATCACACTTTGAAATATCTTCTGGCTTGACAAAAGGAGGGAGTAGCACAGGCAACACCACAGATGTGATTAAATAAAGCTTTTTACATTTTAATTTTTTTTAAATAGCTACTTTGCAGAACCAAATCCACCAATTTTTAGGCAATCTTTTTTCTTTTCTTTTCTTTTCTTTTCTTTTCTTTTCTTTTCTTTTCTTTTCTTTTCTTTTCTTTTCTCTTCTCTTCTCTTCTCTTCTCTTCTCTTCTCTTCTCTTATATTTTTTCTTTTTTCTTCTTCCTTTCCTTTCCTTTCCTTTCCTTTCCTTTCCTTTCCTTTCCTTTCCTTTCCTTTCCTTTCCTTTCCTTTCCTTTCCTTTCCTTTCCTTTCCTTTCCTTTCCTTCTCATGACTGTTGAGAAGGAGGGCTTTTATTGCAAGGACCTGTGAGTAGCTGTTAGGAAGGCAGGCTTTTGTGGCAAAGACCTGTGAGTGGCTGTTGGTGATTCCTAGAGAGGCTGACCTAGAACAGAGGCTAGACAGAGTTAAAGAACAAAGTAAGTATTTATTAAAAGGCCTTAAAAGGATACACCTTGGGCAGTACAAGAGCCTGGCCAGGGCTACACCCAGGATGGACCCAAAATGGTAGCAAAATGGACAACTGCTCATGAGGTTTCACACTTTTATAAGTTTTAGTCCATTTACATATTTGGGTTAATTCTCCAATTACATCTTCAGTTTATGAAGTCCCATCCTCCTTGTTTGCTTTCTTCAGTTCACCATTGTTTATGCTTTTTGGGCCTGAATCTTGTAACTGTTGTCCTTGGTTCTCAAGCTGGAAAAGGATTGCTTTGTCTACCTACCCTGTGAAGAGAACCTAATAACACTTAATACAAAGCTCAGAGCTACACACCAAGGCAGCACAGAATCTGAAAAATATGGAAATTAAACTTAAGGCATCATTGGAAAGGCAGGCTTTTGTGGCAAGGACCTGTGAGTGGCTGTTGGGAGGCAGGCTTTTGTTGCAAAGGGCTGCTAAAAGGACGGGACTAAGAGAAAATAAAAAATCCCCAAGGGGAGGGACAAATTAAAAGATACCCCTAAACAGCTGTCTGGGAAGAGGACTAGCCCGGTGGAGCTGTAGCCCCAACACCAAGAGTGAAGATATAGTTATGCAGTATTGTGTGATAGAGTGGACTGAGGGGAAGATTAGGTCTGACCATGTGTACTAGCTGTGGTGTGAGTTGAATGAGAAATGGATGTGTCAGGTTTTAAACATCCATGTAAAAACTAAGGAACAACCCCAGTACAGATCAGGGAGAGGGGATTTCTCACTGAATAACCCTTCTATCTCTGGCCTTTCAGTCCTGAATCTCAAGGGAAAGCTACTCTGCACCCCATTCCGTCCAAACAGAAAATCCTGGATTCAAGAAAAACACTGGCTTAGTGTCGGGGGTTTTCCCCAACATTCAGGTGGTTTCAGGGTCCTTGCTCCCCTGCACAGCTCCGAGTCAAGCCAAAGGAAGAGACGGAGTTCTCAGGTTTAGATTTTTCAATGTTGCATACTTCGTTTATTGTTTCTTATCTTACAATTTTCTCGGAGTCCGACAAGATGTTCGCAGCTGCATGGATTCCTCACGTCTCCCCCCGAGCTGGGCTGTCCTTATATTTTATACTAATTACTACGTATTTCTTGTTTACTATTTCTTACCAATGTCTATCACTATTACTAAAAAGGTCATCTTTACTTTGACCCAATCCTCACTACTTTGTGCCACGTCAATGCAGCAATGGAGTGAGGGAAAGAGAAGAAGAAGAAGGAGACAACGCCCCAGATTCTCCATCTTGTCCCCATTCACTTCAATGCTAGGAACCTAAAACTATTATTTTCTCACTCTGTGATAATCTAAACTACTATTTTTCACATTCTTGTGGCCTGTAAACCTTCTCTCAGTGTAGGAAGTTTTTCCCATGGACTGAAATCAAAGCCAGTGCCTCTCTGAGCTCTGGGCTGGGGTCCCAGACCCCTCTGCCCAGGTCCCTGACCCTCCAGGGCAACCAAAGGAATGCCCTGGACTCCAACAGCTTAGGGTGTGCTTTGTTTTCCTTCTCCCTTTTGCCACCTCCCACCTTTTTCTCTCTTTCTGTGAACACTAATTTTCGATCAAGTGTAACACAGAACAGTCATTCTCCACCCAAATTCAACACAAGCAGGTGCTACTTCTCTTTCAGGTTAAGAAAAGAGCCTGAGTGTCAAAAGCTTAGTTATTTTTCCATGCATAGCAGATAATACCATTCCCTGAGCCCTCACTAGCCCTTAACAGAGAAGAGCTCTAGGATTTGATACAGTGATTTCAAAATAAATAAATTACCTTTCCCTCTTTCAGTCCAAGATGAAATCTTGATGAAAGAAACAAAGAACTCTGTTTCAAGGTCACTGTTACCCTTGCAGAGAGGCCTAGAGCTTTCCTTACCATGTGTGCCTGATTCCCAGAGTGTTGGAGTCCAGGGCATTCCTTTGGTTGCCCTGGAAGGTCAGAGACCTGGACAGGGAGGTCTGGGACCTGGACAGGGGGGTCTGGGACCCTGGCACAGAGCCCAGAAGGACATTGGCTTTGATTCCAGTCCATGGGAAAGGCTTCCTGCACTGCAGGATGGATTGCAAGCCACAAGTGTGTGAAAGATAGCAGTTTAGCTTATCACAGGGTGAAAAGTAGAAGGTTTGGGTTTTTAGTATGGAAGTGTATGGGAGCAAGATGGAGGATTTGGGGCGTTGTCTCCTGCTTCTTCTTTCTTCTTCCATCACTCCATTTTCTGCAGTGACGGTGGCACAAAGTATTTTAAGGAGATTGGGTCAAAGTAGGGATGACCTGTTTAGTATAAGTGATAGGTATTGGCAAATAATGATAAATAAAGAACACGTAACTAGTATAAAAGATAGCGACAGCCCCGTGCGGGAGGAGTCGACAGATGCCTGAGCAGCTGCACAGATCTTAGTTGGGCACTGAGAAAATTGTAAGATAAGAAACAATAAACAGAGCATGCAACCTTGAGAAATCAGAACCTGAAGACTCCGTCTCTTTCTTGCGTCTGGCTCAGGGCTTTGCAGAAGGCAAAAGACTCTAAAACCACCTGAATCTCGGAAAAGAAACCGAGACCAGAGGACCGTGAGCTACCCTCCACAGTAATAAGGACCACAGGTACCCTCCCCCCTTCAGTTAAGGGATAAGAGGTGCCCCTTGACAAAACACAACAGTTTAGCTACTGCCCCCTGCACTTCCCTTCTTCTCCTGAACCACTGAACAGCCCCACTGGGATAGCAGGAGCTGGGCCTGGGAACTGCTGCCTTTAGAGTTGCATCTCCTCCTCCTGTGGCCGATGCTCAAAGCCCAGAAGAGGTACTCTGTGAGCTTTAATTTCTACCAGTTGGGATGGAGCCTGCATGAGAAGAGAGGTTCACCAGAGCCCTTCTGCTGCCATGCTGGCTCCAGGGCAAGGACTGGAATTGAAGCCAGCCAAGGCATAAACCCCATCTGCTCTGCCAGTTCCTGTGAGAATGGGCTACTGCAGAGGAATAGATTGGGGTGGGAATGTGTCCTGGTTTAGGGCAAATTTGGGACAAAACCCCTGAATAGGATTCCTCTGGGCAGCAAACCCAAACTGGTCTGGGAAAGAACTTCCTCGGAGAAAAGTGGAAAAAACCTATTTATTTAACATACAAAGTGCCCACAAGCATAAAGAATGAATAATATGAAACAATAAAACCTTTCCTTGCTCTGAAGTGAGATGGCAAATTCAGAAAGTCCTTGGCATGGGTTAGCTCAGCTTCCTCAGTCTCTTATCAGCCCCTCCAGAGGTCAAGGCCCCAGTGGGCCCCAGCTGCGAGCTTCTGGTGCTTCTCTGGGTTTTTCAGTCCAGTGCAGGTTTGAACAGTCCCAAGAAAAAGAGAAAAAAATCAGTCCAGGTAACTTCTCTGCCCTAAAACTAATTAAAAGCAAAAAGATCTCTGTCCTGCTGCTGTCTGTGCCTCAGACAAACCACAGTCCAGAGAAGGAATGTGTAGGAGTCAGGCAGTTTTTCTCAAAGCAAACTCAGCACTTCTTTCCCTGCTTCGCTCTCAAAACCAGTCTTAAAGGTACAGAACAGACGACTGGGGATACAAGCATCATAAAGTCACCCTATGACAGAATGTGACTCTCTAAGGAGGCCAGAACTAGATGCTTCCATGGAGATTTTGGCTTCTAGACGAGTGGGGTAGGGCTGTTGGTTCCTACTCCAGCATCCCATGATGATGTAAGGAGTGAGGAATGCCATGTGTGCTATGAACTGGCAGTGATCCTCAATAAATCCTTCTAATCCTCTCCTTCGTGCTGGTCAAGCTCCTGGGGAAGATGAGACAGCAAAAAGGTGCTCAGTTTTGTGCCCTTGTGGGGTGAAAGGCAGGAAGCAAGAATCCAGCATAATCTCTCTTTGACCTTTCCTTTGGAACAGCACTGTCTGTTCCCATCCCAAAGGCACAGAGGGTGCTCTTTGCCCCACCAGTAGGAAGTGGCTCTGCTGACCCCACTAGGAGTGCTAGGACATAGGCCTGTGAGGCTGAACAGTTAAATATTTCCTAGAGAGGGGGTAGAAGGCAGTAGATGTGCCAGTATTCTCTTTCCAGGACCCCCGTGGGAGTGCTAGAACATGGGTCTGTGAAGCTGAACAGTTAAATATTGCCTGGAGAGGAACAGGCAGTGGATGTGACTCATCTCATGTCAGGACTGGCCTGGCCTTTCCTGTTTGTACAGAGAATGAACTCACTGTCCACTGTAAATATTCTCTTTCCAGCACAGATTCTCTGTGTGTTATTTGCACTAAAAATATTTCTAAGTTGCCTTTTGTTTCCTCATTAAAGGCAAATGGTAGCAAGCAGAACTCTGCAGAGGGTGAGATGAAGAAAAGAACACAATTGGTTATCTGTGAGACCACCAAAGGAAAAGAATCATCCCATTGTCCCCCCTCTTAACCTCACCAAAGAGAGATAATCAATAAATTGCCCCCAAAGACAGGGTTATGTGTGGCCTTGTGTTGCCTGCATGGATTCAAGACTTATCTTAAGGTGTGTGGGGAGAGAGTTAGGGAAGTAAATAGAACTTAGAGTGGCATGTTTTAACTAATTGTAGGCATGATTAACTGATTGAGTAGTATGGGGAAGGACAAAAGGTGAAGAAAACTGTCACAACGTCCCACCCATCCTAGAGAGGAATTTGCCTCTATGTTTAAGTTTGCCAAAAAATTTTATGTAAAGTTGTGTGCAGTGATTTCCATCAAGTTTAATGGTGTTTAAGTTTCCATTAAATCCCTATATAAACAGGGGTATCTGCAATTGCTGAAGCTGTTTTTCATGCTCGTAGTTTAAATACCAGAAAGTTGCATAAATGAATGATCCCTCAAAACTACTACCCTAGATTTCAAATGGAAAGATCAGATTTTAACCCCTCAGTGGAAAGGTCCCCTTCAGATGCTGCTGGCCACTGAATTGGCTGTGCAAACCACAGAGCAGAGATGAACTCATGTCAACAAAATTAGGAGCCCAGCAGAAGAACCTAAAGAATGAACCATAACATCTAGACCAAGTGATACGGAACTGACTCTTAAACAAGGACTGGGAGGTAATGAACTGAGATAACCTGAATGATCCAAGGAATATTCCAAGGATCACAGACAACTGGGAAATAAGGTCAAGTGCGTATCAACAGTTTCAAGTATGGTCTAGACAAGTTCTGAGAAACCTCCAATATCACTCTGGAGGAGAGATATTTCTGCTCCAAGCAGGAAGACCAAGACTGTATTGGTCAGGGAGTCCTAATGTACTGGCATTAGCATGTGATTTGTACTATTATAGTTATCTTTCTTTGTGGATGAGAACTACTAGTGTCTGTTAAATGGAAAGGGCCTGAGAGACAGTGAAAAAAGCCATAATAGAAGACTAAATTAGAAAATAGAAAAAAGCAAAGTGACAAAAAAGTGGAGGGCAAGACCAGGTTCGCCTCTGTACATGACCCCAAGAAGATCAATTTAGTGTTCCCACTGAAACACTCAAAACTACATGACACTTGATCACTCCCTGCTCCCCCTCCCCCTGCAGTGGGCTGGAGAGAATTCGAGTCACAAAAGGAAAAGGTCACCAGTTGAGATAAGGACAATTTACTGGAAACAGCAATGAAGTAAGACAGTGAACAATAACAGCAACAATACTAATAACAGAGGGTACAAGAAAAGAGGCAAACAATTCACAGTTTATTGGTCACCCTGCAGAAAACCCCCCAAAATCCTTGACTGCTCCCTCTGCCACACTACCCAACCCAGAAGGGAGCCCTTCCCCATCCCCAGAAAATTATATGAGGTGGTAGAGAATAACCTCTAGAAGGTCCTAGCCATGCTACCTGGTGGCTACTGCAAAAATTAACCCTGTCTTGGCCAGAAACAGGACATTTTCCACCCCTTATTCTATACCATCAAAATCATGCCCAAATCCTACATCTTCCCACTATATACATACATGCATATATATACATGCACACAAGCAAAGCTATAATTTCCATAGTCAATGGCCATTCATCCAAGATGTCTGTTGAGTTCATTTAGTCCATGGCAGTGGGTTCTATTCATCCTAAATGTCTTCTATGGCAGGAAGGCTGGTGTACTGTTGGCTGGTTGCAAGCTGCATCAGGAGCTCACTACTGGTGTATCTGGAGCAGACCATACTCATTGTCCGTGGTAGTTATGGCATACAGTGCCAGTGTCATTCAGCAACCGGTATTATACAATTCAACATTACAGACTGTTCTCACCCAAAATTCAAATCCCCTTGAGGTACACTTCATGTTTCTCCATCCCTCTGCATTACTCACCAAGTGCACCCAGGTTCTTGAGCAAAAACCAACCCAGGGATGGATTTGCCTTTGCTTGAGGCAGGACTTACCCATTTTTATTTCCTTAAAATATTCTTCATATGCACCAAAGGGACTTCATCCCCTTCTACAGTACATGGTGGTTCTGATTGGGCAGGGCCAGCTCAGTCGGTAGAGCCTTGGATGTTAACTAACCAGGCAACCTTTGCTAAATGTAGATACCAATGTTTGAAGGTCCCACCACCCAAAGCTTTCAATGTGGTTCTCAACAGTTCATTGTACTGTTCAATTTTCCCAGAGGCTGGTGCACAATAGGGAATATGATATACCCACTCAATTATGCCAATTTAATTTTTTGTCTTTTCCTTTTATATATTCTTTTTATTCTTTACACACACATTTGTAGCTCTGCAGCCTATGATTTTATTCTAGCTAGTTTTCCCAATACATTTCCCTGCCCTGATAGGCAGAAAGAAAAAACACATTCCAAGGCCCCTATTCTGTCTTGGTTCTCCCTAGGAACCAAGGTTGAGACCAGCTCTTTGTGACATATTTTCACAAAGTTTCATTCCCATCTAAGGGGGGGGGTTGGGGTAGGATTAAGAGAAAGTTGAACCAAGGGAAATTGCATGACCTCTTATGTATCTAATTGCTGCTTTTTGTCAATTATGCTAATTTGCTAAACTTATAAAACTGTATTCACCCCGTGGGGGTGTGGGCATTTTGTGGACATTTTCCACATCTGCCCCTGGAGGCCTCCAATAAAGACCAGCCTTTATATTACCTCCTATACTAATATTATCTTGAAAGTGTGTTGTTTCATTTCTAGGTTCTTTAGGGCATCAGTTTTTCTGGCACACCCAGATGGGACTGGGGACCTGGTAGCCTGCCTCTGGACCAGATTGAATAAATCTTGGAAGGAATTCTTCTGTGCCAGCAACTTTTAAATAGAATTCCCTGAATGGCCTGGGGTTGAGATACCATGGTTCCGAGACCCCACAGGAGGTAATATAAAGGCAAGTCTTTTTGTTGTGTAATGTGTAACATATATTTGTGTGTGTATTGTGTATCTGTGTAATTTCAGTAATTGCTAGCAATTTCAGGAAAAATTTGGGTTCTTAGATATGATGGCAATACAGCTGGACTGTATGCCTCATAAGAGGAGGAGGGGTTTGGCTACAGAGATCCAATCCCTGATGACAACATAAGCAGTCAGCTATTGGCCAATGAGCAGAGTGGTAACCAAATCATAGCTAATCAGGTTCGAACACAGACACTTTTGAATAGGGTATATAAGAGCTGTGCATGTCATTAAAGCTCTCTAAGCTGCATGAATCTTGGGATGTCATGTTGTATCTCCATCTCCCCTGATCGTGACACTTAGAAGCCAAATTGTCACCTTTTACAGGATCCCACTGGTTTTTTAAGGTTTGTTAGGTCGCTTATTGTATCCAGCATGGTGTGGAGGCAGAGTTGCTTTTGGAGTGGTTTCTCAAGGGGTTTTTCCTTGTGACACTTTTCACAGCTCGCCCCAGCTCTGCTGGGGGAGGAGGTGGGGTGTGTGCCACTAGCTGAGGTTGTTTATTGGTGGAAAGGATAAAATGTCCCTCAGAAGTTTATTTTCATGTTTAGCACACACAGGTTTTGACTGGTGTATTCACCTAGGGACACCAGGGCATCAATGGGACAGGTTTCTCAGAATGGCCAGGGGACAAGGGAAAAGGGAGGTGGGGTGCCCACCTCCTATATTGCGGTGAACATGGATGATATTCCATCTGTGGAAAGAGAGGTCCCAGACCTTGGTGGGTTGAAGCTGGCCAGTTCAGAGAGGGGCCCAGTTTCTGCTGTGAGCAAGGAAGTGTCAGGAAATTTAATCCACAAACACCAGACCTTTATGTCCAAAAAAGAGACAGAGGAGTTGTCCCACAGTGACTTTATGATGCTTGTATCCCCAATCGTCTGTTCTGTTTTTGCTGTATATTGAGTTCTGTGCCTTTAAGACTGGTTCTAAGAGCAAGGAGATGTGTGGAGTTTGTTTTAAGAAAACTGCCTGACTCTTACACATTCTTCTCCGGACAGGGTGTTCAGGCAGAGGCTCAGAGAAACTGCAGGACAGAGATTTTTTTTTTTTTTTGCTTTTAGTTAGCTTTTAGTCAGCTAGCTAGGGCAGTAAAGTTCCCTGGACTGTTTTTTTTTCCTTTTTCTTTGAACTGTTTAAACCTGCTCTAGACTAAAAAACCCAGGGGAGCACTGGGGGCTTGCACCTGTGGCTCACTGGGGCCTGGACCTCAGCATTTTCCAGCAGCGCCGGAGGGACTGGGACTGATGAGAGACTGAGAGAGAGCAAAGCTACATCCACAGCAAGAACTTTCTCAATTTGCCATCTCACTCCAGAACAAGAGGTTTTATTGGTTTATATTATTCATTCTTTATACTTGTATGCACTTTGTTTGTTAAGTAAAATAGTTTTTTCCACTTCTCTCTGAATAAGTTTTTTACTGGACCAATTGGAAGGAGGAGCCATTTAAGTTTACTTCCCAGAGGGATCCCATTCAGGGGTTTTCTCCCAAATTTGTCCCTAAACCAGGACAGGAGTCCTGTAACTTTATTCAAATAAAGAGAGAGGTCATGGGCATTTCCCATGGGCTCTCTCAAATTGTTAGAGGATGCAGCCTCCTTTTTATCCTAATTTCCTGGATGCATTTCCCTATTTCTTTCCCCATTGGCTGAGGTCCTTAAGAGGTAAAGACTTCCTGAATCACCTAATACAGGCCCCCTTTCCTTTTATCTCTGTTCTTTTTCACTAAATCCAGAGATTTAGCACAGCCTTGGGTGAGTAACAGTTTGTATCAGTTAGTGGAATTCCTATGGAATTTATGGTTCCACCCACTGCTTCTTTCACCTCTCAGTATCTGGCTTTATCTACCATCAGGCCCACAGTTTGTAAAGACACCTCCTTCTTATTCCTTTCAATCTCTCCTCTTTATTTTTTTCAATAATTGTCTTTACAAACTTTAGTTATCATTGACTTAATTTTCTTTTCCTGGGTCTTTTTTGGTTTTGCAATTATTTGCAGTGACATAATTTTCTGTCCTTTTGTAGCCATTTCTCGATCTGTAGGCATGGCTACTACCTGCATCCCTTTGATCACATATTGAATAAGTTGCACTAAGCAAGGGATCATGCATATTAAAAAGTTTAGAGTTGCTATAGCACATAAGAGGAAAAAAAGCATTTGTTTAACCCATAGTCCACCAGGTAACCACGAAAACATGTCCCATTCCCATCCTTTCCATGTTTGCACGGGTACATGAGCTAACTTTCTTATGCCCTTTTTTGTTTCACCACTTGTCCATTGTCATCTATTTGCAAACAGCAGTTTGAGTAATTTAATTTGCCACACACTCCTCATTCTTCTGCCAATAGGTAATCTAATGTCATCCAATGTTGAAATATTACATTCCTCATCTGAGTGGATTGGTCAGCAAGAAGGCCAAGACAAAAGACAGCTTGTAACCTAATTATCCGATTTAAATCATAAATGGGTTCTCTGGCACCTGATATTAACTCATTAAGATTCCGAGTGACTGTATGATTTGCTCAGGTGGTCATTCATCTTTTCCCCACTTTTGGGTGCTCCCTTCAGCCAGGGATGCATCAATTGACTGCTTGCCTCTGATTAGATCATCATATACCTTGATTCCTAATTGATTTCCCTGAAGTTGTGGTAGCAAAAAGAACAACAGTCTAATATACCCCACATAATATACCCCTGACCAGTTTGGAGGTAACCTACAATAAGCATGTTGGCCACAAATCCAATAATGCCCTTTCAAAGCCCAGGTCCCGTTGGCAAAGGGATCTTCCCAATTTTCATCATCAATTAGTGGGTTAAAATACAGCTTGCTTCCTGGGCCTAACGGCCCTCCAACAATAGTTACCCCACCATAAGGATCACAATATTCGCATTTCCAAGTGTTGTGGGTTAAGTTAAGTTTTGGGGTTTTTTCTTTTCCCTATAGAATTTTTCCCCCCCCATAAATTGCTAAGAGACTAAATACTAAAGCTTAAAGGGTACTTGACCCACACAAAAGAAGTAGCGAGGGCAGTAGATCACTTAGTTTGGGGGGGAGGGAAAGGCTCAGGGGCTCCGGGAGCTGAGGGTGGTTTCTTCTGCTCTCTGCATCGGAGAGGACGGTCGGGCGACGGATAGCTGCATGAATAGTCCACTGTTAACAGAGGGTCCAGTCCTGGGAATTCTACCACCATCCATCATCTGCTGGAGTGCCCAGGAATTTGGAGCTCCTCGCCTGTCCTGCTGGAGCTGGACCAGCCCTGCCCAGCCACCGCGGCTTCTTCTGCACTGCTCACTTCGCCTGCTGGGACACCCCCCTGCCTGCTGGGGACCCTCTCTGTTCCATCCACCAGCCTGGGAGTTTCCACCATTCCAGCTTAGTGCTCTCGGGGTCCCAAGGGATCAGACTGCCCCGGGCTTTGTGAAACAAAGCCCCTCAAGGTTCCTGGTTCTGTTTACTATTAATGCTGTAGTTGTAATTGTTTGTTTGCCTTGTTATACTTACTAGTAAAGAACTGGTATTCCTTTCCCCATAGCTCTGACTGAAAAGCCTCTTTAATCTTCTAAATTATAATAATTTGGAGGGAAGGGATTAGAATTCCCCATTCCTAGAGAGGCCCCGCGTCTCCCTAGCAGATACCTGTCTTTCAAACCAAGACACCAAACTCCCACATGAGGTTTCCACCTCCAGTTACATCCCAGATCTGTTTTGTTAGATCTGGACCAGAACTTATTAAAGAGGGTTCGAGTTCCATTCTGGTGTTGCCACTTCCACTGATAGTCAGAGACAACATGTGTCCTATTTGTGGAATTATCTCAGGGCAGCTTAAAAATAAGTGGTCAAAAAACCTGTAATTCCCCACTGCTTTACAGCCTTAAAAATCCCTTTGGTAATTATGGTAGGAACACCTTAGCCAGCTACCATTAGTGAGCTTAACATGCATTTCATTCCATCTGCCTCAATATTTGGAACAATCGTAAGAAGGGCAGTTGGGGGTCCAGCAATCTAAACCCAAAGATAAAGTCCAGTCACAAATACTTTTTCCCACATATACACCTTGTGTTATATTTAGACAATAAATGCCTCTTTCAGAAGAATGATGCAGCCATGGACTTCCTTCCTCATCTGTCTTGGTTTTGAAAGACAGTTGTCTGCCAGGGAAAGCTAGACCCTCCCTTGGAATGGAGAATGTAAACCCTCTTCCCTCCAAATTATTATAATTTTGCAATTAGGGGCTTTCAGGCAAAGATATGGGAATAGGACTAACAGTTCTTTACTAGGAATACTAAAAAAAAAGGAAATACAAATGTAGTAGTACAAAAAGAACAAGCAAGGAAGCAAACAAAAATCCTGGAAAAAACCCTGACAGAATCAGGTATACAGCCTAGCACTCTGGTGGTCAGGGTGTTGGAAGCAGTCCAGATAAGTCCTCCTGGAGTAACAGATGTGGTTCTGTGGAGTAGAGATGGTCCTGTAGAAAGTCCAGTGGTGGCGAGATGGGTCCGGTCTTCCTCCAGGAATCCAGTGGAAAAACTGGATACCTTGTGTCCTTCAGTCCCAGTTTTTCTCTAGCTAGGAACAGTTGGCTCCTCTCCCACTGGGTGGAGCATCTCACAATGGGATGATGGAATGTGTCATGTCATTGGCAGGCCCTAATGGCCATTTTCAGAAGATGTCCCCCTGGAGGATAGAGGGGTGGTGAAAGAGATAAGAAACACTGCCCCACCTGGTTTTAATGGCTGGGCCATTATCAGAAGGCATCCTCCTCCCTCCCCCCTGGAGTAAGAAGAATAAAACATCTCCCAAGAAACAGCTTTCAACAGTTGAAATAGAATACACATTTTTAGGTTACGTAATCCAAGACATCATCCCAAAATCCTGTTTTGTTATGGACCTCACTCAGGGTGCTGACCCACCATTTAGGTTTGACTGGGCTGGCCACCCATGTCCAGTCTTCAGATCATCCTGGCTATGCTCAGACCCAACAATTGCTGAACTTAAAGGCTTTTGCTACTTCTCCTAGGACTAAATACAATTCTCCCACCTTTGGCCCAAACCTAACTGACAATATAAAGGTAAAATAATTAATCAAAACATTCTAATCGCGTAATCTAATCTCCTAATCTAATTCTCACATTGTCTTCTGCACCACCTGTGGCAAGTGAAGGCACGGAAACAACTTAAAGAAAACAATGACAGCAAGGATTAGCCCCCCAATGACTGGAGATGCGAAAGGAGGGATGCCCATACAGACTACTTCAGCAGACAGTCTGTGGTTAGGCATGCAAGGCTTTCCCCGATGTTGACACACTGCCTACTGCTCTGGTCTACTCCTGCGGAATGTCACTCATGGCCTCCCGTCCTTTTTCTCCAGCTGAGATGTCCAAATGTCCAGGGCCTCAGAGACCTTCACCCAATTGTGATGGGTCCACTGATGTTCAGATGTCTTGACAGCTGTTTCTGTGGTCAGCAACACTTGGAAAGGTCCACGCCACTTAGCCACCAGTGGTGCTTCTTTCCACTCCTTAACTAGGACCCAGCCTCCTGGTTAAATGCTATGAACAGCAAAGTCCAAGGGCATGGTCTGTGCCAGCTAAGCTTCCTGTCAAAGAGATTTCACAAGAGACAGTATCCTGGTGTGCTGGTTTAGCACAGATAGCAAAAAACCAATTAGTAACTGGCTTTTAAATTGACCACTGGATTAACCAATTAAATATAGGGATACGCCTTCTGGGCTACACAACTTAAAAATCAGAAGAACCCTGTGAAAAACTTTTTCTTCTGGGATTTGAGAGAGGTAACAGGAGTGGTGGGCTGGCCCCTCTCAGTCGCTGCTCCCCCCCAACCCCCAACCCCCAGGCCTAGTGTGGCCTGTCTGGGCTCAGCTGCAGCTGCGTCCCTGTCGGGGGCCGAGCTGGGCCCTGTGTCCCGGCAGCTGCAGGCGGGGGAGGAAGGGGATGCCGCAGCTGCTAACATCCAGCTAACTCTAAGGCCAGCCCTCCTGCTGCTGGCTGGGCTGGGCAGCCCTGCCCTGGGCCACCGGGACAGGGGAGGGGAGGAGAAAATTCCCCGTCTCATATCGGGTTTCCAGAGGCTGTTGAAACATCCTGCCACTAAGCCGCAGGGCTGATCCGACCCCCATCCCCCAGCTGCTGTCAGGCTGAGGGGGGGGGGGGGGGGGGGGGAGTTCCCAGCTGGCACAGCTGAAATTCTGCTGCTGCCAAGTTCCAACCACTGCCGAGCCATGCTCCGCTCTAGCTGCCAGCCCCCCAAGTCATCCTGCCAGGGGCACAGAGAAATCAGGCAGCTGAGAACACCGAGCAGCTGCTGCCTAGCAAAGAGCACGTGACCACTGCAGGCCCTGGGCAAGATGTTAACTCTTTCCTTGGCAGATGAAACCTTTAAAGCTTTAATCCTCCTTCTAAGTAAAAAGAAAAAGACAGAGTGAAACATAGAGGGCACAGCATGAGACGGAAGTCAGTAAAGAGAGAGTAAAAGACTGGGAGAAAGGACTGAGGAGTTGCCATTTTAGGCTGGACTTTTCTTGTGAGAGCATGGAGAATGGATTAAATTTCCCTGTAACATATGAATGCTGTTTAGGGGGATGCAGAGTTCTAGTTAAAATTATGGACTGATATAACTGAGATTTAATGGAGAATTTTGAACAGAGGAAGATAAAGAGAAAGTGATATGAAGCCATTTGCTCCCAGGGAAAAAGAGACCTCTGTTCCTTGAGATGAAGATGATTCTGGAGATTAGAGGAAGAGAACCTTTGTTTTATACTAGAAGAGGCACCCTTAAACGGTACCTTGAATAAGCTGATATGGTCCATGAGTGCAGCAAAGGGAAAAGGGTCAAAATTGGCGAATGTGAAACCATTACACCTGGTCACATATTGTTTTAAATGTGCATCACTTATTTCCACCCCTCCACTAGGTTGAGAATTACAAGGGTAAGGAATTCCAAACATCAATTCAAAGGGAGATAACTATCTCCTATGGGTCTGGCCCTTATTCTTGCTAAAGCCAGTGGCAAGAGCTGTACCCATGGCATCCTAGTTTATCACCAGCCTCAGAAGGTGTTTTTTTATTTCTCCATTCATTCTTTCAACCTAGCCCAAGCTCTGGGGTAGACAGGGTGCATGGAGGTTCCACTGTATTCCTAAAGCAGTGCTTTCAAGAATTTTTCCTGTAAAATGAGTTCCCCTATCTGAATCTATTGCTTCCACAATTCCATATCTTAGAATTATTTTTTCCAAAATACTTTAATAACTGATCCTTTAGTTGCTGAAACAATTGGAAATGTTTCTGGCCACCTTGTTAGGTGACGTACTATTGCCAGAAGATATTTAAACTTTACCACTCAGAGCATTTTGGTAAAATCCACCTGGCATCTTTGAAAGGGACGTACAGCCCAAGGCCTCCCTCCCCTGGCAGTTTTCTTTAGAACCCTGTTATTGGTTTTAGCACAAATCAAACAACCCTCAATAGCTCGCTTTGCCAAAGTAAAAAGACCCACAGCAACATACATTTTGAGGAAGGCTTCTGCCGATCCTTGAGAGCTCCAATGACTCCCTTCATGGAGTTGTTTTAATATCTGTAAGGCTAGAGCTATTGTCATCCACTGCTTACCATCCCTTGTAAACCAATTATCCCCTCTTTCCTCTGCCCCACTCTTTTTATCTCAAGCTCCTCTGGTGGAAAAGACAGTTTCTCTGGCAGTGGTGGGGTTACTGGGAGCAATAGGAGGATCTTAGAGATTTCTGGCAACAATGCAGCTTTCAGAGCTTCTTTGTCAGCCAGTCAACCTATTGCCTCCTCTGAGCACTCTTCTTGGTGTCCCCTAACGTGTATTATTGCCACCCATTTTGGTAAATTCACCACCTCCAATAAGCAAGAAATTAGGCCCTCATGAGTTAACGTCTTTTTCCTTTTGGGTTAATAAACCTGTTTCTTCCCATAATTTCCCAAATGCATGTATCATTCCATATGCATATTTAGAATCAGTAAAAATATCCACTGTCTTGTCCTGATAAAATTCACAGGCTTTCACAAGGGCATACAGCTCTGCTGTCTGAGCTGATCATGTAGGTGGCAACCTCCCCTCTTGCTTTAATTCCCTTCCATTAATGATAGCTTATCCTGTAAATCACTTCCCTTCTACCACCCTTGAAGACTCATCAATAAATACATTTTCTCCCTTGGGCCAGAGACTGTCTTGTAAACCTTCCCTAACCAGGGTCTGGAGATCTAACACTTGAATGCAGTCATGGGTTTCATCCTGGCCCCCTTCTTCAGGGCAGTTCAGACAGGAGGCTGGGTTAAACTCTTCCCCACTTCTCAATTCTAAGTCATCCTGTTCCATTAAACAAGATTCATACTTGTCTTAGGTTACAATGTAAGATGTAACCAAAAAGTATGTATTCTATGATCATCTTCATAAACTGTTAAAACCAGGTGGGGCAGTGTTCTTAATCTCTTCCATGACTCATCCCTGATAACTCCCTCCAGGGGGATATCTTCTGCTGATAGGCCATCAAGGCCTTACTGCATGACATAAAATTACATCATCCCATTGTGAAATGCTCTGCCCAGGGGAAGGAACAAAGCGTTCCTACCTGGATATAATCTGAGGTTTGGAACACCACGGGCAGCCTTAACTACTGCATTCCCAGGAGACAAGACCTACATAATCACCACTGGACTCTCAGAGGAAGACCAGACCCTTCTACAGGATCACCACTTCAACAGAACCACATCTATCACCTCAAGAAGACTGCAGCCACCATTTAATCGAACTGCTACCACCACCCTGGCCAACAGGGTGTCAGTTTGTGCCAGTGTTTTCTGCCTTTATTTTAATTTTCCTATTAAATTGTAGTTCTGACTTAGAATCTCTTACTGGTTTGCTTTCAAACTAGTACAATACAGTAATAACAGAGCACTTGTGATCCACTTAGAGGCTTTTTCAGTTAACAAAGCTTTAACCTGATGTGAAACTTTAACAATCAGATATCTTCCTGTTGTCAGTTTTTGGGCCTCAGTTACCATCAAAGCCATGTGTCCTGGTTTAGGGCAAATTTGTGAGAGAACCCTTGAATGGGGTCCCTCTGGGAAGCAAAACCAAACAGCCCCTTCCCCCAACCAGTCCGGGAAAAGAACTTCCTCAGAGAAAAAGTGGAAAAAACCATTTATTTAACAAACAAAGTGCCCACAAGCAGAAATAATGAATAATATGAAACAATAAAACCTCTCGTTGCCCTGAAGTGGGATGGTAAATTCAGAAAGTCCTTGCTGTGGGTAGCTCAGCTTGCTCAGTCTCTTATCAGTTCCTCCGGTGCTGGAAAAATACCGTCCTGGGCCCCAGGGGGCACAGGCATGAGATCCAGGTGTCTCTCTGGGTTTTTCAGTCCAGGACAGGTTTAAACAGTCCCAAGAAAAAGAAAAGAACAGTCCAGAGAGCTTCTCTGCCTCAGCTAGCTAAAACTAAGAGCAAAGCAAGTCTCCTTGCCACTGCTTGTCCGTGCCTCATATGAGCACAGTCCAAGAGCAGAAATGCAGAGGAGTGAATGCTGGTTTCAAAACAGAGTGCGTCTTCTTTGTCCCCTTTCGCTCTTGGAACTAGTCTCACAGCAGTGGTTCTCACTCTACAGGATCCTGCTTCATGAGTCTGCTTCATGCTCCTCAAGGTTGCTCCTCCATGATAATCCTCCCCTGTGTCTGGTTCCGTCCCGCACCGGGCGGGAGATGACCTCTGGCTAGCTCGAGTCAACCCAGGCACAGAAGGTCCCAGTTCGTTTCGGCTTCTCGGCTTAGCAGCTGAACCCCAAAAATGTTGTGACAGCAACAGCAGCAGAAGAGAAAAGGCTGGCTCTCAGCTTAGCAGGTTAAAAGATGTTTATTAGCTCCAGAGTTGAGGAGCAGAGAGGCTCAGAGCTCCGAGCTGAGAGCTGAGACGGAGATGCTGAGAGAGTTTTTTCCTCCCTCCTACCCCCTATAAGCGGGGGAGGGGTTCCAGAGGGGGTACCACAAGACAACAAATCAGAGGATTCAGGGGGTAACAAGGTGTGCCCACCCCCAAGCCTTGGACCACTAAAATCCAAAGCTAAAGGAATTTCCCCTAGGGGGCCTATCACCTGAAGCCCTCTCCCTGAGATTTCACAATCTGGGAGGGCTCCTGGAGAGACAGGCTTCCCCAGAGCAAGGGGGGTGGGAGGACTGACACAAAACACCTTGTTATACAGACAACACAAAGAGGGTTACAACATTGGGGATACAGTGAAATTAACCATAACATAAACTTCTTATAAAAACCTAATAAAACAGTTCTGCACCACCACACTCCCCTTACCAGCTAACCCCTTCTTTTATCTCATCCTTATTGGATATAGCTATTACTCATCAGGGGCAAGACTGTATTGGTTAATTAACACAGCTGTTACTTATCAAGGGTTGGTCTTAAACATACAGAACTTAACATACAGCATAAACAGAACAGACAATTGGAGATACAAGCATCAAAAAGTCACTCCAGGACACCATGGCTGCACAGTTCTGCAGACAATGAGGTCAACCTCTGGCTGCTGGGTCTAACAGCTTAGAAAAATAAGCAACAAGCTGCCATATTCCCCCGTGTTCTTGTACCAGAATTCCTTTAGCATGGCCCAGTTTAACATCCACATATAACTCCAATTCCTTTTCTGAGTCTGGAAGAGCTAAGACCTGGGCATTAAACAAATTTTCTCTTAATTTTCTAAGGCTTTACTCTCCTTCTGGTGTCTATACCATGACATTAAGACTGTCTTGGGTTAAAAAGTCATATAAAGGTCTGGCTAAAACAGAAAAATCCTCAATCCATGCTCTGCAGAACCCCACCAATCCTGAAAACTGCCATCGCTCCTTTTTTTGTCTGGGGTAATGATACTTGTAAAATTCCTTGTATTCTTTCTGTATCAGTACATCATAACCCTCCAGTCAAAAGGTATCCCAAATATTTAACCATTTTCTCTACCAACTGCACTTTCTTTTCAGACACTCTAAGTCCCATTTTAGCAAGAAAATGAAGCAGTTTCACAGTAGCCTCTTCAACCATCTTTTTCTGTTCCCCTGTGGAGTGGTTTTACATTCGTCAAACTGTGCCTGCCAAACCTAGTGTAGGGGTCCTAGTGTTTATTCTCTTTTTTTGTGGGAGAAGATCAGGATAAGCAAAGCAGGCTTAAGCTTAAAATAAATAAATAGCTTTATTAACACACACTAAAAGAATGGAAAAGAAAAGATGAAAAAACAAAACAAAATGAAACTTCAAAGCACTCTTCCCTTCCTTTACAAACTGTTAACTTTCTTACAAATGACATAGAGACACACAACCTGTGATTTTCAGTCAGTTTCACCATTTAAACATAATCTTTCATCACTTTGGGAGAGGAGTCTCTCTATAGTCTTATGGAGACATTCGCCACAAGAGAAAAACAGTCTTGTGGCTCTCAATGTCACAAATCTGCAACTGCCTGGAGTTTTTGCAGATTGTGCTGTTCCACACATTAGCAGCATTTCCCTTGGCTACTTATGGGCCTCTCAGTGTATTTGGGGCACCGTTTAAGAATGCTTCTTCTAGTACAAAATAAGGATTCTCTTCTGTCTCTAAAATTGTCTCTATCTCTAAAGAAATAGAGACCTCCTTTTACTCCAGGAGCCAAGGGCTTCAAATCACTTTCTCGCTATAATCATCTTTGTCTCAAAGGCTGAGACCTCCTTTGACCCCAGGAGCGAGGGGCTTTGAGATTCTCACTTAAATCTCAATCATATCAATCCCGAAGTTTGATTAGAACCAGCATTCCCCCTGTGGTGGTTTCAGGCAGATTTTGGGAGAAATCCTCCCAAGGGGCCCCCCTCCCCCAACTGGTTCGGGAAAAGACTTCCTCAGAGAGAAGTGGAAAAAAACTGTTTATTAAACAGGCAAAGCACTCACAGCACAATACCCAGTGACAAGAGCTTCGTGCCGCTTACGGGGGGATAACAAACTTAAAGAAAGTCTCCTCTTGAAGATAGTCACTGTGCTCTGCCACTCCGTCTCTGCTGGTGTTGGGAGAAAAGGAGATGTGCAGGGCTGGTCTTGGGGGGGTGGGTCCCCTGTGGAGGCCCCTGGTGCTTCCCCAGGTCCTTAGTCCGGAGAGGTTGGAACAGTTCCGAGGAGAGGGCAACAAAGGAAAAAAGGAAGGAAAAAAAAAGGAAAAAAGAAAAAGAAAAAAAAAGGCAAAAAAGCTTCAGCTATTCTACAGCGTCTAACTATGCTAGCACTAAACTAACTAACTGCCCAGGGAAAAAAAAACAACAGCTTCTTTCATCTTGCCGTGTTCCAACTCCCCCGCTTCAAGGTCACTCCAATAAGCAGAGTTTTCCTGGGGAAAACAAACGGCGCTTCCCTTCCCCCCTGCACCCAACAGGCGATTGGGGATACACAGTCACCCTAGGACATCTTCCACCCCTTATCCCCATATCATCGACTTACAGACAGAACCAACATATATTCCACATAAAACTACCATCCATTCTCCCCACAAAAAAAAAAGAATACAAGCAATACCCGTCGTGCTTCTGTCACGTTCCACACTGAGCCACTGAATCCAGGCCCCAGGCTGCAGGGCAGCAGGATTCCTCTCTCACTTACTCATACCTTCAACACTTTCTCATACTTTCAACACTTAACACATACCCTCTCACTTACACATCTCCTTCTATTTCATTCTGCATGGTTTAATGTACAGACAATGGCAATAGCATCCAGCAGACAGTGATGTTTACAAATGATTCTCACCCAACAATCAGATCTCCCTGAGGTACACATCGTGTTGTTCCATCTTTCTGCATTATCCACCATGTGCAACCTGGTCCCTGAGCAAAGACAACCCCACGAATGGGTTTGTCTGTACTTGAGGCAGACTTGATCCACACTGTCTCCCCTAACAGACCTCTGACATGCACCACTGGGACTTTATCTCCATCTATTGTATGCAGAGGCTCAGTCTGGGCGGGGCCTGCTCGGTTGGTGGAGCCTCGGGTGTTGACCAACCAGGAGGCCTTTGCCAAATGCTGCTCCCAATTCTTGAAAGATCCCCCACCCAATGCTTTCAACTGGGTTTTTAACAATGCATTGTGCCTCTCCACTTTGCCTGCAGCAGGTGCATGGTAGGGAATATGGTACACCCACTCAATGCCATGTTCCCTAGCCCAGGTGTTAATAAGGCTGTTCTTGAAATGAGTCCCGTTGTCTGACTCAATTCTCTTGGGGGTACCATGCCTCCACAGGACTTGCTTCTCTAGGCCAAGGATGGTGTTTCGGGCAGTAGCATGGGGCACAGGGTAGGTCTCCAGCCACCCCGTGGTGGCCTCTACCATTGTGAGCACGTAGCGCTTACCGTGACGTGTCTGGGGTAGGGCAATATAATCAAACTGCCAGGCTTCCCCATACTTATACTTGGACCATCGCCTGCCATACCATAGGGGTTTCACCCGTTTGGCCTGTTTGATGGCAGCACACGTCTCACAGTCATGGATAACCTGAGAAATACTGTCCATGGCTAGATCCACCCCTCGGTCTTGGGCCCACTTGTAGGTGGCATCTCTACCCTGATGGCCTGAGACATCATGGGCCCATCGAGCTAAAAACAAATCTCCCTTGTGTTCCCAATATAAATCAATCTTTGACACCTCTATTTTTGCTGCCCGATCTACCTGCTCGTTGTTTCGATGCTCCTCATTAGCTCTACTCTTGGGGATGTGGGCATCTACGTGGCGGACTTTCACAGGTAGTCTCCCTACCCTGGTAGCAATGTCTTTCCACTCCTTAGCAGCCCAAATTAGTTTCCCTCCACGCTGCCAATTAGCCTCTTTCCACCTCTTCAGCCATCCCCACAGAGCATTGGCTACCATCCATGAATCAGTATAGAGGTAGAGCCTCGGCCACCCTTCTCTTTCAGCAATATCCAAGGCCAATTGAACAGCCTTGAGTTCTGCAAGTTGAGTTGATCCACCCTCTCCTTCAGTGGCCTCAGCAACCTGTGTGTGGGGCTCCACACGGCTGCTTTCCACTTCCGGCTCATCCCTACAATACGACAGGAACCGTCAGTGAAAAGGGCATAATGCGTCTCCTCTGCTGGCAATTGGTTGTATGGTGGAGCCTCTTCAGCCTGTGTCACTTGCTCTTGTTCTTCATCTGTGAGGCCAAAATTTTCACCCTCAGGCCAATTGGTAATTATTTCCAAAATCCCAGAGCGATTCAGTTTACCCATACGGGCACACTGCGTAATAAGAGCAATCCACTTGCTCCATGTGGCATCAGTGGCATGATGGGTGGAGGGGACCTTCCCTTTGAACATCCATCCTAGCACAGGCAGTCAGGGTGCCAGGAGGAGATGTGCCTCTGTACCAATCACCTCCGAGGCAGCTTGAACTCCTTCATAGGCTGCTAAGATTTCCTTCTCAGTTGGGGTGTAATTGGCTTCAGACCCTCCTTAGCTTCGACTCCAAAATCCCATTGGCCGGCCTCGCGTCTCACCAGGCACCTTCTGCCAAAGACTCCAGGACAGGCCATGGCTCCCGGCTGCAGAGTAGAGCACGTTCTTTACATCTGGTCCCGTCCTCACTGGGCCAATGGCCACTGCATGAGCAATCTCCTGCTTGATCTGGGCAAAAGCTTGCTGCTGCTCAGGGCCCCAGTGGAAATCATTCTTTTTGCGGGTGACCAGGTAAAGAGGGCTCACAATCTGACTATACTCGGGAATATGCATCCTCCAGAAACCTACAGCACCTAGGAAAGCTTGTGTCTCCTTCTTATTGGTTGGTGGAGACATTGCTGTGATCTTGTTGATGACATCAGTAGGAATCTGCCGCCGTCCATCTTGCCACTTTACTCCCAGGAACTGGATCTCATGAGCTGGTCCCTTAACTTTACTCTTCTTGATAGCGAAACCGGCTTCCAGGAGGATCTGGATGATTTTCTTTCCCTTCTCAAACACTTCTGCTGCTGTGTTCCCCCACACAATGATGTCATCAATATACTGTAGATGTTCTGGAGCCTCACCCTTTTCTAGCGCAGTCTGGATCAGTCCATGGCAGATGGTGGGGCTGTGCTTCCACCCCGGGGCAGTCGGTTCCAGGTGTACTGCACTCCCCTCCATGTGAAGGCAAACTGAGGCCTGCATTCTGCTGCCAAAGGAATGGAGAAAAATGCATTGGCAATGTCAATTGTGGCATACAATTTTGCTGGCTTGGACTCCAGTTTGTACTGGAGTTCCAGCATGTCCGGCGCGGCAGCGCTCAGTGGTGGTGTCACCTCATTCAATGCATGGTAGTCCACAGTCAATCTCCATTCTCCTTCAGATTTGTGCACAGGCCAAATGGGGCTGTTGAAGGGTGAGTGGGTTTTACTAACCACCCCTTGGCTCTTCAGCCCTTGAATCATCTTATGGATGGGAATCACAGCATCGCAAGTTATTCTGTACTGTCGGCGGTGCACTATAGAAGTGGCAATTGGTACCCGTTGCTCTTGTACTTTCAGGAGTCCTACTGCAGATGGATTCTCAGACAGTCCAGGCAAGGTGTTCAATTGCCGGATGCCCTCTGTCACTACAGCCGCTATCCCAAATGCCCACCTGAGGCTTTTTGGGTCTTTGAAATACCCACTTCGGAGGTAATCTATGCCCAAAATGCATGGGGCCTCTGGGCCAGTCACAATAGGGTGTTTCTTCCACTCCTTTCCAGTTAGGCTCACATCTGCTTCCACTAAAGTAAAATCTTGTGATCCCCCTGTCACACCAGCAATATACAGATTCTGCCCCTACATGTCTTGATGGCCTTAATGTGCACTGCGCACCAGTATCAACCAAGGCCTCATAGTCTTGTGGTTCAGATGTGCCAGGCCAACGAATCCACATAGTCCAAAATACACGGTTTTCCCTAGCCTCTACCTGGCTAGAGGCAGGGCCCCTCTAAGCCTGGTTATCCTTCTTTCCTTGAGCATATCTTAGAGGTTCCTTCAAGGGGGTCAGACATGTCATCATCGTCATACCTGGCAGTTCGGCTACAGGCAACTGGAGCCGCTTCCCTTTTGGTGGAACTCCCTCTTTGAGTCTTGACTTCCTTCAATTCACGCACCCGTTGTGCCAGGGCAGCCGTAGATTTTCCATCCCATCTGTTCATATTTTCTCCGCAATCCCGCAGGAAGAACCATAGTTCAGCACGTGGAGTGTACCCTCTCTCCCTACCCGGGGAGCGTCAGCATTGGGCACCAGAACCTCTGACCTGTGCTGCTGAGATTTGGAGAAGGTCCTCTCTAATCTCCTCCCTGAGTTTCTTATGATTCTCATCTATCTTATCCTCTAGTTTCTGTAGACGTGTTTCCACAGCTGCGATCCTGGCATGTGTTGGGCCATGCACAGCATCTGCATATGCTCGGAACTTCTTCGCCATATCAAGCACCGCCTCCTCCATGTCCTCCCACTTCATTACTGCTAAAGCAGAAGCGTCTTCTAATGGCCCGAGTCGTATAAGTTTTCGCCACATCACAGATGTACATGATACCAAGTCTGGGTTCCTAGTGTTTATGTCATCTGAGAAGACCATCTCTGCCACTGCCATTTCTCTCAAGCGCTGAATCCCTTGTTCTATGGTCTTCCATGGGGTTTGCTGCATATAGAGATCATCTGCACACAAGTATCTTTCTGCCACACTTCCTAGGACCCGTATCCAGAGACTGCAAGGACTAGCCTCTCTCATCATCTCCTGGTCGATGACCGGATCATGTGACAGGGATCCCAGATGCCTCGCTTCAGTGCCATCCAGAATTGTAGCCTCGCCTGCAGCATCCCAAAGACGGACTAACCAACTAATTATAGATTCATCAGGTTGTCGCCGGTAATCCTTTCTTAGGCCCCGAAGGTCCTTCAGGGAAAAGGAATCAATATTTGCTTCTGATCCTGTGCTAGAAGCTTTGGCTTCTGATTTTGGAGAAGGTCCTTCTCTTGGGTCATCATTGTCCACTGGTCGATCAGTTTTGAGTGTGTGCTTCTTTGCCGGAGCAACTGCCAGGGGCTTAGGCTTACTGTCTGGTTTAGCTGCCGACTCAGGCTCAGGTTCTAGTTTAGCTGCTGGCTTCAGAACTGGGGTGTTGGCTGCAGCCTGAGTGACTGGGGTAGCTGCTGATTTGTATCCCTTCCCCCCTGCCTCTGTCTGCTGCCCTACAGTCTCTAGCAATGTGCGATAAGCATATGCCAGGGCCCAGCTTACTGCAGCCACCTTTTCCCCCTTAGAGCCATCATGGTACCTCTCTTTCAGGTATTTCCCCAGCTCCACTGGATTCTGAATTTGTTCCCGTGGAAAATCCCAGACTACAGGGTCAGAGAATTCCTTGAGGAGTTGGCCCATATCCTCCCATTCTCCACACCACTCAGGATTTCCTCTGCCTGGGTCAGGAATTTCATCAGCCCCTCTAGAAATCTCAGCCCATATTCTAGAGAAGCTGCAGACTGTATAGACAAGGCTTACCAGATGACATACCAGAAAGATGGTCTCTTTAACACTCAGGGGGAACTCAGCATTCTCCAACAATGATTTAACCGATTCAGAGGAGAAGGAAACGAAAGACTGCAATGCTTCATCCTCTGCTCCTCCTCCCACAAACAGGGTGAATAACCATAACCATGACCCATACATAGTAGGAAAAGATCTCAGCACCTTTATAAACTTCCTACAAATTATTATCATTAAACCAAGGCCAATAGCTACTCTAATCCGTGTCCCTCTACTGTAAAAACTGCGTATTAATGACAATATTGGGGCTATCTCTGGATATGCAAATAAACCTAAGGACCACAAAGGTATTAAGACCTCAAAGAAGCCTAAGGATACAAAACACATCAAGGCCCCCACCCCAAGAGACATGAGTTCAAGCAGCATAGTTACTGACTGCTAAATACTAATCAGTACAGGGTTTTTCCACCCTCTTGAGCCCCATGTTTGGGCACCAGGAAGTTTGTGGTGGTTTCAGGCAGATTTTGGGAGAAATCCTCCCAAGGGGCCCCCCTCCCCTCCTCCAACCGGTTCGGGAAAAGACTTCCTCAGAGGGAAATGGAAAAAACCTGTTTATTAAACAGGCAAAGCACTCCCAGCACAATACCCAGTGACAAGAGCTTCGTGCCGCTTACGGAGGGATAACAAACTTAAAGAAAGTCTCCTCTTGAAGATAGTCACTGTGCTCTGCCACTCCGTCTCTGCTGGTGTTGGGAGAAAAGGAGATGTGCAGGGGTAGGTCTTGGTGGGGTGGGTCTTTTGTGGAGGCTCTCAGTGCTTCCCCCTGTCTTTAGTCTGGAGAGGTTGGAACAGTTCCGAAGAGAGAGCAAAAAAGGAAAAAGGGAGGGAAAAAAAAGGAAAAAAAAAAAAGAAAAAAAAGGCAAAAAAGCGTCAGCTATTCTACAGCATCTAACTACGCTAGCACTAAACTAACTGCTGGGGAAAAAAAACAACAGAGCTTCTTTTGTCTTGCCGTGTTCCAACTCCCCCGCTTCAAGGTCACTCCGATGAGCAGAGTTTTCCTGGGGAAAAACAAAATGCGCTTCCCCTCCCCCCTGCACCCAACAGACAATTGGGGATACACAGTCACCCCAGGACACCCCCAAACGACATTAAGATGTTACAAGAAACAGTCCATTTCTCCATAGTCTACCCCAGAGAATCTGGTTAAAAAATGTCCACATCCTCAATCCCTGTTCCAATAATCTTTATCAGTTCTTTCACTCTTGCTCCACTGCATTCATGTGGTGTCTTTCCTACTTCCACTCTGTCTCTTTCTTTTCTCTCTCAGGGAAGGATTAGGCCTTGGAAGCTTCATGTTGACAGGAAAGGGATAAATCTGCCCAGGCCTGCAGTGACCATGTGATTTCTGCCCCAGGCAGAGGCCATTGCACCTCAGATCGGTCCAGTTTCCTCTCTCCACTCCTTTCTTTCCTTTCTAGGAAACACTGGAGGAGGAGAGGGGGGGAAGAGCTCTGCCCACCCCTCGGTGACAGTTGGGGCAGCCTCGGCCCAATTGGGCCAATAGCTGTTATCAGGGGCCCGACCGGACGGTGGAGATCCCTCTTTGCTCCAGAGCTTTGTGGCTCCGGGGAGGTTTTTTTCAAAGTAGTTGATGTTAAGCTGCAACATCTCCTCCCCCATCAGGAGCCGATGGAGCCCAGCTAGGCCTCGGGGCCAGCTTCCCCCCGCAAAGGGGGGAGGGGGGGAGCAGCAGGCCCAACTCGGTGTTACCTGTTCAGCTGACCAGTAGGAAAAGGGCTGACCCAAACAAACTAGGATTTATATGGGTACTTCCCAAAGTCGCATTTAACATTCTCAGTGGTCAAAGCAGATGCCAATATCCCAAACTATCCTTCTGATAGGTCCCTGTCCTTTCTAAAACAATTCCAAGGTCCTGACAGGGAAAAAACACTCCACATTCCTCCCTAACTAAAAACCAAACTGTGCCAACCCATGGCATCCTGATAAAAGCAAATTATCCACATACTGCAACAACCTAACTCCCAAGGGTGGAGTAAACTCTCTTAATATTTTCTGCAGGACTTGCCCAAACAAAACCAGTGACTCTGTATATCCCTGTGAGAGGACTGTCCATGTCAATTGTTGTTTTGCCATTTTCCCTCCTTCCTCCTGTTCCCACTCAAAGGCAAAATACTCTTTATTGTCGTCGGTAATCGGACACCCCCAGAAAGCATCCTTCAAATCCAGTACTGAATAATACTGATGTGAAGAAGGGATCTGATTCAAGATTGTATAGGGTTCTAGAACTGTTGGATGCCTTGGTTTGACAATTTCATTTATTATTCTTAAATCCTGCACCATTCTGTATGTTCCATCTGGTTTCTTAACTGACAGTACAGGAGTGTTATAGGGAGACATACATTGCTCCAAAAGACCTGCCTTTAGAAGGGACTCAATGACAGGCTGTAACCCCTTCCTTCCCTCCCTTGAAATAGGTGCTTTTTAGACACCACTTGTCCTGGTTGCTTCAAAGTAATTTTGAGAGGCTCTATGTCTAATTTTCCATATTTCCCTGGGGCTGCTGTAGCAAGACTGTCCATCCTCCCCTCAACACAGATGGTTGATGCATATGGAAAGAGATAACCCAGGGGTTTAAAGGCCCAGCAAGGGGTCACCTCTGGTGCCAAAAGAGCTCAGGCCTCAACTAAGGATCACCGTCTTAGTCTGGAGAGCAGAAGTGGAAAGAGATAAAATAAATATTCCTGACTGAGAGACACTGTTTTACAAACTATAGAAGCACACACAGTTATCACAGAGGTAGAAGCCTCTACATGCACACCCTGAAGGCATAAGGGACTTCTCCCCAGAGTTTGGATGATAAATCCATGGTTACTTTCCTGGGAACTGGGGAAAAGGATCTCGATGTGTGCTCCACCAACAATTGGATAGTCAGATACATTGAATCCTAAGCTTATAATATTTCTTTGCTAGCTGTAACTGAAAAGGGTCCCTTATCATGCACTGTATGTTAACCTACTAGTAGCGTCTTTTTCTTTGTCCTTGTTCCTGTGTAGTATATAGTCTGTGTTGTCTTATGTCTGTTAGTTTTGTGTCTATTAAATAAATAATTTGTTCCATAATAGACCGAATCAGCCATTATTAAAGAACTTACAAACGAGAGTGGGTATTGAGGTGCTGGCCACCTCAATAAAGCTACTGCCTGCTGCCAGAGGCCTGGGCAAAAGGCAAGGACTTATTTAAACCTCCACATCCATTTGTAACAGCAGCCTACACTTCTGGGTTTATTTCAGCATAAGCCTTCTCAGACATTTTACAGAAAGTTACCACAGTGTTAGACTCTGTATCATTCTTCACATTAATTTGCATTCCTTCTTTAGCCATCAAGTCCCTTCCCAGTAAATTACAATCACAATTAGGAACAAACAGGAATTCATACATTTCAAAATTGGCCCCCACATCTACTAAAGCTTTCTCAAAACAAAGGGTTTTGGAGTTGGTTGAATGTGCTACCTTCTTTTTAGACCAATGCTTAAAAAGAATATGAGCAGGTATTCAGAGTTGTGTACCACCACCATCAGAAAGGTGGTGGTAGGGAATATCTTCTTAATCTGAAAAATTGGTATTTTATTAGGCAGATCTTCCTTGTTCTCCAGAGTTCTTGGCCTGATTTCCTTTTCAGAGGCTGCCTCTAATCTGATCAGGTAATCTAATACCAAAAAAGACCAAGAGCTACAGTTCTGCTGTTGATGTTTAAAGTTCATCATTAGGGCTATAAAGAGCAACACCTGCAGTCTCCAACGAGAAAGAACTGCTACTACTCTCTTCTAGAGAAGATTGTCCATTCTGTTTGACATTTTTTGAGAATCCCTAATATTAAAGTTGTCACAATAAGCCTCCTACTGTTGCATACTATCCAAGCCTACAACGAATCTGTGAGGGAGAAGATTTACAGTGGGTAACATGAACATTTAAAGCTTTGGGAAACAGAAGTTAATAAGACAATGTTAGTAAAATATAGGAGTACAAGTCTGTAGAATCTGGTTTGATATTTGTGATATTTTGCTGTTACCATGGGATCCCAGTTTCTGCCCATGTATTGGTGCATAGGAAAATATATCTTCCCAATATGAAAAAATAATTACCTTAATGTTAAAACAGAGGTGCTGCTAGGCAAGACTTCTGCCTGGTTACAGAAAATATAGGGAACTGAGAAAGTCCTGTAGCAGACTAGAATACTTAGTCATTCTGAAAAAATATTTCACATATGTTAAAGAAATGCTCCTGTCTGAACATTCAGATGACACTCTGGCAGTCACACTGGCACCACCCGAGACTATTAACTGCTGGGACTGAAGCTCCTTCCCAGTGGACAGCTCCAGTGAGCTGAGGGGTGTCCCACCTGACTCCCTACACACACCACACTCACACTGTCAGACAAGTTTCCCTTAGCAGCTTGTCAGGCGATTGAAGAGACGGGGGTCCCCATGGTTTGCATCATGAAGCCAATTTTATTAAACACATTGCTAGTTTATATACCTTTCAAGCATAATGATATCTATGTTACTAAGAAACATTGCTTAGCTATGGGCTAGTACAGACTTGTACAGGCCTGTACTGTCTTGCACACAAACATACATACATACACCTTGATCTCTTCCTTCTTCAGGGTCCTGCCTTGACTTGCCAGGGCTTGTAGCCCTCTAGCACATCTACTTCTGTAATGAGTTCAGCAGTACTTTGAGTCCTGCTTCCAAGCTGTATTTCCACATTTCCCCCTTCTCTTTCCACCATTAAGATTTGTCGTGGACTTATTAATCAGTCTCCAAACACATTGTAAAACATATGCCAAACAAATCATCATAAGCAGCAGTATGGCTAAAACATAAATTCCTGTTTTAACTAAATGCTTAAGCCAGCCAACAAGCCCCCATTTCCCAAGCATGTGTCCAAGCCAATCACTGTCATCTACAACCCTTACTTTGGTAACACCTTCTTGAAGGGCCTGTTTGCTAGCATGAATAGACTGAGAGTGGTCAGACAGATTCATGCAACACAAGTCTTCAAAATCTTTACATCCATGCCCATGCGCTAAAAGCAAAAAATCAATCGCAGCCCAATTTTGCAGAGTGGCATGTCTCACACTACATCTGTTAATAAGCCTGTTAAAGCAGAGCTAGTAGCAGTAGTTTGCTTTGCAAGCCAACAGCCAAGGTTATTCAAAGTTTTTAATGTGTGTGCTGTGCCAGGATGGAATAATTGAGGAAAACATTTGGGCTCCAACATTCCAAGATTCAGTATTATCATCACAGTCTGGGCTATATGTGTGTGTGCTACACTTTGCTTGAACCAATCTGTGTAAAGATGTCAAGTTTTCTTATTAGGAGTGAAACATGGTAAGTCACTCAAAAGTGCAAGGACTTCCTACAGCCTTTCCTGGTATCCCTTTCCATGCTCTATTTCTACATATCAAAAATATATTGTCAGGCAATCCACCAGCATACATTCCTGGGATCACTTGTCATGGTAAAGTATAATTGCACCAGGCAGAAGTATTAGCATAAATACTTGTGCCTGAAACATCAATCACAGCTCTTTGATTAGTCAAAGGGCTGCTAGTATAATTTAGGAAAAAAACCTCAAAGGATCGCAGGGATGCGGGGATCGCAGGCCAAATTTTGTCCCCACAAATGAAAAAGTTTCCTCTTGGCAACTGTGCTGGAGCATGATTGGATGGTTTTTCCAGCATCTTAGTGTAATTACACCAAGATGATGAATTTCTGTAAAAATTGAGGTTTGGAGTGACGTCTATGGTTTTATTTTGTGCCACTCCAGAAAGGCCGAATTTCACACAAAATTGCATTTGGACCGATCCAAGAATTTCCAGTTCCTGGGGTTCAAAAGGAGCCACAGGAAGGAATTTCGTCCAAACATCCCATTGGTCTGCTGGATTTACCATGGACTTTGAAATCACTGGAGGGATGTTTTCTGGAATCGGCCATTTGCTCACTGGCAACCCCACTAAACATGTTGAGAAGGGTTTCCCTGGTCTTGAGTGTGTCAGGCAGATGGTATCCAAACCTGATGCATTGGCTAGAGTTTCCCAAACATTCTCTTTTGGTTGAGCCACGGGCAAAATTGCCACATTGCTCAAGGCAACCAAGGAGAGAATGAGGCACAAGGGTAGTTCTTTCATTTTCGATGGCCTTTCTCCCATGGGAATCCCTAAAAATGCAACACCACCCAAGCCCCAAAGAAAACTCAAGTCCCAAAGTCTCTTTTGCACGTAGAACGAAGGGATGTCTGCTGTCTTGACACCGGCTCACGTCTGCATGCCCACTTCTCTTCCTCTGGTCTTGGGGTCCATCTCTGCTTGTGTCTGGACTCGGTACGGTTTCACATGCCTCGCTGCCAGCCCAACTGCTGTGAAGACACAAGCATATCCCTTGCCCCAAGTTATTAGTTTGAATGGCCTTTCAATCTGTCCTGTTTCTGGGTTTCTGACCAAAACCAAAGAATTTTCCTTCAGTTTCGCTCTTGTGCTGTTTGAGAAATGCTTGATAATTGGTGGAGTTGGCTCTGCAAAAGAGCCATTTAGAAAATTCAACACATACAAGGCTTTATTCAAGCGCATGTATGGTGTTGTGTCTGCTTCTCCTCTTTTTTGTCTGTCCAAAAGGGATTTCAATGTGTGATGTGTTCTTTCAATGATTGCTTGACCTGTTGGAGAGTGTGGGATACCAAAGGTATGATGGACACCCCACCTCTTCAGGAATTTGTCAAGCACTTTCCCTATGTATGTTGGTCCATTATCTGTTTTGATTTCTTGTGGCACGCCCAAAGATGCAAATGCCTGCAAGAAATGTCGACAAGCATGTTGTGCTGTCTCACCTGATGCAAAAACTGCACCTGAAAATGTGTCAACTGAAACATGAACATTTTTGAGTTTCCTAAAAGATGGATATTTCGTGACATCAGTTTGCCATAACAGCAAACTGTGCAATCCTCTTGGATTGACAGCTCTCATGGAAGCAGGAAGCTGTACAATCTGACAATCTGGGCAAGCACTAATGATTTCCTTTGCCTGACTTTTGGAAATGTGAAAAGTTTCCATTAGTGCTTGAGCATTCTGATGAAAGAATGCATGACTCAATTTTGCCTGTTCAAAAATGTTCAGTAAAGTCCTTGAAATTGGCATGGTCAATTTGTCTGTGTGTGCACTGCCTTCTCCCAAAAATCCCAAAAGAAATTAATGTGCCCTGATTGGAGAGGCAAAGTACTTACATTTTCTGTTGTTACAACAATGTTCTCATGCACTGCAAGCATGAGCACCGCACTTTGGACAAACCTCCAGTGAGCTTGCAATCTCTGCAAGTTCTGGACAGTCCTTCTTGAAGTGCCCCTCTTTGCCACACTTGTAGCACTGTCTTTGTTGAAAATTTGCAAATGCTTCTTTGACAGCTTTTTCCACTTGATCTCCCAAAATCGTGGCAACATGCTGTGGTGTCCTGACTTTGCTGCATGCCTCTAAAATTTCTGCCATGGAAGGTTGACCTGGCATTGCACTGATGACATGCTTGCATTCTGGGTTGGCATTTGCAAATGCAAGACACCGAATCAAATGTGACTTCACTGCTTCATCAGTGACTTGCCTGTCCACTGCTTGTGTGAGACGATCAACGAATGAAGTGAAGGATTCTGAAGGACCTTGCTTTACATCTGTGAAAATACTTTCTGTAACTCCTGCTGGTGGAATTTGCACCATGGCTTTTCCGGCTGCATTCTTGATGTCTGTCAACACTTCTCGAGGAAAAAGCCTGGCTTGACGAGCTGGACTGTCAAGTGGAGGATCACCGGCCAATTGTGCCACGCTGAAGCCTGCATTCGCCCCTCCCTGGTATTTGATTCTGTAATAATTTAAAATTTTTCTCCATTTTGCTTCCCAGATGATGAATTGTGAGTCGCTCAGGATCACTGAAGCAAGGGATCAGAGGTCATATGGTGTTAAATCATAAATATTAAATGTCCCTTTTAAAAGTTGTTTGAAGTATGGAGACCCCAATCCATTATCACGAACAGCTTTCATCAGATCCCTGACGACTTCACGATCCAACCGCTCCCATCTTGGGTTTGCATCCTGTGCGTCATACGTCACTGGCATAGCCATGCCTTTTGAGCCCATTGAAAGTGTCTCTCCTTTCAATGCATATTTCTTTATATCTGTCCAGTCTGTTGGACGAAATTCTGGTGTGGCAGTAGCTTGTGCGGTGCCTGCCTCTGAAATTGCCTGCTTTGTTTGTGGTTTTGCTGCTGCTTCATCTTTCCCAGGACCCATTTGTTTTGGAGGCTGCACTTCCTCTGGTTTTGTTTCTTTCTCCTTTTCTTTCTCTTTTTCTTTCTCCCGCTGAACAGGAACCGGAATTTGCTGAGCATCCTCAAATTTTTCTGAAGCATCTTTCCTTGGAAGGAAAACCTGAGAGAAAGAAGACGTGGGGTTGTGGCGAAATGCTGAAGCTGTTTCAGTAAACTTTCAAAAAAACTGATTCATAAAGTCCTCAGATAACAAAAATGATGAAGCTTGCCTTGTAAACTCAAGTGCTTTTGCACTCCGGACAGGAATTCCCACTGAAGCTGTGATCTGGATGATGTCTTCATCCGTAATTGACATTTCTTGATCTCCCTCCACAGCGTCATTGTCCCTCATCCTCGGCAAGGGTTCTCTCGGCTTTTGTTTGAACTGCTGTTCTGAAGAAGTTGATTTTTTGTATGAAATTGGAAAAAAAAGCGATGCAGCATAGGTGTGTTCTCCCAAACCGATGCCTCGGTGGATGCGGCTGATGATCTCCGTGCTCGCTGCCTCTCTGCCCCGCCCCTTGGCGATGACGGCACACTGACAGCTGGTCTCTACGGACTCGGAGTTCTCAAGTATCTTTTAAGTTCTGGGAATGCCTGTAAAATCTGAGATATTTTCGGATGCGCACCCGTCCGTAACATTTCGACAGCTGCTTCTGAATCTCCATAAGCAGGCGATTCAGAAACTGGCAAGCTGCCAGTGGGCGGAGCCAGGCTCCGCAGCCTCTGCTGCCTGGAGGTGGCACCTTCGAGACTCTCTCCGCCTCGGCCACGCCCCGTCCCTGCCCACTCCGCTCGCGCCTGTCCCGCCCCTGCCTACCCCGGCCCGGCGGTCTCTGACGGAATATCCCGTCCCCTCTCACGTGCAAAATCCGCCCTCTCTTCCTCGTCACCAGAATCTGTCCCGCCCCGGACAGAACTGCGCCTTGGGCTTCCTCCCGCCCGTTCCGCGCCTGCGCCTGGACCTGCCTCTGAGCCTTCTGGGGTTTGTAGTTCTCGGCTCAGTACTTCCGGGTTTGGTACTTTCCTCGCAGCGCTTCGCGACATGATATTTTGAGCTGTGTCGCTTCCCGTAGCTTGTGTCATCAGCGTGCGCCAAGTCGCCTGCCCGGTTCTCGGCCCTTCCCCTGCCTCAGCCCCGCTGCCCGCGGGGTCACCCCCACCACGATCTGCGCCTGTGCCTCCCGATGCGCTCTCCGATCGCGCCTCGCCGCGCCCCGCCGCGCTCCGACGCGATAAGTTAGAATCGGTCCCCTGCGCAGTTTCGCCCCCCCGCTGTTCTGACGGCGCTTCCCCTGCCCCGCCAGTGATCCCCCCCCAGGTCGCACCCGGTTTCTCCACAGGGAGGGAAAGGAGCAACAGCGGCTGAGGGCTGTGGCTGCTCGGGGAGAGGGGAGGGGTAAAGGGGCTCCGCGGCGGGCTTCTCCCTCCCCCCTCTCTGGAAAAATGAGGGGTATCTTCTGGAACTGCCTCAAAGAAAAACATGTCGAATTCCTCCTGTTCTTTTGGGTGTATTAAAAGTTTTCTTTTTCCTGGCACTAATTTTGGGGTTTTTGACGAACTTTCTGGCGAGTCCTGGAATCGCTGAGAGGTTCCCCCCCCCCATCCCCCAGGGGAGATATTACAGTTGGAGATACCTTGCCTGTCTGTCCTTGCTCACTCTGCCCGACAGATAAGGCCCTGCTATCTCGCTTTTCGCTGCTTCTTGGCAGCTCTCCAATCCTGGAGCTTTCACTGCTATGTTCTGTTATAACTTCTAACATAATTCTCCCTGCAGACAAAAGCTTTGCTGCTATTTTATTTTTTTTGGTAGCTCTATCATAAAGATTTCTGTTTACTTCCTGCCAAAACCCTGGCTCAAAAAGAGAATGGGTGTCACATTGTGAATAATTACATTTCACCCAAAGCATTAGGGCTTCCAGCTCTTTATCTTTCAGAACTACATTATATTTTGATATTATTTCTTTTAGTGTTTCTAATATAGTAATTCGTTCTTGTGAAGTGGTTCCCCTCATTGTGTGTCTAAATCTCACTTTTCTTACCAAAGCACAAAGGCTTGTCTGCAGCTATGGTCCAGTTCGTCTCAGGGTGTCCTTATGTCTGTCCAGCAGATTTCAGGGTGACGGATTTCCAGGGCCCTTGGAAATTTGTCGGCTGGGACAAATTGGAGATGAGCTCTTCTTCTTCTTCTTCTTCTGGCCAGAAGGGTGTTTCTTCTCCGGAGCTGAGGGTTTGGCAGTTTGATGTTCCGAGAGCTTTTGATGTTTCATGCAGAGGTTGCTGTGACCCTTTTGGTGCTCCTTTTCAGGAGGGCCCAATCAGGGACGCCAGTTGTCAGGTTTGTTCCCCGAGATTCAGGTGGTTTTAGAGTCCTTTGCCCTCTGCACAGCTCTGTGCCAAATCAAAGGAAGAGACGGAGTCTTCAGGTTTATATTTTTCAAGGTTGCATACTTTGTTTATTGTTTCTTATCTTACAATTTTCTCAGTGTCCAACAAGATGTTTGCCGCGGCTTGGACTTCTGATGACTCCCCCCGTCCCAGGGTTGTCCTTATCTTTTATACTAATTGCTACGTATTTCTTATTTACTATTTCTTACCAATGTCTATCACTATTACTAAAAAGGTCATCTCTACTCTGACCCAGTCCTCACAAACTACCTTGTGCCAATGTCACTGCCGAAATGGAGTGGGGGAAGAAGAAAGAAGAAGGAGACAACGCCCCAGATTCTCCATCTTGCCCCCATTCACTTCAATGCTAGAAATCTAAACTTACTGTTTTTTCACCCTGTGATAAGCTAAACTACTATTTTTCACACTCTTGTGGCCTGTAAACCCTCTTGCAGTGAAGGAAGTTTTCCCCATGGACTGAGATCAAAGCCATTGTCTCTCTGAGCTCTGGGCTGGGGTCCCAGACCCCCCTGTCCAGGTCCCTGACCCTCCAGGGCAACCAAAGGAATGCCCTGGACTCCAACAATGGTAAAGTATAATTGCACCAGGCAGAAGTATTAGCATAAATACCTGTGCCTGAAACATCAATCCCAGCTCTTTGATTAGTCAAAGGGCTGCTAGTATAATTTAGGAAAAAAAACACAAAGGACTGTGTGGATCCAAAAATGTCCAATTCTTGAGGCTGTAGGGGGAGGGGTGGAAACCTTTTAATTAGATCCATCCCCTTACCACTGCTCTTGGCAAAGTACCATCCTGGTGGCTGACCTTGCTTTTTACAATTGTCTGTCTTGCACCACCACACTGGCTCAAGCCGACCTGGAGTGGTATAGTCTCTTTGAACGGTCAAATTATATAATGTATCCCACTCACTTTTCTCTAAAGGCATGGCTACTAAACAGGTCTGAAAAGGATCACCAGGAGAAGTCATGGACAGGCACAGCATAGATTCATTTAAAGCTTGAGCTAGCATAAACCATATATTATGTTCTGGAAGGGGTGGCATTGCGACCATCTCTCCTTTGTCAAGGCTGAGTCCTACAAGGAGGATCAGCTTAAGGAGGCCAATAAGGCTCTCAAAAATGCTTATGCAAAAGCCAGACATGATCTCACACACACAAATTTCAAAATAACACAATCACCAAAAACTAACACAAAAAAATCACACAGTAAGTAATCGTGGTGCCAATGCTGCAATGCACAGTACCACTTTCTCTGACACAGTTCACAGAGTAATGAGAGATCAGTGAGTCCCTTCGGGTCTGGAATCAGTCACTTTGGGTGGCCATGGGATCTTGGTGGAGGCAGACTTGATGGTCTAGGGAGGGTGAAGCCAGAGGTGGAGTACTGGGGGAGTCAGGTTCCTCAGAAGAGGTATTCAAGGATCGCTGAAGGGTCTCACGTTTTTAGCCGGGATCCACCTTAAAATGTGTCTGTAGAAACACAAGTAAAACCTCTTCCCCATGTAACAAGGGGATAAGGTCCCATAATCTTACCTGATTCTAGGTCTTTAATAAGCACTGGGGCCTTTTGTTTCACTTGTAAATGAGGGTTATTGCCAAAATTCCTTACAATTGGGGGATTTGGGTCCATTAAGGAACAATTAAAAAATTAAATACATACAAACGCCTTCTGTAATAGCTCTGCTGGGGTAGCATTCCCCATTCCCCCTTTCTGTTGTAACAAAAGATGCTTAAGTGAAGCATGGGCCCTTTCGAATATAGTCTGGCCCATTGAGGAATGGGGAATTCCCTTTTGGCATGTAATCCCCCAAAGGGCAAAAAAATTTGCAACCCTCTGGGATCTGTATGCAGGGCCATTGTCAGTTTTAATTTGTAAGGAAATTCCCAGAACTGCAAAGGCACTTGCAAAGTGGCAGCAAACATCCTTTGATGATTCTCCTGCATGACAGAATGCAAACAGGGCACCTGAAAAGGTGTCTATAGAAGAATGAAGAAATTTAAGTTGGCCAAACTCAGGAAAATGAGTAACATCAGTGTGCCAAATTTGAAGGCTCTGAAGTCCTCTTGGGTTAACACCACCTGCAACAGAAGGAAAGGAATGTCTTTGACAGTCTGGGCTCACAGCCACAATGTTAAGAGGCTTGGCAGCTAGTCAAATTAAAGGCACATGCCAGTGCATCAGCATTCCGGTGAAAAATGAATGATTTATTTTAGCTTGAGCAAAGCGGTCAGGTAAAACTGAAACAGGTTGAACCAGTAGGGCAAGTAAATCTGCCTGCCGGTTGCCTTCTGCAATAAAACCAGGTAATGTTGTATGAGATCTAACATGCATAACAAAATAAGGGTGTTCTCTGGCATCTAAAAGGAAAACAAGTTGCTGTAGCCAGTGAAACAAATCTGCATTAGGCACATCTGTTGCTGTGTATTATTTGGTTTCATATTGTATTTATTTTTTTTATTGGGTTTTATAATAGTTTGTTCCATACCCGCCCCCCCCCCCCCCCCCCCCCCCCGTTCCCCTGGAAAATGTACTATTCCAAAGTTTGTCCCTGCCCATCTCCCACATTATTCCCTTCCTGGAATGTAATCCAACCCTGTCCCCCCCCCCCCCCCCACCTTATCCCTGATTGGATAGTAGCTTATCCCCACCTTTAGCCCCTTCCCTGAATATAAGCCAAAGCAACATGTGGTCCAGTCTCTTGGTTCGGGCAGTGGGGCAGGGCTTGGTCTGTGGAATCCTGTGTTTCGGAGACTCCACAGCGAATGCCAAGCCTGACGGGTCTGTCTCTCTGCGTGGATGGGCTACGTTTCGGGACTCATGTGCCTGCGTGAGGTTCCTCGGACCGTGTGCTCCATGCGTGGTTCTTCCAGCTTTCTGGGAGCCCCTTGTGGCTTCGAGCCTCACCTTTGGGCACCAGCTGTGGCAGTTCTTTAGAGAGACCCAGACGTCCGTCGATGGCAAAAGGCAGAGTCTGCTCTTTCTGAGGGGGGATCAGAGCTTTATTTGGGTTCCAGCCCCTTTAGCTCCTTTAGCTCCTTCCCCGTCCCCATCTCGTGGCGAAAGAGAGTGCCCCTCCTTCTCTCAGGGCTTTTACCCGGGAGGAAGGGGCTAGAGGCAGGGACAAGCCACTACCCAATCAGGGACAAGGTGGGAATGGAACAGAGTTGGGTTACATTCCAGCGTGGGAGGATGGGCACAACCGAGCAGGGTAAACCACATGATACAGATTCCAAGGGGAACAGGGGATACAGAAGAAAACATTACAAAACCCAATATAAAAATGAAACACAATATAAACCCAATTAATGCGCTACAACACCCATGGTCCAGCCTTTGTTCCCTGTCTTCACCTCTGCACTGTATTCAAGTTATGTGAAATATAGAAATCTCAGACTGCACGTGAAGTCCACTTTGCTCCTTGTTACACTGACCAGCGGCGAATGCTTAGGACTCTAGGACCCTGGGGATTCTGTTGTCCCCCCATTAAGTGCCATATCAGCAGGCACATGGTTACAGGTGGCTCACCGAACGTGGGGCTTGAGGAGAGATAACAGGGTCCTAGAGCCTCAGGCACGTGGGTCAGGGACCCACGTGGACTTTTCTTCATTGTTGCCCAGATTGTGAGTGGAAATTGGAGAGTTCTCACCCAGAGAAGGCTTGAGTGGCGAAGTCTATAAGCGGAGCAATGAGAAGAAAAAGGTTGGAGAGGAACAGAGGTTGTCCTAAGCACTTGCTACCTCTGAGCGAAGTCTGAGTTTTATTAGGCCCGCAGAGAGGAAGAGTCAAACTTCAAGGCAGGGGAGATTTGACTCGTGGTCAGGGGTACCTGTAGCCGATAAGTGCAGCCATTGGCTAGAGAGCCCACCCATGGACCAGGGAGTTTGTCGACCCTCCCTGTGAGAGAAAAGGGATCCGAATTTGAAAAATCCCAAAGGTAAGGCCAGCCTGTGGGGAGCCCTTCTCCCTCTGGGGTGTTAGCCCATTGTCGGGTTCCTGGGAGGTGGCAAAGCAAGAAGCCACTGGAGTTGGCTGTGCAGTAGAGAAGGCACGAGCAGCTATGGGCAGGATCCTTCCCAGATGTGAAAAACACCAATCACTTGTTTTAAATTTTTAAAAATTTAATAGTAATAAAATGGTTATAAAAATAGAAATAGAATTAGAGTAATAAAAATTTGGACAATTAGGGTTAGGACAATACGAGACAATAAAAACAAAGTAACAGACGTCTGGGTGCATTTCCGGGCAAATAAGCTCCAAAAAAGAATGCTGTAAACAGAGGATTAACTCTTAAAAGCAATAACCTGTTGAATATGCAAACATCTCATACATGGTGCATAAATTCCATTCAAACAAAGGATTCTCTCTGGTCAGAGTCACTTTCCTCCCCTTAATCCCTAAGGCATCTTCAGGGCTGAGCAAGGCAGAAGTTGGTCTCTTCTGATAAGAGAGTAATAAATTCTTTTTCTCTGAAAGATTTACATATCCTGTGGCTGCTATCTCTCTGGAAGTACCCCCTTCGTCTCTTTAAAAAAATATCCCACATACATAGTTTCTATTTTGTGAAAAACGCCAATCACTTGTTTTTAAAATTTTAAAAGTTTAATAGTAAATAAGATGGTTATAAAAATAGAATTAGAGTAAAAAATTGAACAATTTTTGAGTTAGGACAATATGAGACAATTAAAAAAACAGACATCTGGGTGCCTCTCTGAGCAAAAAGCTCCGAAGAAGGACCCCTGTTAACAAAGGATTATCTCTTTAAAACAATAGCCTGTTGAATATTCATACATTTCATACATGATGCATAAATTCCATTCAAACAAAGAATTGTCTCTGGTTAGTATCACTTTTTTTCTTTAATCTCTATGGCATCCACAAGGCTGAGTGAGGCAGGAGGAGTTGGTCTCTTCTGATAAGGAAGTAGTAAATTCTTTTTCTCTGAAAGATTTACGTTTTCCTGTGGTTGGTACATAAAAACTACATTTTAACTACAAAACTACATTTACTATACTATCAAACTATTAATACAACATTAACAATTAATACAACATAATACATATAGTAAATATCTTGCGTAGAGCCATATAATATGCACTTTTCACAATTTTAACTGCAAAAACTACATTTTAACTACAAAACTACATTTACTATACTATCAAAATATTAATACAGCAGTACTGATCAATACAAGATAATATATATAGTAAATATCTTGCGTAGAGCCATATAATATGCACTTTTCACAATTTTAACTGCAAAAACTACATTTTAACTACAAAACTACATTTACTATACTATCAAAATATTAATACAGCAGTACTGATCAATACAAGATAATATATATAGTAAATATCTTGCATAGAGGCATATAGTATGAAATTTTCACACCAAAAGTCAAGGCAGCTTCTACTTTGGGACCTTTTCTCCCTTTTGGCTGCCGTCTCACTGGTTTCGAGCACCTGTGATAACCTGCCTCGGAACCGACCGACCAGAGGCATCAGGAGAGGCAGAAGCCTTGCCCCGTGTTAGGGAGCTTCTTGGGAATGAGAGGCTTGGGATTAACATCTTCCAGGTGCCAGCAAAGTGTTTATAAGTTTTTAAAGTTCTTTTAAGTTTATATGGGAGAGGCAGGCAGTGGGGCTGGCGTGATCAACAGCTCGGGTGCATTGTGCCAGAAGCCGTGTCTCCCCCGCAGCAGGGGCTGTCCCGCTGGCAGAAAGCCACCGGCACGGGTGGCAAGAAGCTGGCATGGACAGCAACTGCGTGGTTTCGCGGCACGGCTCCGGGGCTGGCGAGCGCAGCGTGGGAGAAGTGGTGGGCAGCGCATGGTGTTGCCGAGCTCAGCACGGGCGGTAGCGTGCGGGCCAGGGCCACGTGGGTCGGACCGGGAGCGGCAGGCGCTGCAGGGACAAATTACAGAGCCCCCCCCCCCCCCCCCCCCCCGGTAGCGGGGTGGGCTGTGGTACCATCAGCAGCGCTGGCGCTGTGGGCAGCACCAATGACCGCCGGGGTCCACGGGTGGAGCCGGCCCCGCGCCAAGCAGAGAGCAGAGCGGTCGACGACGTGGAGCACCAGGCGGGGGGGGGGGGGAATGGGGACAGGGCGGGGGCAGCCGGCAGCCAGCCGCTCCGGGAGCGTCTCTACCTGCGCTGCTGCCAAGGTGCAGGCAACGGACCAGGGAGGCGCAGCCCGGCCTCGCACGGCTTTCAGACTGCCGCCACAGCTCAACGGCTGCCGTAGATCCAGCAGAAACCCCATCTGCACCCTGTCAAGAGTGGCAGAGTTTGGTCTCCCTTTCCGTGATGTGCGGAGAGAGGACTCTATAAATCACAGAGTAGTTATGATAGTAGGTATGAATTTATTCAGCACTGAGGTGCATGGGGATAACTCCTCAAAGACATGCACACCTGGAAGCTTTGTTTCTCCCTTTTTATCTCTATAAACTAGGGTTATACAATACCCCTAATACATATTCATTTTTGTTATAAATAAAAATAGACCAAATTCAGTTATCAAAAATTTGGAATTTTATTGAGAGACAAAATGGTAGTCTCGGTTAGCCACATTAAAAGGACAGCGTCGAGCCCGGGGT